>CASGHW010000021.1:0-190449 GCA_949320155.1 Melangyna quadrimaculata
AGCACATCCAAAGCAAACCCTTTTATAAGGTCTAGTTTTCGAGATATTTGCATTCAAAGTTATTTTTTTTGAGTTATGAAGGCTTGTATGACTTTGGATGCCTACAGTTCCGCAAATAAGGCTATGACGTCATTTTCGCTTGCAAAACGCTTAATTAGTTTTTCAAGAGCTATCCATAGCTGAAACTAGAACATTCTAGGAGGTCTGGTTGCGGAGATATCTTAATTCAAAGTAAATCATTAAAATCGATTTTTTTGAGTTTTGAAAGTTTGCATGACTTTGGATGTCTACAGTTCCACAAATAAGTCTCGGAAGGCCTTGCGGTTTGCTAACCGCTTAATCAGTTTTTGGAGAGCTATCCATTACTGAAAACTAGAGCATTGTGTGGGCTCTGGTTGCAGAGAAATTTAGATTCAAAGTTAATCTTTCTTGTTTCAACCCAAAAACTAAAAATCTTAATATGGCCATAACTTCCAAAATAAGGCTCGTAAGAGGTTGCGGTTAACGTTGTTGAACAGATAACGGTCAGGCCTTTGCATTGCCGTTCAAACTAAACTTTTTTTTTTCCAATCGATTTCGAAAAAAGCATGGACTACCCCCTTATCACTAAAAACGCATTTTTTTACGAAAGTCTCTGGAACCCATTGTACGTACATATATAGAAAGGTTTTGTCAAATGCAACCAGCACATCCAAAGCAAACCCTTTTATAAGGTCTAGTTTTCGAGATATTTGCATTCAAAGTTATTTTTTTGAGTTATGAAGGCTTGTATGACTTTGGATGCCTACAGTTCCGCAAATAAGGCTATGACGTCATTTTCGCTTGCAAAACGCTTAATTAGTTTTTCAAGAGCTATCCATAGCTGAAAACTAGAACATTCTAGGAGGTCTGGTTGTGGAGATATCTTAATTCAAAGTAAATCCATTAAAATCGATTTTTTTGAGTTTTGAAAGTTTGCATGACTTTGGATGTCTACAGTTCCACAAATAAGTCTCGGAAGGCCTTGCGGTTTGCTAACCGCTTAATCAGTTTTTGGAGAGCTATCCATTGCTGAAAACTAGAGCATTGTGTGGGCTCTGGTTGCAGAGAAATTTAGATTCAAAGTTAATCTTTCTTGTTTCAACCCAAAAACTAAAAATCTTAATATGGCCATAACTTCCAAATAAGGCTCGTAAGAGGTTGCGGTTAACGTTGTTGAACAGATAACGGTCAGGCCTTTGCATTGCCGTTCAAAACTAAACTTTTTTTTTTCCAATCGATTTTCGAAAAAAAGCATGGACTACCCCCTTATCACTAAAAACGCATTTTTTTACGAAAGTCTCTGGAACCCATTGAAACGTACATATATAGAAAGGTTTTGTCAAATGCAACCAGCACATCCAAAGCAAACCCTTTTATAAGGTCTAGTTTTCGAGATATTTGCATTCAAAGTTATTTTTTTTGAGTTATGAAGGCTTGTATGACTTTGGATGCCTACAGTTCCGCAAATAAGGCTATGACGTCATTTTCGCTTGCAAAACGCTTAATTAGTTTTTCAAGAGCTATCCATAGCTGAAAACTAGAACATTCTAGGAGGTCTGGTTGCGGAGATATCTTAATTCAAAGTAAATCCATTAAGATCGATTTTTTTGAGTTTTGAAAGTTTGCATGACTTTGGATGTCTACAGTTCCACAAATAAGTCTCGGAAGGCCTTGCGGTTTGCTAACCGCTTAATCAGTTTTTGGAGAGCTATCCATTGCTGAAAACTAGAGCATTGTGTGGGCTCTGGTTGCAGAGAAATTTAGATTCAAAGTTAATCTTTCTTGTTTCAACCCAAAAACTAAAAATCTTAATATGGCCATAACTTCCAAAATAAGGCTCGTAAGAGGTTGCGGTTAACGTTGTTGAACAGATAACGGTCAGGCCTTTGCATTGCCGTTCAAAACTAAACTTTTTTTTTTCCAATCGATTTTCAAACCCCTTATCACTAAAAACGCATTTTTTTACGAAAGTCTCTGGAACCCATTGAAACGTACATATATAGAAAGGTTTTGTCAAATGCAACCAGCACATTCAAAGCAAACCCTTTTATAAGGTCTAGTTTTCGAGATATTTGCATTCAAAGTTATTTTTTTGAGTTATGAAGGCTTGTATGACTTTGGATGCCTACAGTTCCGCAAATAAGGCTATGACGTCATTTTCGCTTGCAAAACGCTTAATTAGTTTTTCAAGAGCTATCCATAGCTGAAAACCAGAACATTCTAGGAGGTCTGGTTGTGGAGATATCTTAATTCAAAGTAAATCCATTAAAATCGATTTTTTTGAGTTTTGAAAGTTTGCATGACTTTGGATGTCTACAGTTCCACAAATAAGTCTCGGAAGGCCTTGCGGTTTGCTAACCGCTTAATCAGTTTTTGGAGAGCTATCCATTGCTGAAAACTAGAGCATTGTGTGGGCTCTGGTTGCAGAGAAATTTAGATTCAAAGTTAATCTTTCTTGTTTCAACTCAAAAACTAAAAATCTTAATATGGCCATAACTTCCAAAATAAGGCTCGTAAGAGGTTGCGGTTAACGTTGTTGAACAGATAACGGCCAGGCCTTTGCATTGCCGTTCAAAACTAAACTTTTTTTTTTCCAATCGATTTTCGAAAAAAAGCATGGACTACCCCCTTATCACTAAAAACGCATTTTTTTACGAAAGTCTCTGGAACCCATTGAAACGTACATATATAGAAAGGTTTTGTCAAATGCAATCAGCACATCCAAAGCAAACCCTTTTATAAGGTCTAGTTTTCGAGATATTTGCATTCAAAGTTATTTTTTTGAGTTATGAAGGCTTGTATGACTTTGGATGCCTACAGTTCCGCAAATAAGGCTATGACGTCATTTTTGCTTGCAAACGCTTAATTAGTTTTTCAAGAGCTATCCATAGCTGAAAACTAGAACATTCTAGGAGGTCTGGTTGCGGAGATATCTTAATTCAAAGTAAATCCATTAAAATCGATTTTTTTGAGTTTTGAAAATTTGCATGACTTTGGATGTCTACAGTTCCACAAATAAGTCTCGGAAGGCCTTGCGGTTTGCTAACCGCTTAATCAGTTTTTGGAGAGCTATCCATTACTGAAAACTAGAGCATTGTGTGGGCTCTGGTTGCAGAGAAATTTAGATTCAAAGTTAATCTTTCTTGTTTCAACCCAAAAACTAAAAATCTTAATATGGCCATAACTTCCAAAATAAGGCTCGTAAGAGGTTGCGGTTAACGTTGTTGAACAGATAACGGTCAGGCCTTTGCATTGCCGTTCAAAACTAAACTTTTTTTTTTCCAATCGATTTTCGAAAAAAAGCATGGACTACCCCCTTATCACTAAAAACGCATTTTTTTACGAAAGTCTCTGGAACCCATTGAAACGTACATATATAGAAAGGTTTTGTCAAATGCAATCAGCACATCCAAAGCAAACCCTTTTATAAGGTCTAGTTTTCGAGATATTTGCATTCAAAGTTATTTTTTTGAGTTATGAAGGCTTGTATGACTTTGGATGCCTACAGTTCCGCAAATAAGGCTATGACGTCATTTTCGCTTGCAAAACGCTTAATTAGTTTTTCAAGAGCTATCCATAGCTGAAAACTAGAACATTCTAGGAGGTCTGGTTGCGGAGATATCTTAATTCAAAGTGAATCCATTAAAATCGATTTTTTTGAGTTTTGAAAGTTTGCATGACTTTGGATGTCTACAGTTCCACAAATAAGTCTCGGAAGGCCTTGCGGTTTGCTAACCGCTTAATCAGTTTTTGGAGAGCTATCCATTACTGAAAACTAGAGCATTGTGTGGGCTCTGGTTGCAGAGAAATTTAGATTCAAAGTTAATCTTTCTTGTTTCAACCCAAAAACTAAAAATCTTAATATGGCCATAACTTCCAAAATAAGGCTCGTAAGAGGTTGCGGTTAACGTTGTTGAACAGATAACGGTCAGGCCTTTGCATTGCCGTTCAAAACTAAACTTTTTTTTTTCCAATCGATTTTCGAAAAAAAGCATGGACTACCCCCTTATCACTAAAAACGCATTTTTTTACGAAAGTCTCTGGAACCCATTGAAACGTACATATATAGAAAGGTTTTGTCAAATGCAACCTGCACATCCAAAGCAAACCCTTTTATAAGGTCTAGTTTTCGAGATATTTGCATTCAAAGTTATTTTTTTGAGTTATGAAGGCTTGTATGACTTTGGATGCCTACAGTTCCGCAAATAAGGCTATGACGTCATTTTCGCTTGCAAAACGCTTAATTAGTTTTTCAAGAGCTATCCATAGCTGAAAACTAGAACATTCTAGGAGGTCTGGTTGTGGAGATATCTTAATTCAAAGTAAATCCATTAAAATCGATTTTTTTGAGTTTTGAAAGTTTGCATGACTTTGGATGTCTACAGTTCCACAAATAAGTCTCGGAAGGCCTTGCGGTTTGCTAACCACTTAATCAGTTTTTGGAGAGCTATCCATTGCTGAAAACTAGAGCATTGTGTGGGCTCTGGTTGCAGAGAAATTTAGATTCAAAGTTAATCTTTCTTGTTTCAACCCAAAAACTAAAAATCTTAATATGGCCATAACTTCCAAAATAAGGCTCGTAAGAGGTTGCGGTTAACGTTGTTGAACAGATAACGGTCAGGCCTTTGCATTGCCGTTCAAAACTAAACTTTTTTTTTTCCAATCGATTTTCGAAAAAAAGCATGGACTACCCCCTTATCACTAAAAACGCATTTTTTTACGAAAGTCTCTGGAACCCATTGTACGTACATATATAGAAAGGTTTTGTCAAATGCAACCAGCACATCCAAAGCAAACCCTTTTATAAGGTCTAGTTTTCGAGATATTTGCATTCAAAGTTATTTTTTTGAGTTATGAAGGCTTGTATGACTTTGGATGCCTACAGTTCCGCAAATAAGGCTATGACGTCATTTTCGCTTGCAAAACGCTTAATTAGTTTTTCAAGAGCTATCCATAGCTGAAAACTAGAACATTCTAGGAGGTCTGGTTGTGGAGATATCTTAATTCAAAGTAAATCCATTAAAATCAATTTTTTTGAGTTTTGAAAGTTTGCATGACTTTGGATGTCTACAGTTCCACAAATAAGTCTCGGAAGGCCTTGCGGTTTGCTAACCGCTTAATCAGTTTTTGGAGAGCTATCCATTGCTGAAAACTAGAGCATTGTGTGGGCTCTGGTTGCAGAGAAATTTAGATTCAAAGTTAATCTTTCTTGTTTCAACCCAAAAACTAAAAATCTTAATATGGCCATAACTTCCAAAATAAGGCTCGTAAGAGGTTGCGGTTAACGTTGTTGAACAGATAACGGTCAGGCCTTTGCATTGCCGTTCAAAACTAAACTTTTTTTTTTCCAATCGATTTTCGAAAAAAAGCATGGACTACCCCCTTATCACTAAAAACGCATTTTTTTACGAAAGTCTCTGGAACCCATTGAAACGTACATATATAGAAAGGTTTTGTCAAATGCAACCAGCACATCCAAAGCAAACCCTTTTATAAGGTCTAGTTTTCGAGATATTTGCATTCAAAGTTATTTTTTTTGAGTTATGAATGCTTGTATGACTTTGGATGCCTACAGTTCCGCAAATAAGGCTATGACGTCATTTTCGCTTGCAAAACGCTTCATTAGTTTTTCAAGAGCTATCCATAGCTGAAAACTAGAACATTCTAGGAGGTCTGGTTGCGGAGATATCTTAATTCAAAGTAAATCCATTAAAATTGATTTTTTTGAGTTTTGAAAGTTTGCATGACTTTGGATGTCTACAGTTCCACAAATAAGTCTCGGAAGGCCTTGCGGTTTGCTAACCGCTTAATCAGTTTTTGGAGAGCTATCCATTACTGAAAACTAGAGCATTGTGTGGGCTCTGGTTGCAGAGAAATTTAGATTCAAAGTTAATCTTTCTTGTTTCAACCCAAAAACTAAAAATCTTAATATGGCCATAACTTCCAAAATAAGGCTCGTAAGAGGTTGCGGTTAACGTTGTTGAACAGATAACGGTCAGGCCTTTGCATTGCCGTTCAAAACTAAACTTTTTTTTTTCCAATCGATTTTCGAAAAAAAGCATGGACTACCCCCTTATCACTAAAAACGCATTTTTTTACGAAAGTCTCTGGAACCCATTGTACGTACATATATAGAAAGGTTTTGTCAAATGCAACCAGCACATCCAAAGCAAACCCTTTTATAAGGTCTAGTTTTCGAGATATTTGCATTCAAAGTTATTTTTTTGAGTTATGAAGGCTTGTATGACTTTGGATGCCTACAGTTCCGCAAATAAGGCTATGACGTCATTTTCGCTTGCAAAACGCTTAATTAGTTTTTCAAGAGCTATCCATAGCTGAAAACTAGAACATTCTAGGAGGTCTGGTTGTGGAGATATCTTAATTCAAAGTAAATCCATTAAAATCAATTTTTTTGAGTTTTGAAAGTTTGCATGACTTTGGATGTCTACAGTTCCACAAATAAGTCTCGGAAGGCCTTGCGGTTTGCTAACCGCTTAATCAGTTTTTGGAGAGCTATCCATTGCTGAAAACTAGAGCATTGTGTGGGCTCTGGTTGCAGAGAAATTTAGATTCAAAGTTAATCTTTCTTGTTTCAACCCAAAAACTAAAAATCTTAATATGGCCATAACTTCCAAAATAAGGCTCGTAAGAGGTTGCGGTTAACGTTGTTGAACAGATAACGGTCAGGCCTTTGCATTGCCGTTCAAAACTAAACTTTTTTTTTTCCAATCGATTTTCAAACCCCTTATCACTAAAAACGCATTTTTTTACGAAAGTCTCTGGAACCCATTGAAACGTACATATATAGAAAGGTTTTGTCAAATGCAACCAGCACATTCAAAGCAAACCCTTTTATAAGGTCTAGTTTTCGAGATATTTGCATTCAAAGTTATTTTTTTGAGTTATGAAGGCTTGTATGACTTTGGATGCCTACAGTTCCGCAAATAAGGCTATGACGTCATTTTCGCTTGCAAAACGCTTAATTAGTTTTTCAAGAGCTATCCATAGCTGAAAACTAGAACATTCTAGGAGGTCTGGTTGCGGAGATATCTTAATTCAAAGTAAATCCATTAAAATCGATTTTTTTGAGTTTTGAAAGTTTGCATGACTTTGGATGTCTACAGTTCCACAAATAAGTCTCGGAAGGCCTTGCGGTTTGCTAACCGCTTAATCAGTTTTTGGAGAGCTATCCATTACTGAAAACTAGAGCATTGTGTGGGCTCTGGTTGCAGAGAAATTTAGATTCAAAGTTAATCTTTCTTGTTTCAACCCAAAAACTAAAAATCTTAATATGGCCATAACTTCCAAAATAAGGCTCGTAAGAGGTTGCGGTTAACGTTGTTGAACAGATAACGGTCAGGCCTTTGCATTGCCGTTCAAAACTAAACTTTTTTTTTTCCAATCGATTTTCGAAAAAAAGCATGGACTACCCCCTTATCACTAAAAACGCATTTTTTTACGAAAGTCTCTGGAACCCATTGAAACGTACATATATAGAAAGGTTTTGTCAAATGCAATCAGCACATCCAAAGCAAACCCTTTTATAAGGTCTAGTTTTCGAGATATTTGCATTCAAAGTTATTTTTTTGAGTTATGAAGGCTTGTATGACTTTGGATGCCTACAGTTCCGCAAATAAGGCTATGACGTCATTTTCGCTTGCAAAACGCTTAATTAGTTTTTCAAGAGCTATCCATAGCTGAAAACTAGAACATTCTAGGAGGTCTGGTTGCGGAGATATCTTAATTCAAAGTAAATCCATTAAAATCGATTTTTTTGAGTTTTGAAAGTTTGCATGACTTTGGATGTCTACAGTTCCACAAATAAGTCTCGGAAGGCCTTGCGGTTTGCTAACCGCTTAATCAGTTTTTGGAGAGCTATCCATTACTGAAAACTAGAGCATTGTGTGGGCTCTGGTTGCAGAGAAATTTAGATTCAAAGTTAATCTTTCTTGTTTCAACCCAAAAACTAAAAATCTTAATATGGCCATAACTTCCAAAATAAGGCTCGTAAGAGGTTGCGGTTAACGTTGTTGAACAGATAACGGTCAGGCCTTTGCATTGCCGTTCAAAACTAAACTTTTTTTTTTCAATCGATTTTCGAAAAAAAGCATGGACTACCCCCTTATCACTAAAAACGCATTTTTTTACGAAAGTCTCTGGAACCCATTGAAACGTACATATATAGAAAGGTTTTGTCAAATGCAATCAGCACATCCAAAGCAAACCCTTTTATAACGTCTAGTTTTCGAGATATTTGCATTCAAAGTTATTTTTTTGAGTTATGAAGGCTTGTATGACTTTGGATGCCTACATTCCGCAAATAAGGCTATGACGTCATTTTCGCTTGCAAAACGCTTAATTAGTTTTTCAAGAGCTATCCATAGCTGAAAACTAGAACATTCTAGGAGGTCTGGTTGCGGAGATATCTTAATTCAAAGTAAATCCATTAAAATCGATTTTTTTGAGTTTTGAAAGTTTGCATGACTTTGGATGTCTACAGTTCCACAAATAAGTCTCGGAAGGCCTTGCGGTTTGCTAACCGCTTAATCAGTTTTTGGAGAGCTATCCATTACTGAAAACTAGAGCATTGTGTGGGCTCTGGTTGCAGAGAAATTTAGATTCAAAGTTAATCTTTCTTGTTTCAACCCAAAAACTAAAAATCTTAATATGGCCATAACTTCCAAAATAAGGCTCGTAAGAGGTTGCGGTTAACGTTGTTGAACAGATAACGGTCAGGCCTTTGCATTGCCGTTCAAAACTAAACTTTTTTTTTTCCAATCGATTTTCGAAAAAAAGCATGGACTACCCCCTTATCACTAAAAACGCATTTTTTTACGAAAGTCTCTGGAACCCATTGAAACGTACATATATAGAAAGGTTTTGTCAAATGCAATCAGCACATCCAAAGCAAACCCTTTTATAAGGTCTAGTTTTCGAGATATTTGCATTCAAAGTTATTTTTTTGAGTTATGAAGGCTTGTATGACTTTGGATGCCTACAGTTCCGCAAATAAGGCTATGACGTCATTTTCGCTTGCAAAACGCTTAATTAGTTTTTCAAGAGCTATCCATAGCTGAAAACTAGAACATTCTAGGAGGTCTGGTTGCGGAGATATCTTAATTCAAAGTAAATCCATTAAAATCGATTTTTTTGAGTTTTGAAAGTTTGCATGACTTTGGATGTCTACAGTTCCACAAATAAGTCTCGGAAGGCCTTGCGGTTTGCTAACCGCTTAATCAGTTTTTGGAGAGCTATCCATTACTGAAAACTAGAGCATTGTGTGGGCTCTGGTTGCAGAGAAATTTAGATTCAAAGTTAATCTTTCTTGTTTCAACCCAAAAACTAAAAATCTTAATATGGCCATAACTTCCAAAATAAGGCTCGTAAGAGGTTGCGGTTAACGTTGTTGAACAGATAACGGTCAGGCCTTTGCATTGCCGTTCAAAACTAAACTTTTTTTTTTCCAATCGATTTTCAAACCCCTTATCACTAAAAACGCATTTTTTTACGAAAGTCTCTGGAACCCATTGAAACGTACATATATAGAAAGGTTTTGTCAAATGCAACCAGCACATTCAAAGCAAACCCTTTTATAAGGTCTAGTTTTCGAGATATTTGCATTCAAAGTTATTTTTTTGAGTTATGAAGGCTTGTATGACTTTGGATGCCTACAGTTCCGCAAATAAGGCTATGACGTCATTTTCGCTTGCAAAACGCTTAATTAGTTTTTCAAGAGCTATCCATAGCTGAAAACTAGAACATTCTAGGAGGTCTGGTTGCGGAGATATCTTAATTCAAAGTAAATCCATTAAAATCGATTTTTTTGAGTTTTGAAAGTTTGCATGACTTTGGATGTCTACAGTTCCACAAATAAGTCTCGGAAGGCCTTGCGGTTTGCTAACCGCTTAATCAGTTTTTGGAGAGCTATCCATTACTGAAAACTAGAGCATTGTGTGGGCTCTGGTTGCAGAGAAATTTAGATTCAAAGTTAATCTTTCTTGTTTCAACCCAAAAACTAAAAATCTTAATATGGCCATAACTTCCAAAATAAGGCTCGTAAGAGGTTGCGGTTAACGTTGTTGAACAGATAACGGTCAGGCCTTTGCATTGCCGTTCAAAACTAAACTTTTTTTTTTCCAATCGATTTTCGAAAAAAAGCATGGACTACCCCCTTATCACTAAAACGCATTTTTTTACGAAAGTCTCTGGAACCCATTGAAACGTACATATATAGAAAGGTTTTGTCAAATGCAATCAGCACATCCAAAGCAAACCCTTTTATAAGGTCTAGTTTTCGAGATATTTGCATTCAAAGTTATTTTTTTGAGTTATGAAGGCTTGTATGACTTTGGATGCCTACAGTTCCGCAAATAAGGCTATGACGTCATTTTCGCTTGCAAAACGCTTAATTAGTTTTTCAAGAGCTATCCATAGCTGAAAACTAGAACATTCTAGGAGGTCTGGTTGCGGAGATATCTTAATTCAAAGTAAATCCATTAAAATCGATTTTTTTGAGTTTTGAAAGTTTGCATGACTTTGGATGTCTACAGTTCCACAAATAAGTCTCGGAAGGCCTTGCGGTTTGCTAACCGCTTAATCAGTTTTTGGAGAGCTATCCATTACTGAAAACTAGAGCATTGTGTGGGCTCTGGTTGCAGAGAAATTTAGATTCAAAGTTAATCTTTCTTGTTTCAACCCAAAAACTAAAAATCTTAATATGGCCATAACTTCCAAAATAAGGCTCGTAAGAGGTTGCGGTTAACGTTGTTGAACAGATAACGGTCAGGCCTTTGCATTGCCGTTCAAAACTAAACTTTTTTTTTTCCAATCGATTTTCAAACCCCTTATCACTAAAAACGCATTTTTTTACGAAAGTCTCTGGAACCCATTGAAACGTACATATATAGAAAGGTTTTGTCAAATGCAACCAGCACATTCAAAGCAAACCCTTTTATAAGGTCTAGTTTTCGAGATATTTGCATTCAAAGTTATTTTTTTGAGTTATGAAGGCTTGTATGACTTTGGATGCCTACAGTTCCGCAAATAAGGCTATGACGTCATTTTCGCTTGCAAAACGCTTAATTAGTTTTTCAAGAGCTATCCATAGCTGAAAACTAGAACATTCTAGGAGGTCTGGTTGCGGAGATATCTTAATTCAAAGTAAATCCATTAAAATCGATTTTTTTGAGTTTTGAAAGTTTGCATGACTTTGGATGTCTACAGTTCCACAAATAAGTCTCGGAAGGCCTTGCGGTTTGCTAACCGCTTAATCAGTTTTTGGAGAGCTATCCATTACTGAAAACTAGAGCATTGTGTGGGCTCTGGTTGCAGAGAAATTTAGATTCAAAGTTAATCTTTCTTGTTTCAACCCAAAAACTAAAAATCTTAATATGGCCATAACTTCCAAAATAAGGCTCGTAAGAGGTTGCGGTTAACGTTGTTGAACAGATAACGGTCAGGCCTTTGCATTGCCGTTCAAAACTAAACTTTTTTTTTTCCAATCGATTTTCGAAAAAAAGCATGGACTACCCCCTTATCACTAAAAACGCATTTTTTTACGAAAGTCTCTGGAACCCATTGAAACGTACATATATAGAAAGGTTTTGTCAAATGCAATCAGCACATCCAAAGCAAACCCTTTTATAAGGTCTAGTTTTCGAGATATTTGCATTCAAAGTTATTTTTTTGAGTTATGAAGGCTTGTATGACTTTGGATGCCTACAGTTCCGCAAATAAGGCTATGACGTCATTTTCGCTTGCAAAACGCTTAATTAGTTTTTCAAGAGCTATCCATAGCTGAAAACTAGAACATTCTAGGAGGTCTGGTTGCGGAGATATCTTAATTCAAAGTAAATCCATTAAAATCGATTTTTTTGAGTTTTGAAAGTTTGCATGACTTTGGATGTCTACAGTTCCACAAATAAGTCTCGGAAGGCCTTGCGGTTTGCTAACCGCTTAATCAGTTTTTGGAGAGCTATCCATTACTGAAAACTAGAGCATTGTGTGGGCTCTGGTTGCAGAGAAATTTAGATTCAAAGTTAATCTTTCTTGTTTCAACCCAAAAACTAAAAATCTTAATATGGCCATAACTTCCAAAATAAGGCTCGTAAGAGGTTGCGGTTAACGTTGTTGAACAGATAACGGTCAGGCCTTTGCATTGCCGTTCAAAACTAAACTTTTTTTTTTCCAATCGATTTTCGAAAAAAAGCATGGACTACCCCCTTATCACTAAAAACGCATTTTTTTACGAAAGTCTCTGGAACCCATTGAAACGTACATATATAGAAAGGTTTTGTCAAATGCAATCAGCACATCCAAAGCAAACCCTTTTATAAGGTCTAGTTTTCGAGATATTTGCATTCAAAGTTATTTTTTTGAGTTATGAAGGCTTGTATGACTTTGGATGCCTACAGTTCCGCAAATAAGGCTATGACGTCATTTTCGCTTGCAAAACGCTTAATTAGTTTTTCAAGAGCTATCCATAGCTGAAAACTAGAACATTCTAGGAGGTCTGGTTGCGGAGATATCTTAATTCAAAGTAAATCCATTAAAATCGATTTTTTTGAGTTTTGAAAGTTTGCATGACTTTGGATGTCTACAGTTCCACAAATAAGTCTCGGAAGGCCTTGCGGTTTGCTAACCGCTTAATCAGTTTTTGGAGAGCTATCCATTACTGAAAACTAGAGCATTGTGTGGGCTCTGGTTGCAGAGAAATTTAGATTCAAAGTTAATCTTTCTTGTTTCAACCCAAAAACTAAAAATCTTAATATGGCCATAACTTCCAAAATAAGGCTCGTAAGAGGTTGCGGTTAACGTTGTTGAACAGATAACGGTCAGGCCTTTGCATTGCCGTTCAAAACTAAACTTTTTTTTTTCCAATCGATTTTCGAAAAAAAGCATGGACTACCCCCTTATCACTAAAAACGCATTTTTTTACGAAAGTCTCTGGAACCCATTGAAACGTACATATATAGAAAGGTTTTGTCAAATGCAATCAGCACATCCAAAGCAAACCCTTTTATAAGGTCTAGTTTTCGAGATATTTGCATTCAAAGTTATTTTTTTGAGTTATGAAGGCTTGTATGACTTTGGATGCCTACAGTTCCGCAAATAAGGCTATGACGTCATTTTCGCTTGCAAAACGCTTAATTAGTTTTTCAAGAGCTATCCATAGCTGAAAACTAGAACATTCTAGGAGGTCTGGTTGCGGAGATATCTTAATTCAAAGTAAATCCATTAAAATCGATTTTTTTGAGTTTTGAAAGTTTGCATGACTTTGGATGTCTACAGTTCCACAAATAAGTCTCGGAAGGCCTTGCGGTTTGCTAACCGCTTAATCAGTTTTTGGAGAGCTATCCATTACTGAAAACTAGAGCATTGTGTGGGCTCTGGTTGCAGAGAAATTTAGATTCAAAGTTAATCTTTCTTGTTTCAACCCAAAAACTAAAAATCTTAATATGGCCATAACTTCCAAAATAAGGCTCGTAAGAGGTTGCGGTTAACGTTGTTGAACAGATAACGGTCAGGCCTTTGCATTGCCGTTCAAAACTAAACTTTTTTTTTTCCAATCGATTTTCGAAAAAAAGCATGGACTACCCCCTTATCACTAAAAACGCATTTTTTTACGAAAGTCTCTAGACCCATTGTACGTACATATATAGAAAGGTTTTGTCAAATGCAACCAGCACATCCAAAGCAAACCCTTTTATAAGGTCTAGTTTTCGAGATATTTGCATTCAAAGTTATTTTTTTGAGTTATGAAGGCTTGTATGACTTTGGATGCCTACAGTTCCGCAAATAAGGCTATGACGTCATTTTCGCTTGCAAAACGCTTAATTAGTTTTTCAAGAGCTATCCATAGCTGAAAACTAGAACATTCTAGGAGGTCTGGTTGCGGAGATATCTTAATTCAAAGTAAATCCATTAAAATCGATTTTTTTGAGTTTTGAAAGTTTGCATGACTTTGGATGTCTACAGTTCCACAAATAAGTCTCGGAAGGCCTTGCGGTTTGCTAACCGCTTAATCAGTTTTTGGAGAGCTATCCATTACTGAAAACTAGAGCATTGTGTGGGCTCTGGTTGCAGAGAAATTTAGATTCAAAGTTAATCTTTCTTGTTTCAACCCAAAAACTAAAAATCTTAATATGGCCATAACTTCCAAAATAAGGCTCGTAAGAGGTTGCGGTTAACGTTGTTGAACAGATAACGGTCAGGCCTTTGCATTGCCGTTCAAAACTAAACTTTTTTTTTTCCAATCGATTTTATAACCCCTTATCACTAAAAACGCATTTTTTTACGAAAGTCTCTGGAACCCATTGAAACGTACATATATAGAAAGGTTTTGTCAAATGCAACCAGCACATTCAAAGCAAACCCTTTTATAAGGTCTAGTTTTCGAGATATTTGCATTCAAAGTTATTTTTTTGAGTTATGAAGGCTTGTATGACTTTGGATGCCTACAGTTCCGCAAATAAGGCTATGACGTCATTTTCGCTTGCAAAACGCTTAATTAGTTTTTCAAGAGCTATCCATAGCTGAAAACTAGAACATTCTAGGAGGTCTGGTTGCGGAGATATCTTAATTCAAAGTAAATCCATTAAAATCGATTTTTTTGAGTTTTGAAAGTTTGCATGACTTTGGATGTCTACAGTTCCACAAATAAGTCTCGGAAGGCCTTGCGGTTTGCTAACCGCTTAATCAGTTTTTGGAGAGCTATCCATTACTGAAAACTAGAGCATTGTGTGGGCTCTGGTTGCAGAGAAATTTAGATTCAAAGTTAATCTTTCTTGTTTCAACCCAAAAACTAAAAATCTTAATATGGCCATAACTTCCAAAATAAGGCTCGTAAGAGGTTGCGGTTAACGTTGTTGAACAGATAACGGTCAGGCCTTTGCATTGCCGTTCAAAACTAAACTTTTTTTTTTCCAATCGATTTTCGAAAAAAAGCATGGACTACCCCCTTATCACTAAAAACGCATTTTTTTACGAAAGTCTCTGGAACCCATTGAAACGTACATATATAGAAAGGTTTTGTCAAATGCAATCAGCACATCCAAAGCAAACCCTTTTATAAGGTCTAGTTTTCGAGATATTTGCATTCAAAGTTATTTTTTTGAGTTATGAAGGCTTGTATGACTTTGGATGCCTACAGTTCCGCAAATAAGGCTATGACGTCATTTTCGCTTGCAAAACGCTTAATAGTTTTTCAAGAGCTATCCATAGCTGAAAACTAGAACATTCTAGGAGGTCTGGTTGCGGAGATATCTTAATTCAAAGTAAATCCATTAAAATCGATTTTTTTGAGTTTTGAAAGTTTGCATGACTTTGGATGTCTACAGTTCCACAAATAAGTCTCGGAAGGCCTTGCGGTTTGCTAACCGCTTAATCAGTTTTTGGAGAGCTATCCATTACTGAAAACTAGAGCATTGTGTGGGCTCTGGTTGCAGAGAAATTTAGATTCAAAGTTAATCTTTCTTGTTTCAACCCAAAAACTAAAAATCTTAATATGGCCATAACTTCCAAAATAAGGCTCGTAAGAGGTTGCGGTTAACGTTGTTGAACAGATAACGGTCAGGCCTTTGCATTGCCGTTCAAAACTAAACTTTTTTTTTTCCAATCGATTTTCGAAAAAAAGCATGGACTACCCCCTTATCACTAAAAACGCATTTTTTTACGAAAGTCTCTGGAACCCATTGTACGTACATATATAGAAAGGTTTTGTCAAATGCAACCAGCACATCCAAAGCAAACCCTTTTATAAGGTCTAGTTTTCGAGATATTTGCATTCAAAGTTATTTTTTTGAGTTATGAAGGCTTGTATGACTTTGGATGCCTACAGTTCCGCAAATAAGGCTATGACGTCATTTTCGCTTGCAAAACGCTTAATTAGTTTTTCAAGAGCTATCCATAGCTGAAAACTAGAACATTCTAGGAGGTCTGGTTGCGGAGATATCTTAATTCAAAGTAAATCCATTAAAATCGATTTTTTTGAGTTTTGAAAGTTTGCATGACTTTGGATGTCTACAGTTCCACAAATAAGTCTCGGAAGGCCTTGCGGTTTGCTAACCGCTTAATCAGTTTTTGGAGAGCTATCCATTACTGAAAACTAGAGCATTGTGTGGGCTCTGGTTGCAGAGAAATTTAGATTCAAAGTTAATCTTTCTTGTTTCAACCCAAAAACTAAAAATCTTAATATGGCCATAACTTCCAAAATAAGGCTCGTAAGAGGTTGCGGTTAACGTTGTTGAACAGATAACGGTCAGGCCTTTGCATTGCCGTTCAAAACTAAACTTTTTTTTTTCCAATCGATTTTCGAAAAAAAGCATGGACTACCCCCTTATCACTAAAAACGCATTTTTTTACGAAAGTCTCTGGAACCCATTGAAACGTACATATATAGAAAGGTTTTGTCAAATGCAATCAGCACATCCAAAGCAAACCCTTTTATAAGGTCTAGTTTTCGAGATATTTGCATTCAAAGTTATTTTTTTGAGTTATGAAGACTTGTATGACTTTGGATGCCTACAGTTCCGCAAATAAGGCTATGACGTCATTTTCGCTTGCAAAACGCTTAATAGTTTTTCAAGAGCTATCCATAGCTGAAAACTAGAACATTCTAGGAGGTCTGGTTGCGGAGATATCTTAATTCAAAGTAAATCCATTAAAATCGATTTTTTTGAGTTTTGAAAGTTTGCATGACTTTGGATGTCTACAGTTCCACAAATAAGTCTCGGAAGGCCTTGCGGTTTGCTAACCGCTTAATCAGTTTTTGGAGAGCTATCCATTACTGAAAACTAGAGCATTGTGTGGGCTCTGGTTGCAGAGAAATTTAGATTCAAAGTTAATCTTTCTTGTTTCAACCCAAAAACTAAAAATCTTAATATGGCCATAACTTCCAAAATAAGGCTCGTAAGAGGTTGCGGTTAACGTTGTTGAACAGATAACGGTCAGGCCTTTGCATTGCCGTTCAAAACTAAACTTTTTTTTTTCCAATCGATTTTCGAAAAAAAGCATGGACTACCCCCTTATCACTAAAAACGCATTTTTTTACGAAAGTCTCTGGAACCCATTGTACGTACATATATAGAAAGGTTTTGTCAAATGCAACCAGCACATCCAAAGCAAACCCTTTTATAAGGTCTAGTTTTCGAGATATTTGCATTCAAAGTTATTTTTTTGAGTTATGAAGGCTTGTATGACTTTGGATGCCTACAGTTCCGCAAATAAGGCTATGACGTCATTTTCGCTTGCAAAACGCTTAATTAGTTTTTCAAGAGCTATCCATAGCTGAAAACTAGAACATTCTAGGAGGTCTGGTTGTGGAGATATCTTAATTCAAAGTAAATCCATTAAAATCGATTTTTTTGAGTTTTGAAAGTTTGCATGACTTTGGATGTCTACAGTTCCACAAATAAGTCTCGGAAGGCCTTGCGGTTTGCTAACCGCTTAATCAGTTTTTGGAGAGCTATCCATTGCTGAAAACTAGAGCATTGTGTGGGCTCTGGTTGCAGAGAAATTTAGATTCAAAGTTAATCTTTCTTGTTTCAACCCAAAAACTAAAAATCTTAATATGGCCATAACTTCCAAAATAAGGCTCGTAAGAGGTTGCGGTTAACGTTGTTGAACAGATAACGGTCAGGCCTTTGCATTGCCGTTCAAAACTAAACTTTTTTTTTTCCAATCGATTTTCGAAAAAAAGCATGGACTACCCCCTTATCACTAAAAACGCATTTTTTTACGAAAGTCTCTGGAACCCATTGAAACGTACATATATAGAAAGGTTTTGTCAAATGCAACCTGCACATCCAAAGCAAACCCTTTTATAAGGTCTAGTTTTCGAGATATTTGCATTCAAAGTTATTTTTTTGAGTTATGAAGGCTTGTATGACTTTGGATGCCTACAGTTCCGCAAATAAGGCTATGACGTCATTTTTGCTTGCAAAACGCTTAATGAGTTTTTCAAGAGCTATCCATAGCTGAAAACTAGAACATTCTAGGAGGTCTGGTTGTGGAGATATCTTAATTCAAAGTAAATCCATTAAAATCGATTTTTTTGAGTTTTGAAAGTTTGCATGACTTTGGATGTCTACAGTTCCACAAATAAGTCTCGGAAGGCCTTGCGGTTTGCTAACCGCTTAATCAGTTTTTGGAGAGCTATCCATTGCTGAAAACTAGAGCATTGTGTGGGCTCTGGTTGCAGAGAAATTTAGATTCAAAGTTAATCTTTCTTGTTTCAACCCAAAAACTAAAAATCTTAATATGGCCATAACTTCCAAAATAAGGCTCGTAAGAGGTTGCGGTTAACGTTGTTGAACAGATAACGGTCAGGCCTTTGCATTGCCGTTCAAAACTAAACTTTTTTTTTTCCAATCGATTTTCGAAAAAAAGCATGGACTACCCCCTTATCACTAAAAACGCATTTTTTTACGAAAGTCTCTGGAACCCATTGTACGTACATATATAGAAAGGTTTTGTCAAATGCAACCAGCACATCCAAAGCAAACCCTTTTATAAGGTCTAGTTTTCGAGATATTTGCATTCAAAGTTATTTTTTTGAGTTATGAAGGCTTGTATGACTTTGGATGCCTACAGTTCCGCAAATAAGGCTATGACGTCATTTTCGCTTGCAAAACGCTTAATTAGTTTTTCAAGAGCTATCCATAGCTGAAAACTAGAACATTCTAGGAGGTCTGGTTGTGGAGATATCTTAATTCAAAGTAAATCCATTAAAATCGATTTTTTTGAGTTTTGAAAGTTTGCATGACTTTGGATGTCTACAGTTCCACAAATAAGTCTCGGAAGGCCTTGCGGTTTGCTAACCGCTTAATCAGTTTTTGGAGAGCTATCCATTGCTGAAAACTAGAGCATTGTGTGGGCTCTGGTTGCAGAGAAATTTAGATTCAAAGTTAATCTTTCTTGTTTCAACCCAAAAACTAAAAATCTTAATATGGCCATAACTTCCAAAATAAGGCTCGTAAGAGGTTGCGGTTAACGTTGTTGAACAGATAACGGTCAGGCCTTTGCATTGCCGTTCAAAACTAAACTTTTTTTTTTCCAATCGATTTTCGAAAAAAAGCATGGACTACCCCCTTATCACTAAAAACGCATTTTTTTACGAAAGTCTCTGGAACCCATTGAAACGTACATATATAGAAAGGTTTTGTCAAATGCAACCAGCACATCCAAAGCAAACCCTTTTATAAGGTCTAGTTTTCGAGATATTTGCATTCAAAGTTATTTTTTTGAGTTATGAAGGCTTGTATGACTTTGGATGCCTACAGTTCCGCAAATAAGGCTATGACGTCATTTTCGCTTGCAAAACGCTTAATTAGTTTTTCAAGAGCTATCCATAGCTGAAAACTAGAACATTCTAGGAGGTCTGGTTGCGGAGATATCTTAATTCAAAGTAAATCCATTAAAATCGATTTTTTTGAGTTTTGAAAGTTTGCATGACTTTGGATGTCTACAGTTCCACAAATAAGTCTCGGAAGGCCTTGCGGTTTGCTAACCGCTTAATCAGTTTTTGGAGAGCTATCCATTGCTGAAAACTAGAGCATTGTGTGGGCTCTGGTTGCAGAGAAATTTAGATTCAAAGTTAATCTTTCTTGTTTCAACCCAAAAACTAAAAATCTTAATATGGCCATAACTTCCAAAATAAGGCTCGTAAGAGGTTGCGGTTAACGTTGTTGAACAGATAACGGTCAGGCCTTTGCATTGCCGTTCAAAACTAAACTTTTTTTTTTCCAATCGATTTTCGAAAAAAAGCATGGACTACCCCCTTATCACTAAAAACGCATTTTTTTACGAAAGTCTCTGGAACCCATTGAAACGTACATATATAGAAAGGTTTTGTCAAATGCAACCTGCACATCCAAAGCAAACCCTTTTATAAGGTCTAGTTTTCGAGATATTTGCATTCAAAGTTATTTTTTTGAGTTATGAAGGCTTGTATGACTTTGGATGCCTACAGTTCCGCAAATAAGGCTATGACGTCATTTTCGCTTGCAAAACGCTTAATTAGTTTTTCAAGAGCTATCCATAGCTGAAAACTAGAACATTCTAGGAGGTCTGGTTGTGGAGATATCTTAATTCAAAGTAAATCCATTAAAATCGATTTTTTTGAGTTTTGAAAGTTTGCATGACTTTGGATGTCTACAGTTCCACAAATAAGTCTCGGAAGGCCTTGCGGTTTGCTAACCGCTTAATCAGTTTTTGGAGAGCTATCCATTGCTGAAAACTAGAGCATTGTGTGGGCTCTGGTTGCAGAGAAATTTAGATTCAAAGTTAATCTTTCTTGTTTCAACCCAAAAACTAAAAACCTTAATATGGCCATAACTTCCAAAATAAGGCTCGTAAGAGGTTGCGGTTAACGTTGTTGAACAGATAACGGTCAGGCCTTTGCATTGCCGTTCAAAACTAAACTTTTTTTTTTCCAATCGATTTTCGAAAAAAAGCATGGACTACCCCCTTATCACTAAAAACGCATATTTTTACGAAAGTCTCTGGAACCCATTGAAACGTACATATATAGAAAGGTTTTGTCAAATGCAACCTGCACATCCAAAGCAAACCCTTTTATAAGGTCTAGTTTTCGAGATATTTGCATTCAAAGTTATTTTTTTGAGTTATGAAGGCTTGTATGACTTTGGATGCCTACAGTTCCGCAAATAAGGCTATGACGTCATTTTCGCTTGCAAAACGCTTAATTAGTTTTTCAAGAGCTATCCATAGCTGAAAACTAGAACATTCTAGGAGGTCTGGTTGTGGAGATATCTTAATTCAAAGTAAATCCATTAAAATCGATTTTTTTGAGTTTTGAAAGTTTGCATGACTTTGGATGTCTACAGTTCCACAAATAAGTCTCGGAAGGCCTTGCGGTTTGCTAACCGCTTAATCAGTTTTTGGAGAGCTATCCATTGCTGAAAACTAGAGCATTGTGTGGGCTCTGGCTGCAGAGAAATTTAGATTCAAAGTTAATCTTTCTTGTTTCAACCCAAAAACTAAAAATCTTAATATGGCCATAACTTCCAAAATAAGGCTCGTAAGAGGTTGCGGTTAACGTTGTTGAACAGATAACGGTCAGGCCTTTGCATTGCCGTTCAAAACTAAACTTTTTTTTTTCCAATCGATTTTCGAAAAAAAGCATGGACTACCCCCTTATCACTAAAAACGCATTTTTTTACGAAAGTCTCTGGAACCCATTGAAACGTACATATATAGAAAGGTTTTGTCAAATGCAACCAGCACATCCAAAGCAAACCCTTTTATAAGGTCTAGTTTTCGAGATATTTGCATTCAAAGTTATTTTTTTGAGTTATGAAGGCTTGTATGACTTTGGATGCCTACAGTTCCGCAAATAAGGCTATGACGTCATTTTCGCTTGCAAAACGCTTAATTAGTTTTTCAAGAGCTATCCATAGCTGAAAACTAGAACATTCTAGGAGGTCTGGTTGTGGAGATATCTTAATTCAAAGTAAATCCATTAAAATCGATTTTTTTGAGTTTTGAAAGTTTGCATGACTTTGGATGTCTACAGTTCCACAAATAAGTCTCGGAAGGCCTTGCGGTTTGCTAACCGCTTAATCAGTTTTTGGAGAGCTATCCATTGCTGAAAACTAGAGCATTGTGTGGGCTCTGGCTGCAGAGAAATTTAGATTCAAAGTTAATCTTTCTTGTTTCAACCCAAAAACTAAAAATCTTAATATGGCCATAACTTCCAAAATAAGGCTCGTAAGAGGTTGCGGTTAACGTTGTTGAACAGATAACGGTCAGGCCTTTGCATTGCCGTTCAAAACTAAACTTTTTTTTTTCCAATCGATTTTCGAAAAAAAGCATGGACTACCCCCTTATCACTAAAAACGCATTTTTTTACGAAAGTCTCTGGAACCCATTGAAACGTACATATATAGAAAGGTTTTGTCAAATGCAACCAGCACATCCAAAGCAAACCCTTTTATAAGGTCTAGTTTTCGAGATATTTGCATTCAAAGTTATTTTTTTGAGTTATGAAGGCTTGTATGACTTTGGATGCCTACAGTTCCGCAAATAAGGCTATGACGTCATTTTCGCTTGCAAAACGCTTAATTAGTTTTTCAAGAGCTATCCATAGCTGAAAACTAGAACATTCTAGGAGGTCTGGTTGTGGAGATATCTTAATTCAAAGTAAATCCATTAAAATCGATTTTTTTGAGTTTTGAAAGTTTGCATGACTTTGGATGTCTACAGTTCCACAAATAAGTCTCGGAAGGCCTTGCGGTTTGCTAACCGCTTAATCAGTTTTTGGAGAGCTATCCATTGCTGAAAACTAGAGCATTGTGTGGGCTCTGGCTGCAGAGAAATTTAGATTCAAAGTTAATCTTTCTTGTTTCAACCCAAAAACTAAAAATCTTAATATGGCCATAACTTCCAAAATAAGGCTCGTAAGAGGTTGCGGTTAACGTTGTTGAACAGATAACGGTCAGGCCTTTGCATTGCCGTTCAAAACTAAACTTTTTTTTTTCCAATCGATTTTCGAAAAAAAGCATGGACTAACCCCTTATCACTAAAAACGCATTTTTTTACGAAATTCTCTGGAACCCATTGAACCGTACATATATAGAAAGGTTTTGTCAAATGCAACCAGCACATCCAAAGCAAACCCTTTTATAAGGTCTAGTTTTCGAGATATTTGCATTCAAAGTTATTTTTTTAAGTTATGAAGGCTTGTATGACTTTGGATGCCTACAGTTCCGCAAATAAGGCTATGACGTCATTTTCGCTTGCAAAACGCTTAATTAGTTTTTCAAGAGCTATCCATAGCTGAAAACTAGAACATTCTAGGAGGTCTGGTTGCGGAGATATCTTAATTCAAAGTAAATCCATTAAAATCGATTTTTTTGAGTTTTGAAAGTTTGCATGACTTTGGATGTCTACAGTTCCACAAATAAGTCTCGGAAGGCCTTGCGGTTTGCTAACCGCTTAATCAGTTTTTGGAGAGCTATCCATTGCTGAAAACTAGAGCATTGTGTGGGCTCTGGTTGCAGAGAAATTTAGATTCAAAGTTAATCTTTCTTGTTTCAACCCAAAAACTAAAAATCTTAATATGGCCATAACTTCCAAAATAAGGCTCGTAAGAGGTTGCGGTTAACGTTGTTGAACAGATAACGGTCAGGCCTTTGCATTGCCGTTCAAAACTAAACTTTTTTTTTTCCAATCGATTTTCGAAAAAAAGCATGGACTACCCCCTTATCACTAAAAACGCATTTTTTTACGAAAGTCTCTGGAACCCATTGAAACGTACATATATAGAAAGGTTTTGTCAAATGCAACCAGCACATCCAAAGCAAACCCTTTTATAAGGTCTAGTTTTCGAGATATTTGCATTCAAAGTTATTTTTTTGAGTTATGAAGGCTTGTATGACTTTGGATGCCTACAGTTCCGCAAATAAGGCTATGACGTCATTTTCGCTTGCAAAACGCTTAATTAGTTTTTCAAGAGCTATCCATAGCTGAAAACTAGAACATTCTAGGAGGTCTGGTTGTGGAGATATCTTAATTCAAAGTAAATCCATTAAAATCGATTTTTTTGAGTTTTGAAAGTTTGCATGACTTTGGATGTCTACAGTTCCACAAATAAGTCTCGGAAGGCCTTGCGGTTTGCTAACCGCTTAATCAGTTTTTGGAGAGCTATCCATTGCTGAAAACTAGAGCATTGTGTGGGCTCTGGTTGCAGAGAAATTTAGATTCAAAGTTAATCTTTCTTGTTTCAACCCAAAAACTAAAAATCTTAATATGGCCATAACTTCCAAAATAAGGCTCGTAAGAGGTTGCGGTTAACGTTGTTGAACAGATAACGGTCAGGCCTTTGCATTGCCGTTCAAAACTAAACTTTTTTTTTCCAATCGATTTTCGAAAAAAAGCATGGACTACCCCCTTATCACTAAAAACGCATTTTTTTACGAAAGTCTCTGGAACCCATTGAAACGTACATATATAGAAAGGTTTTGTCAAATGCAACCAGCACATCCAAAGCAAACCCTTTTATAAGGTCTAGTTTTCGAGATATTTGCATTCAAAGTTATTTTTTTGAGTTATGAAGGCTTGTATGAATTTGGATGCCTACAGTTCCGCAAATAAGGCTATGACGTCATTTTCGCTTGCAAAACGCTTAATTAGTTTTTCAAGAGCTATCCATAGCTGAAAACTAGAACATTCTAGGAGGTCTGGTTGCGGAGATATCTTAATTCAAAGTAAATCCATTAAAATCAATTTTTTTGAGTTTTGAAAGTTTGCATGACTTTGGATGTCTACAGTTCCACAAATAAGTCTCGGAAGGCCTTGCGGTTTGCTAACCGCTTAATCAGTTTTTGGAGAGCTATCCATTGCTGAAAACTAGAGCATTGTGTGGGCTCTGGTTGCAGAGAAATTTAGATTCAAAGTTAATCTTTCTTGTTTCAACCCAAAAACTAAAAATCTTAATATGGCCATAACTTCCAAAATAAGGCTCGTAAGAGGTTGCGGTTAACGTTGTTGAACAGATAACGGTCAGGCCTTTGCATTGCCGTTCAAAACTAAACTTTTTTTTTTCCAATCGATTTTCGAAAAAAAGCATGGACTACCCCCTTATCACTAAAAACGCATTTTTTTACGAAAGTCTCTGGAACCCATTGAAACGTACATATATAGAAAGGTTTTGTCAAATGCAACCAGCACATCCAAAGCAAACCCTTTTATAAGGTCTAGTTTTCGAGATATTTGCATTCAAAGTTATTTTTTTGAGTTATGAAGGCTTGTATGACTTTGGATGCCTACAGTTCCGCAAATAAGGCTATGACGTCATTTTCGCTTGCAAAACGCTTAATTAGTTTTTCAAGAGCTATCCATAGCTGAAAACTAGAACATTCTAGGAGGTCTGGTTGCGGAGATATCTTAATTCAAAGTAAATCCATTAAAATCGATTTTTTTGAGTTTTGAAAGTTTGCATGACTTTGGATGTCTACAGTTCCACAAATAAGTCTCGGAAGGCCTTGCGGTTTGCTAACCGCTTAATCAGTTTTTGGAGAGCTATCCATTGCTGAAAACTAGAGCATTGTGTGGGCTCTGGTTGCAGAGAAATTTAGATTCAAAGTTAATCTTTCTTGTTTCAACCCAAAAACTAAAAATCTTAATATGGCCATAACTTCCAAAATAAGGCTCGTAAGAGGTTGCGGTTAACGTTGTTGAACAGATAACGGTCAGGCCTTTGCATTGCCGTTCAAAACTAAACTTTTTTTTTTCCAATCGATTTTCGAAAAAAAGCATGGACTACCCCCTTATCACTAAAAACGCATTTTTTTACGAAAGTCTCTGGAACCCACTGAAACGTACATATATAGAAAGGTTTTGTCAAATGCAACCAGCACATCCAAAGCAAACCCTTTTATAAGGTCTAGTTTTCGAGATATTTGCATTCAAAGTTATTTTTTTGAGTTATGAAGGCTTGTATGACTTTGGATGCCTACAGTTCCGCAAGTAAGGCTATGACGTCATTTTCGCTTGCAAAACGCTTAATTAGTTTTTCAAGAGCTATCCATAGCTGAAAACTAGAACATTCTAGGAGGTCTGGTTGTGGAGATATCTTAATTCAAAGTAAATCCATTAAAATCAATTTTTTTGAGTTTTGAAAGTTTGCATGACTTTGGATGTCTACAGTTCCACAAATAAGTCTCGGAAGGCCTTGCGGTTTGCTAACCGCTTAATCAGTTTTTGGAGAGCTATCCATTGCTGAAAACTAGAGCATTGTGTGGGCTCTGGTTGCAGAGAAATTTAGATTCAAAGTTAATCTTTCTTGTTTCAACCCAAAAACTAAAAATCTTAATATGGCCATAACTTCCAAAATAAGGCTCGTAAGAGGTTGCGGTTAACGTTGTTGAACAGATAACGGTCAGGCCTTTGCATTGCCGTTCAAAACTAAACTTTTTTTTTCCAATCGATTTTCGAAAAAAAGCATGGACTACCCCCTTATCACTAAAAACGCATTTTTTTACGAAAGTCTCTGGAACCCATTGAAACGTACATATATAGAAAGGTTTTGTCAAATGCAACCAGCACATCCAAAGCAAACCCTTTTATAAGGTCTAGTTTTCGAGATATTTGCATTCAAAGTTATTTTTTTGAGTTATGAAGGCTTGTATGACTTTGGATGCCTACAGTTCCGCAAATAAGGCTATGACGTCATTTTCGCTTGCAAAACGCTTAATTAGTTTTTCAAGAGCTATCCATAGCTGAAAACTAGAACATTCTAGGAGGTCTGGTTGTGGAGATATCTTAATTCAAAGTAAATCCATTAAAATCGATTTTTTTGAGTTTTGAAAGTTTGCATGACTTTGGATGTCTACAGTTCCACAAATAAGTCTCGGAAGGCCTTGCGGTTTGCTAACCGCTTAATCAGTTTTTGGAGAGCTATCCATTGCTGAAAACTAGAGCATTGTGTGGGCTCTGGTTGCAGAGAAATTTAGATTCAAAGTTAATCTTTCTTGTTTCAACCCAAAAACTAAAAATCTTAATATGGCCATAACTTCCAAAATAAGGCTCGTAAGAGATTGCGGTTAACGTTGTTGAACAGATAACGATCAGGCCTTTGCATTGCCGTTCAAAACTAAACTTTTTTTTTTCCAATCGATTTTCGAAAAAAAGCATGGACTACCCCCTTATCACTAAAAACGCATTTTTTTACGAAAGTCTCTGGAACCCATTGAAACGTACATATATAGAAAGGTTTTGTCAAATGCAACCAGCACATCCAAAGCAAACCCTTTTATAAGGTCTAGTTTTCGAGATATTTGCATTCAAAGTTATTTTTTTGAGTTATGAAGGCTTGTATGACTTTGGATGCCTACAGTTCCGCAAATAAGGCTATGACGTCATTTTCGCTTGCAAAACGCTTAATTAGTTTTTCAAGAGCTATCCATAGCTGAAAACTAGAACATTCTAGGAGGTCTGGTTGTGGAGATATCTTAATTCAAAGTAAATCCATTAAAATCGATTTTTTTGAGTTTTGAAAGTTTGCATGACTTTGGATGTCTACAGTTCCACAAATAAGTCTCGGAAGGCCTTGCGGTTTGCTAACCGCTTAATCAGTTTTTGGAGAGCTATCCATTGCTGAAAACTAGAGCATTGTGTGGGCTCTGGTTGCAGAGAAATTTAGATTCAAAGTTAATCTTTCTTGTTTCAACCCAAACACTAAAAATCTTAATATGGCCATAACTTCCAAAATAAGGCTCGTAAGAGGTTGCGGTTAACGTTGTTGAACAGATAACGGTCAGGCCTTTGCATTGCCGTTCAAAACTAAACTTTTTTTTTTCCAATCGATTTTCGAAAAAAAGCATGGACTACCCCCTTATCACTAAAAACGCATTTTTTTACGAAAGTCTCTGGAACCCATTGAAACGTACATATATAGAAAGGTTTTGTCAAATGCAACCAGCACATCCAAAGCAAACCCTTTTATAAGGTCTAGTTTTCGAGATATTTGCATTCAAAGTTATTTTTTTGAGTTATGAAGGCTTGTATGACTTTGGATGCCTACAGTTCCGCAAATAAGGCTATGACGTCATTTTCGCTTGCAAAACGCTTAATTAGTTTTTCAAGAGCTATCCATAGCTGAAAACTAGAACATTCTAAGAGGTCTGGTTGTGGAGATATCTTAATTCAAAGTAAATCCATTAAAATCGATTTTTTTGAGTTTTGAAAGTTTGCATGACTTTGGATGTCTACAGTTCCACAAATAAGTCTCGGAAGGCCTTGCGGTTTGCTAACCGCTTAATCAGTTTTTGGAGAGCTATCCATTGCTGAAAACTAGAGCATTGTGTGGGCTCTGGTTGCAGAGAAATTTAGATTCAAAGTTAATCTTTCTTGTTTCAACCCAAAAACTAAAAATCTTAATATGGCCATAACTTCCAAAATAAGGCTCGTAAGAGGTTGCGGTTAACGTTGTTGAACAGATAACGGTCAGGCCTTTGCATTGCCGTTCAAAACTAAACTTTTTTTTTCCAATCGATTTTCGAAAAAAAGCATGGACTACCCCCTTATCACTAAAAACGCATTTTTTTACGAAAGTCTCTGGAACCCATTGAAACGTACATATATAGAAAGGTTTTGTCAAATGCAACCAGCACATCCAAAGCAAACCCTTTTATAAGGTCTAGTTTTCGAGATATTTGCATTCAAAGTTATTTTTTTGAGTTATGAAGGCTTGTATGACTTTGGATGCCTACAGTTCCGCAAATAAGGCTATGACGTCATTTTCGCTTGCAAAACGCTTAATTAGTTTTTCAAGAGCTATCCATAGCTGAAAACTAGAACATTCTAGGAGGTCTGGTTGTGGAGATATCTTAATTCAAAGTAAATCCATTAAAATCGATTTTTTTGAGTTTTGAAAGTTTGCATGACTTTGGATGTCTACAGTTCCACAAATAAGTCTCGGAAGGCCTTGCGGTTTGCTAACCGCTTAATCAGTTTTTGGAGAGCTATCCATTGCTGAAAACTAGAGCATTGTGTGGGCTCTGGTTGCAGAGAAATTTAGATTCAAAGTTAATCTTTCTTGTTTCAACCCAAAAACTAAAAATCTTAATATGGCCATAACTTCCAAAATAAGGCTCGTAAGAGATTGCGGTTAACGTTGTTGAACAGATAACGATCAGGCCTTTGCATTGCCGTTCAAAACTAAACTTTTTTTTTTCCAATCGATTTTCGAAAAAAAGCATGGACTACCCCCTTATCACTAAAAACGCATTTTTTTACGAAAGTCTCTGGAACCCATTGAAACGTACATATATAGAAAGGTTTTGTCAAATGCAACCAGCACATCCAAAGCAAACCCTTTTATAAGGTCTAGTTTTCGAGATATTTGCATTCAAAGTTATTTTTTTGAGTTATGAAGGCTTGTATGACTTTGGATGCCTACAGTTCCGCAAATAAGGCTATGACGTCATTTTCGCTTGCAAAACGCTTAATTAGTTTTTCAAGAGCTATCCATAGCTGAAAACTAGAACATTCTAGGAGGTCTGGTTGTGGAGATATCTTAATTCAAAGTAAATCCATTAAAATCGATTTTTTTGAGTTTTGAAAGTTTGCATGACTTTGGATGTCTACAGTTCCACAAATAAGTCTCGGAAGGCCTTGCGGTTTGCTAACCGCTTAATCAGTTTTTGGAGAGCTATCCATTGCTGAAAACTAGAGCATTGTGTGGGCTCTGGTTGCAGAGAAATTTAGATTCAAAGTTAATCTTTCTTGTTTCAACCCAAACACTAAAAATCTTAATATGGCCATAACTTCCAAAATAAGGCTCGTAAGAGGTTGCGGTTAACGTTGTTGAACAGATAACGGTCAGGCCTTTGCATTGCCGTTCAAAACTAAACTTTTTTTTTTCCAATCGATTTTCGAAAAAAAGCATGGACTACCCCCTTATCACTAAAAACGCATTTTTTTACGAAAGTCTCTGGAACCCATTGAAACGTACATATATAAAAAGGTTTTGTCAAATGCAACCAGCACATCCAAAGCAAACCCTTTTATAAGGTCTAGTTTTCGAGATATTTGCATTCAAAGTTATTTTTTTGAGTTATGAAGGCTTGTATGACTTTGGATGCCTACAGTTCCGCAAATAAGGCTATGACGTCATTTTCGCTTGCAAAACGCTTAATTAGTTTTTCAAGAGCTATCCATAGCTGAAAACTAGAACATTCTAGGAGGTCTGGTTGTGGAGATATCTTAATTCAAAGTAAATCCATTAAAATCGATTTTTTTGAGTTTTGAAAGTTTGCATGACTTTGGATGTCTACAGTTCCACAAATAAGTCTCGGAAGGCCTTGCGGTTTGCTAACCGCTTAATCAGTTTTTGGAGAGCTATCCATTGCTGAAAACTAGAGCATTGTGTGGGCTCTGGTTGCAGAGAAATTTAGATTCAAAGTTAATCTTTCTTGTTTCAACCCAAACACTAAAAATCTTAATATGGCCATAACTTCCAAAATAAGGCTCGTAAGAGGTTGCGGTTAACGTTGTTGAACAGATAACGGTCAGGCCTTTGCATTGCCGTTCAAAACTAAACTTTTTTTTTTCCAATCGATTTTCGAAAAAAAGCATGGACTACCCCCTTATCACTAAAAACGCATTTTTTTACGAAAGTCTCTGGAACCCATTGAAACGTACATATATAAAAAGGTTTTGTCAAATGCAACCAGCACATCCAAAGCAAACCCTTTTATAAGGTCTAGTTTTCGAGATATTTGCATTCAAAGTTATTTTTTTGAGTTATGAAGGCTTGTATGACTTTGGATGCCTACAGTTCCGCAAATAAGGCTATGACGTCATTTTCGCTTGCAAAACGCTTAATTAGTTTTTCAAGAGCTATCCATAGCTGAAAACTAGAACATTCTAGGGGGTCTGGTTGCGGAGATATCTTAATTCAAAGTAAATCCATTAAAATCGATTTTTTTGAGTTTTGAAAGTTTGCATGACTTTGGATGTCTACAGTTCCACAAATAAGTCTCGGAAGGCCTTGCGGTTTGCTAACCGCTTAATCAGTTTTTGGAGAGCTATCCATTGCTGAAAACTAGAGCATTGTGTGGGCTCTGGTTGCAGAGAAATTTAGATTCAAAGTTAATCTTTCTTGTTTCAACCCAAAAACTAAAAATCTTAATATGGCCATAACTTCCAAAATAAGGCTCGTAAGAGGTTGCGGTTAACGTTGTTGAACAGATAACGGTCAGGCCTTTGCATTGCCGTTCAAAACTAAACTTTTTTTTTTCCAATCGATTTTCGAAAAAAAGCATGGACTACCCCCTTATCACTAAAAACGCATTTTTTTACGAAAGTCTCTGGAACCCATTGAAACGTACATATATAGAAAGGTTTTGTCAAATGCAACCAGCACATCCAAAGCAAACCCTTTTATAAGGTCTAGTTTTCGAGATATTTGCATTCAAAGTTATTTTTTTGAGTTATGAAGGCTTGTATGACTTTGGATGCCTACAGTTCCGCAAATAAGGCTATGACGTCATTTTCGCTTGCAAAACGCTTAATTAGTTTTTCAAGAGCTATCCATAGCTGAAAACTAGAACATTCTAGGAGGTCTGGTTGTGGAGATATCTTAATTCAAAGTAAATCCATTAAAATCGATTTTTTTGAGTTTTGAAAGTTTGCATGACTTTGGATGTCTACAGTTCCACAAATAAGTCTCGGAAGGCCTTGCGGTTTGCTAACCGCTTAATCAGTTTTTGGAGAGCTATCCATTGCTGAAAACTAGAGCATTGTGTGGGCTCTGGTTGCAGAGAAATTTAGATTCAAAGTTAATCTTTCTTGTTTCAACCCAAAAACTAAAAATCTTAATATGGCCATAACTTCCAAAATAAGGCTCGTAAGAGGTTGCGGTTAACGTTGTTGAACAGATAACGGTCAGGCCTTTGCATTGCCGTTCAAAACTAAACTTTTTTTTTTCCAATCGATTTTCGAAAAAAAGCATGGACTACCCCCTTATCACTAAAAACGCATTTTTTTACGAAAGTCTCTGGAACCCATTGAAACGTACATATATAGAAAGGTTTTGTCAAATGCAACCAGCACATCCAAAGCAAACCCTTTTATAAGGTCTAGTTTTCGAGATATTTGCATTCAAAGTTATTTTTTGAGTTATGAAGGCTTGTATGACTTTGGATGCCTACAGTTCCGCAAATAAGGCTATGACGTCATTTTCGCTTGCAAAACGCTTGATTAGTTTTTCAAGAGCTATCCATAGCTGAAAACTAGAACATTCTAGGAGGTCTGGTTGTGGAGATATCTTAATTCAAAGTAAATCCATTAAAATCGATTTTTTTGAGTTTTGAAAGTTTGCATGACTTTGGATGTCTACAGTTCCACAAATAAGTCTCGGAAGGCCTTGCGGTTTGCTAACCGCTTAATCAGTTTTTGGAGAGCTATCCATTGCTGAAAACTAGAGCATTGTGTGGGCTCTGGTTGCAGAGAAATTTAGATTCAAAGTTAATCTTTCTTGTTTCAATCCAAAAACTAAAAATCTTAATATGGCCATAACTTCCAAAATAAGGCTCGTAAGAGGTTGCGGTTAACGTTGTTGAACAGATAACGGTCAGGCCTTTGCATTGCCGTTCAAAACTAAACTTTTTTTTTTCCAATCGATTTTCGAAAAAAAGCATGGACTACCCCCTTATCACTAAAAACGCATTTTTTTACGAAAGTCTCTGGAACCCATTGAAACGTACATATATAGAAAGGTTTTGTCAAATGCAACCAGCACATCCAAAGCAAACCCTTTTATAAGGTCTAGTTTTCGAGATATTTGCATTCAAAGTTATTTTTTTGAGTTATGAAGGCTTGTATGACTTTGGATGCCTACAGTTCCGCAAATAAGGCTATGACGTCATTTTCGCTTGCAAAACGCTTAATTAGTTTTTCAAGAGCTATCCATAGCTGAAAACTAGAACATTCTAGGAGGTCTGGTTGTGGAGATATCTTAATTCAAAGTAAATCCATTAAAATCGATTTTTTTGAGTTTTGAAAGTTTGCATGACTTTTTGGATGTCTACAGTTCCACAAATAAGTCTCGGAAGGCCTTGCGGTTTGCTAACCGCTTAATCAGTTTTTGGAGAGCTATCCATTGCTGAAAACTAGAGCATTGTGTGGGCTCTGGTTGCAGAGAAATTTAGATTCAAAGTTAATCTTTCTTGTTTCAACCCAAAAACTAAAAATCTTAATATGGCCATAACTTCCAAAATAAGGCTCGTAAGAGGTTGCGGTTAACGTTGTTGAACAGATAACGGTCAGGCCTTTGCATTGCCGTTCAAAACTAAACTTTTTTTTTCCAATCGATTTTCGAAAAAAAGCATGGACTACCCCCTTATCACTAAAAACGCATTTTTTTACGAAAGTCTCTGGAACCCATTGAAACGTACATATATAGAAAGGTTTTGTCAAATGCAACCAGCACATCCAAAGCAAACCCTTTTATAAGGTCTAGTTTTCGAGATATTTGCATTCAAAGTTATTTTTTTGAGTTATGAAGGCTTGTATGACTTTGGATGCCTACAGTTCCGCAAATAAGGCTATGACGTCATTTTCGCTTGCAAAACGCTTAATTAGTTTTCAAGAGCTATCCATAGCTGAAAACTAGAACATTCTAGGAGGTCTGGTTGCGGAGATATCTTAATTCAAAGTAAATCCATTAAAATCGATTTTTTTGAGTTTTGAAAGTTTGCATGACTTTGGATGTCTACAGTTCCACAAATAAGTCTCGCGGAAGGCCTTGCGGTTTGCTAACCGCTTAATCAATTTTTGGAGAGCTATCCATTGCTGAAAACTAGAGCATTGTGTGGGCTCTGGTTGCAGAGAAATTTAGATTCAAAGTTAATCTTTCTTGTTTCAACCCAAAAACTAAAAATCTTAATATGGCCATAACTTCCAAAATAAGGCTCGTAAGAGGTTGCGGTTAACGTTGTTGAACAGATAACGGTCAGGCCTTTGCATTGCCGTTCAAAACTAAACTTTTTTTTTCCAATCGATTTTCGAAAAAAAGCATGGACTACCCCCTTATCACTAAAAACGCATTTTTTTACGAAAGTCTCTGGAACCCATTGAAACGTACATATATAGAAAGGTTTTGTCAAATGCAACCAGCACATCCAAAGCAAACCCTTTTATAAGGTCTAGTTTTCGAGATATTTGCATTCAAAGTTATTTTTTGAGTTATGAAGGCTTGTATGACTTTGGATGCCTACAGTTACGCAAATAAGGCTATGACGTCATTTTCGCTTGCAAAACGCTTAATTAGTTTTTCAAGAGCTATCCATAGCTGAAAACTAAAACATTCTAGGAGGTCTGGTTGTGGAGATATCTTAATTCAAAGTAAATCCATTAAAATCGATTTTTTGAGTTTTGAAAGTTTGCATGACTTTGGATGTCTACAGTTCCACAAATAAGTCTCGGAAGGCCTTGCGGTTTGCTAACCGCTTAATCAATTTTTGGAGAGCTATCCATTGCTGAAAACTAGAGCATTGTGTGGGCTCTGGTTGCAGAGAAATTTAGATTCAAAGTTAATCTTTCTTGTTTCAACCAAAAACTAAAAATCTTAATATGGCCATAACTTCCAAAATAAGGCTCGTAAGAGGTTGCGGTTAACGTTGTTGAACAGATAACGGTCAGGCCTTTGCATTGCCGTTCAAAACTAAACTTTTTTTTTTCCAATCGATTTTCGAAAAAAAGCATGGACTACCCCCTTATCACTAAAAACGCATTTTTTTACGAAAGTCTCTGGAACCCATTGAAACGTACATATATAGAAAGGTTTTGTCAAATGCAACCAGCACATCCAAAGCAAACCCTTTTATAAGGTCTAGTTTTCGAGATATTTGCATTCAAAGTTATTTTTTTGAGTTATGAAGGCTTGTATGACTTTGGATGCCTACAGTTACGCAAATAAGGCTATGACGTCATTTTCGCTTGCAAAACGCTTAATTAGTTTTTCAAGAGCTATCCATAGCTGAAAACTAAAACATTCTAGGAGGTCTGGTTGTGGAGATATCTTAATTCAAAGTAAATCCATTAAAATCGATTTTTTTGAGTTTGAAAGTTTGCATGACTTTGGATGTCTACAGTTCCACAAATAAGTCTCGGAAGGCCTTGCGGTTTGCTAACCGCTTAATCAGTTTTTGGAGAGCTATCCATTGCTGAAAACTAGAGCATTGTGTGGGCTCTGGTTGCAGAGAAATTTAGATTCAAAGTTAATCTTTCTTGTTTCAACCCAAAAACTAAAATCTTAATATGGCCATAACTTCCAAAATAAGGCTCGTAAGAGGTTGCGGTTAACGTTGTTGAACAGATAACGGTCAGGCCTTTGCATTGCCGTTCAAAACTAAACTTTTTTTTTTCCAATCGATTTTCGAAAAAAAGCATGGACTACCCCCTTATCACTAAAAACGCATTTTTTTACGAAAGTCTCTGGAACCCATTGAAACGTACATATATAGAAAGGTTTTGTCAAATGCAACCAGCACATCCAAAGCAAACCCTTTTATAAGGTCTAGTTTTCGAGATATTTGCATTCAAAGTTATTTTTTTGAGTTATGAAGGCTTGTATGACTTTGGATGCCTACAGTTCCGCAAATAAGGCTATGACGTCATTTTCGCTTGCAAAACGCTTAATTAGTTTTTCAAGAGCTATCCATAGCTGAAAACTAGAACATTCTAAGAGGTCTGGTTGTGGAGATATCTTAATTCAAAGTAAATCCATTAAAATCGATTTTTTTGAGTTTTGAAAGTTTGCATGACTTTGGATGTCTACAGTTCCACAAATAAGTCTCGGAAGGCCTTGCGGTTTGCTAACCGCTTAATCAGTTTTTGGAGAGCTATCCATTGCTGAAAACTAGAGCATTGTGTGGGCTCTGGTTGCAGAGAAATTTAGATTCAAAGTTAATCTTTCTTGTTTCAACCCAAAAACTAAAAATCTTAATATGGCCATAACTTCCAAAATAAGGCTCGTAAGAGGTTGCGGTTAACGTTGTTGAACAGATAACGGTCAGGCCTTTGCATTGCCGTTCAAAACTAAACTTTTTTTTTCCAATCGATTTTCGAAAAAAAGCATGGACTACCCCCTTATCACTAAAAACGCATTTTTTTACGAAAGTCTCTGGAACCCATTGAAACGTACATATATAGAAAGGTTTTGTCAAATGCAACCAGCACATCCAAAGCAAACCCTTTTATAAGGTCTAGTTTTCGAGATATTTGCATTCAAAGTTATTTTTTTGAGTTATGAAGGCTTGTATGACTTTGGATGCCTACAGTTCCGCAAATAAGGCTATGACGTCATTTTCGCTTGCAAAACGCTTAATTAGTTTTTCAAGAGCTATCCATAGCTGAAAACTAGAACATTCTAGGAGGTCTGGTTGTGGAGATATCTTAATTCAAAGTAAATCCATTAAAATCGATTTTTTTGAGTTTTGAAAGTTTGCATGACTTTGGATGTCTACAGTTCCACAAATAAGTCTCGGAAGGCCTTGCGGTTTGCTAACCGCTTAATCAGTTTTTGGAGAGCTATCCATTGCTGAAAACTAGAGCATTGTGTGGGCTCTGGTTGCAGAGAAATTTAGATTCAAAGTTAATCTTTCTTGTTTCAACCCAAAAACTAAAAATCTTAATATGGCCATAACTTCCAAAATAAGGCTCGTAAGAGATTGCGGTTAACGTTGTTGAACAGATAACGATCAGGCCTTTGCATTGCCGTTCAAAACTAAACTTTTTTTTTTCCAATCGATTTTCGAAAAAAAGCATGGACTACCCCCTTATCACTAAAAACGCATTTTTTTACGAAAGTCTCTGGAACCCATTGAAACGTACATATATAGAAAGGTTTTGTCAAATGCAACCAGCACATCCAAAGCAAACCCTTTTATAAGGTCTAGTTTTCGAGATATTTGCATTCAAAGTTATTTTTTTGAGTTATGAAGGCTTGTATGACTTTGGATGCCTACAGTTCCGCAAATAAGGCTATGACGTCATTTTCGCTTGCAAAACGCTTAATTAGTTTTTCAAGAGCTATCCATAGCTGAAAACTAGAACATTCTAGGAGGTCTGGTTGTGGAGATATCTTAATTCAAAGTAAATCCATTAAAATCGATTTTTTTGAGTTTTGAAAGTTTGCATGACTTTGGATGTCTACAGTTCCACAAATAAGTCTCGGAAGGCCTTGCGGTTTGCTAACCGCTTAATCAGTTTTTGGAGAGCTATCCATTGCTGAAAACTAGAGCATTGTGTGGGCTCTGGTTGCAGAGAAATTTAGATTCAAAGTTAATCTTTCTTGTTTCAACCCAAACACTAAAAATCTTAATATGGCCATAACTTCCAAAATAAGGCTCGTAAGAGGTTGCGGTTAACGTTGTTGAACAGATAACGGTCAGGCCTTTGCATTGCCGTTCAAAACTAAACTTTTTTTTTTCCAATCGATTTTCGAAAAAAAGCATGGACTACCCCCTTATCACTAAAAACGCATTTTTTTACGAAAGTCTCTGGAACCCATTGAAACGTACATATATAAAAAGGTTTTGTCAAATGCAACCAGCACATCCAAAGCAAACCCTTTTATAAGGTCTAGTTTTCGAGATATTTGCATTCAAAGTTATTTTTTTGAGTTATGAAGGCTTGTATGACTTTGGATGCCTACAGTTCCGCAAATAAGGCTATGACGTCATTTTCGCTTGCAAAACGCTTAATTAGTTTTTCAAGAGCTATCCATAGCTGAAAACTAGAACATTCTAGGAGGTCTGGTTGTGGAGATATCTTAATTCAAAGTAAATCCATTAAAATCGATTTTTTTGAGTTTTGAAAGTTTGCATGACTTTGGATGTCTACAGTTCCACAAATAAGTCTCGGAAGGCCTTGCGGTTTGCTAACCGCTTAATCAGTTTTTGGAGAGCTATCCATTGCTGAAAACTAGAGCATTGTGTGGGCTCTGGTTGCAGAGAAATTTAGATTCAAAGTTAATCTTTCTTGTTTCAACCCAAACACTAAAAATCTTAATATGGCCATAACTTCCAAAATAAGGCTCGTAAGAGGTTGCGGTTAACGTTGTTGAACAGATAACGGTCAGGCCTTTGCATTGCCGTTCAAAACTAAACTTTTTTTTTTCCAATCGATTTTCGAAAAAAAGCATGGACTACCCCCTTATCACTAAAAACGCATTTTTTTACGAAAGTCTCTGGAACCCATTGAAACGTACATATATAAAAAGGTTTTGTCAAATGCAACCAGCACATCCAAAGCAAACCCTTTTATAAGGTCTAGTTTTCGAGATATTTGCATTCAAAGTTATTTTTTTGAGTTATGAAGGCTTGTATGACTTTGGATGCCTACAGTTCCGCAAATAAGGCTATGACGTCATTTTCGCTTGCAAAACGCTTAATTAGTTTTTCAAGAGCTATCCATAGCTGAAAACTAGAACATTCTAGGGGGTCTGGTTGCGGAGATATCTTAATTCAAAGTAAATCCATTAAAATCGATTTTTTTGAGTTTTGAAAGTTTGCATGACTTTGGATGTCTACAGTTCCACAAATAAGTCTCGGAAGGCCTTGCGGTTTGCTAACCGCTTAATCAGTTTTTGGAGAGCTATCCATTGCTGAAAACTAGAGCATTGTGTGGGCTCTGGTTGCAGAGAAATTTAGATTCAAAGTTAATCTTTCTTGTTTCAACCCAAAAACTAAAAATCTTAATATGGCCATAACTTCCAAAATAAGGCTCGTAAGAGGTTGCGGTTAACGTTGTTGAACAGATAACGGTCAGGCCTTTGCATTGCCGTTCAAAACTAAACTTTTTTTTTTCCAATCGATTTTCGAAAAAAAGCATGGACTACCCCCTTATCACTAAAAACGCATTTTTTTACGAAAGTCTCTGGAACCCATTGAAACGTACATATATAGAAAGGTTTTGTCAAATGCAACCAGCACATCCAAAGCAAACCCTTTTATAAGGTCTAGTTTTCGAGATATTTGCATTCAAAGTTATTTTTTTGAGTTATGAAGGCTTGTATGACTTTGGATGCCTACAGTTCCGCAAATAAGGCTATGACGTCATTTTCGCTTGCAAAACGCTTAATTAGTTTTTCAAGAGCTATCCATAGCTGAAAACTAGAACATTCTAGGAGGTCTGGTTGTGGAGATATCTTAATTCAAAGTAAATCCATTAAAATCGATTTTTTTGAGTTTTGAAAGTTTGCATGACTTTGGATGTCTACAGTTCCACAAATAAGTCTCGGAAGGCCTTGCGGTTTGCTAACCGCTTAATCAGTTTTTGGAGAGCTATCCATTGCTGAAAACTAGAGCATTGTGTGGGCTCTGGTTGCAGAGAAATTTAGATTCAAAGTTAATCTTTCTTGTTTCAACCCAAAAACTAAAAATCTTAATATGGCCATAACTTCCAAAATAAGGCTCGTAAGAGGTTGCGGTTAACGTTGTTGAACAGATAACGGTCAGGCCTTTGCATTGCCGTTCAAAACTAAACTTTTTTTTTTCCAATCGATTTTCGAAAAAAAGCATGGACTACCCCCTTATCACTAAAAACGCATTTTTTTACGAAAGTCTCTGGAACCCATTGAAACGTACATATATAGAAAGGTTTTGTCAAATGCAACCAGCACATCCAAAGCAAACCCTTTTATAAGGTCTAGTTTTCGAGATATTTGCATTCAAAGTTATTTTTTGAGTTATGAAGGCTTGTATGACTTTGGATGCCTACAGTTCCGCAAATAAGGCTATGACGTCATTTTCGCTTGCAAAACGCTTGATTAGTTTTTCAAGAGCTATCCATAGCTGAAAACTAGAACATTCTAGGAGGTCTGGTTGTGGAGATATCTTAATTCAAAGTAAATCCATTAAAATCGATTTTTTTGAGTTTTGAAAGTTTGCATGACTTTGGATGTCTACAGTTCCACAAATAAGTCTCGGAAGGCCTTGCGGTTTGCTAACCGCTTAATCAGTTTTTGGAGAGCTATCCATTGCTGAAAACTAGAGCATTGTGTGGGCTCTGGTTGCAGAGAAATTTAGATTCAAAGTTAATCTTTCTTGTTTCAATCCAAAAACTAAAAATCTTAATATGGCCATAACTTCCAAAATAAGGCTCGTAAGAGGTTGCGGTTAACGTTGTTGAACAGATAACGGTCAGGCCTTTGCATTGCCGTTCAAAACTAAACTTTTTTTTTTCCAATCGATTTTCGAAAAAAAGCATGGACTACCCCCTTATCACTAAAAACGCATTTTTTTACGAAAGTCTCTGGAACCCATTGAAACGTACATATATAGAAAGGTTTTGTCAAATGCAACCAGCACATCCAAAGCAAACCCTTTTATAAGGTCTAGTTTTCGAGATATTTGCATTCAAAGTTATTTTTTTGAGTTATGAAGGCTTGTATGACTTTGGATGCCTACAGTTCCGCAAATAAGGCTATGACGTCATTTTCGCTTGCAAAACGCTTAATTAGTTTTTCAAGAGCTATCCATAGCTGAAAACTAGAACATTCTAGGAGGTCTGGTTGTGGAGATATCTTAATTCAAAGTAAATCCATTAAAATCGATTTTTTTGAGTTTTGAAAGTTTGCATGACTTTGGATGTCTACAGTTCCACAAATAAGTCTCGGAAGGCCTTGCGGTTTGCTAACCGCTTAATCAGTTTTTGGAGAGCTATCCATTGCTGAAAACTAGAGCATTGTGTGGGCTCTGGTTGCAGAGAAATTTAGATTCAAAGTTAATCTTTCTTGTTTCAACCCAAAAACTAAAAATCTTAATATGGCCATAACTTCCAAAATAAGGCTCGTAAGAGGTTGCGGTTAACGTTGTTGAACAGATAACGGTCAGGCCTTTGCATTGCCGTTCAAAACTAAACTTTTTTTTTTCCAATCGATTTTCGAAAAAAAGCATGGACTACCCCCTTATCACTAAAAACGCATTTTTTTACGAAAGTCTCTGGAACCCATTGAAACGTACATATATAGAAAGGTTTTGTCAAATGCAACCAGCACATCCAAAGCAAACCCTTTTATAAGGTCTAGTTTTCGAGATATTTGCATTCAAAGTTATTTTTTTGAGTTATGAAGGCTTGTATGACTTTGGATGCCTACAGTTCCGCAAATAAGGCTATGACGTCATTTTCGCTTGCAAAACGCTTAATTAGTTTTTCAAGAGCTATCCATAGCTGAAAACTAGAACATTCTAGGAGGTCTGGTTGCGGAGATATCTTAATTCAAAGTAAATCCATTAAAATCGATTTTTTTGAGTTTTGAAAGTTTGCATGACTTTGGATGTCTACAGTTCCACAAATAAGTCTCGGAAGGCCTTGCGGTTTGCTAACCGCTTAATCAATTTTTGGAGAGCTATCCATTGCTGAAAACTAGAGCATTGTGTGGGCTCTGGTTGCAGAGAAATTTAGATTCAAAGTTAATCTTTCTTGTTTCAACCCAAAAACTAAAAATCTTAATATGGCCATAACTTCCAAAATAAGGCTCGTAAGAGGTTGCGGTTAACGTTGTTGAACAGATAACGGTCAGGCCTTTGCATTGCCGTTCAAAACTAAACTTTTTTTTTTCCAATCGATTTTCGAAAAAAAGCATGGACTACCCCCTTATCACTAAAAACGCATTTTTTTACGAAAGTCTCTGGAACCCATTGAAACGTACATATATAGAAAGGTTTTGTCAAATGCAACCAGCACATCCAAAGCAAACCCTTTTATAAGGTCTAGTTTTCGAGATATTTGCATTCAAAGTTATTTTTTTGAGTTATGAAGGCTTGTATGACTTTGGATGCCTACAGTTACGCAAATAAGGCTATGACGTCATTTTCGCTTGCAAAACGCTTAATTAGTTTTTCAAGAGCTATCCATAGCTGAAAACTAAAACATTCTAGGAGGTCTGGTTGTGGAGATATCTTAATTCAAAGTAAATCCATTAAAATCGATTTTTTTGAGTTTTGAAAGTTTGCATGACTTTGGATGTCTACAGTTCCACAAATAAGTCTCGGAAGGCCTTGCGGTTTGCTAACCGCTTAATCAATTTTTGGAGAGCTATCCATTGCTGAAAACTAGAGCATTGTGTGGGCTCTGGTTGCAGAGAAATTTAGATTCAAAGTTAATCTTTCTTGTTTCAACCCAAAAACTAAAAATCTTAATATGGCCATAACTTCCAAAATAAGGCTCGTAAGAGGTTGCGGTTAACGTTGTTGAACAGATAACGGTCAGGCCTTTGCATTGCCGTTCAAAACTAAACTTTTTTTTTTCCAATCGATTTTCGAAAAAAAGCATGGACTACCCCCTTATCACTAAAAACGCATTTTTTTACGAAAGTCTCTGGAACCCATTGAAACGTACATATATAGAAAGGTTTTGTCAAATGCAACCAGCACATCCAAAGCAAACCCTTTTATAAGGTCTAGTTTTCGAGATATTTGCATTCAAAGTTATTTTTTTGAGTTATGAAGGCTTGTATGACTTTGGATGCCTACAGTTACGCAAATAAGGCTATGACGTCATTTTCGCTTGCAAAACGCTTAATTAGTTTTTCAAGAGCTATCCATAGCTGAAAACTAAAACATTCTAGGAGGTCTGGTTGTGGAGATATCTTAATTCAAAGTAAATCCATTAAAATCGATTTTTTTGAGTTTTGAAAGTTTGCATGACTTTGGATGTCTACAGTTCCACAAATAAGTCTCGGAAGGCCTTGCGGTTTGCTAACCGCTTAATCAGTTTTTGGAGAGCTATCCATTGCTGAAAACTAGAGCATTGTGTGGGCTCTGGTTGCAGAGAAATTTAGATTCAAAGTTAATCTTTCTTGTTTCAACCCAAAAACTAAAAATCTTAATATGGCCATAACTTCCAAAATAAGGCTCGTAAGAGGTTGCGGTTAACGTTGTTGAACAGATAACGGTCAGGCCTTTGCATTGCCGTTCAAAACTAAACTTTTTTTTTTCCAATCGATTTTCGAAAAAAAGCATGGACTACCCCCTTATCACTAAAAACGCATTTTTTTACGAAAGTCTCTGGAACCCATTGAAACGTACATATATAGAAAGGTTTTGTCAAATGCAACCAGCACATCCAAAGCAAACCCTTTTATAAGGTCTAGTTTTCGAGATATTTGCATTCAAAGTTATTTTTTTGAGTTATGAAGGCTTGTATGACTTTGGATGCCTACAGTTACGCAAATAAGGCTATGACGTCATTTTCGCTTGCAAAACGCTTAATTAGTTTTTCAAGAGCTATCCATAGCTGAAAACTAAAACATTCTAGGAGGTCTGGTTGTGGAGATATCTTAATTCAAAGTAAATCCATTAAAATCGATTTTTTTGAGTTTTGAAAGTTTGCATGACTTTGGATGTCTACAGTTCCACAAATAAGTCTCGGAAGGCCTTGCGGTTTGCTAACCGCTTAATCAGTTTTTGGAGAGCTATCCATTGCTGAAAACTAGAGCATTGTGTGGGCTCTGGTTGCAGAGAAATTTAGATTCAAAGTTAATCTTTCTTGTTTCAACCCAAAAACTAAAAATCTTAATATGGCCATAACTTCCAAAATAAGGCTCGTAAGAGGTTGCGGTTAACGTTGTTGAACAGATAACGGTCAGGCCTTTGCATTGCCGTTCAAAACTAAACTTTTTTTTTTCCAATCGATTTTCGAAAAAAAGCATGGACTACCCCCTTATCACTAAAAACGCATTTTTTTACGAAAGTCTCTGGAACCCATTGAAACGTACATATATAGAAAGGTTTTGTCAAATGCAACCAGCACATCCAAAGCAAACCCTTTTATAAGGTCTAGTTTTCGAGATATTTGCATTCAAAGTTATTTTTTTGAGTTATGAAGGCTTGTATGACTTTGGATGCCTACAGTTACGCAAATAAGGCTATGACGTCATTTTCGCTTGCAAAACGCTTAATTAGTTTTTCAAGAGCTATCCATAGCTGAAAACTAAAACATTCTAGGAGGTCTGGTTGTGGAGATATCTTAATTCAAAGTAAATCCATTAAAATCGATTTTTTTGAGTTTTGAAAGTTTGCATGACTTTGGATGTCTACAGTTCCACAAATAAGTCTCGGAAGGCCTTGCGGTTTGCTAACCGCTTAATCAGTTTTTGGAGAGCTATCCATTGCTGAAAACTAGAGCATTGTGTGGGCTCTGGTTGCAGAGAAATTTAGATTCAAAGTTAATCTTTCTTGTTTCAACCCAAAAACTAAAAATCTTAATATGGCCATAACTTCCAAAATAAGGCTCGTAAGAGGTTGCGGTTAACGTTGTTGAACAGATAACGGTCAGGCCTTTGCATTGCCGTTCAAAACTAAACTTTTTTTTTTCCAATCGATTTTCGAAAAAAAGCATGGACTACCCCCTTATCACTAAAAACGCATTTTTTTACGAAAGTCTCTGGAACCCATTGAAACGTACATATATAGAAAGGTTTTGTCAAATGCAACCAGCACATCCAAAGCAAACCCTTTTATAAGGTCTAGTTTTCGAGATATTTGCATTCAAAGTTATTTTTTTGAGTTATGAAGGCTTGTATGACTTTGGATGCCTACAGTTCCGCAAATAAGGCTATGACGTCATTTTCGCTTGCAAAACGCTTAATTAGTTTTTCAAGAGCTATCCATAGCTGAAAACTAGAACATTCTAGGAGGTCTGGTTGTGGAGATATCTTAATTCAAAGTAAATCCATTAAAATCGATTTTTTTGAGTTTTGAAAGTTTGCATGACTTTGGATGTCTACAGTTCCACAAATAAGTCTCGGAAGGCCTTGCGGTTTGCTAACCGCTTAATCAGTTTTTGGAGAGCTATCCATTGCTGAAAACTAGAGCATTGTGTGGGCTCTGGTTGCAGAGAAATTTAGATTCAAAGTTAATCTTTCTTGTTTCAACCCAAAAACTAAAAATCTTAATATGGCCATAACTTCCAAAATAAGGCTCGTAAGAGGTTGCGGTTAACGTTGTTGAACAGATAACGGTCAGGCCTTTGCATTGCCGTTCAAAACTAAACTTTTTTTTTTCCAATCGATTTTCGAAAAAAAGCATGGACTACCCCCTTATCACTAAAAACGCATTTTTTTACGAAAGTCTCTGGAACCCATTGAAACGTACATATATAGAAAGGTTTTGTCAAATGCAACCAGCACATCCAAAGCAAACCCTTTTATAAGGTCTAGTTTTCGAGATATTTGCATTCAAAGTTATTTTTTTGAGTTATGAAGGCTTGTATGACTTTGGATGCCTACAGTTCCGCAAATAAGGCTATGACGTCATTTTCGCTTGCAAAACGCTTAATTAGTTTTTCAAGAGCTATCCATAGCTGAAAACTAGAACATTCTAGGAGGTCTGGTTGTGGAGATATCTTAATTCAAAGTAAATCCATTAAAATCGATTTTTTTGAGTTTTGAAAGTTTGCATGACTTTGGATGTCTACAGTTCCACAAATAAGTCTCGGAAGGCCTTGCGGTTTGCTAACCGCTTAATCAGTTTTTGGAGAGCTATCCATTGCTGAAAACTAGAGCATTGTGTGGGCTCTGGTTGCAGAGAAATTTAGATTCAAAGTTAATCTTTCTTGTTTCAACCCAAAAACTAAAAATCTTAATATGGCCATAACTTCCAAAATAAGGCTCGTAAGAGGTTGCGGTTAACGTTGTTGAACAGATAACGGTCAGGCCTTTGCATTGCCGTTCAAAACTAAACTTTTTTTTTTCCAATCGATTTTCGAAAAAAAGCATGGACTACCCCCTTATCACTAAAAACGCATTTTTTTACGAAAGTCTCTGGAACCCATTGAAACGTACATATATAGAAAGGTTTTGTCAAATGCAACCAGCACATCCAAAGCAAACCCTTTTATAAGGTCTAGTTTTCGAGATATTTGCATTCAAAGTTATTTTTTTGAGTTATGAAGGCTTGTATGACTTTGGATGCCTACAGTTCCGCAAATAAGGCTATGACGTCATTTTCGCTTGCAAAACGCTTAATTAGTTTTTCAAGAGCTATCCATAGCTGAAAACTAGAACATTCTAGGAGGTCTGGTTGCGGAGATATCTTAATTCAAAGTAAATCCATTAAAATCGATTTTTTTGAGTTTTGAAAGTTTGCATGACTTTGGATGTCTACAGTTCCACAAATAAGTCTCGGAAGGCCTTGCGGTTTGCTAACCGCTTAATCAGTTTTTGGAGAGCTATCCATTGCTGAAAACTAGAGCATTGTGTGGGCTCTGGTTGCAGAGAAATTTAGATTCAAAGTTAATCTTTCTTGTTTCAACCCAAAAACTAAAAATCTTAATATGGCCATAACTTCCAAAATAAGGCTCGTAAGAGGTTGCGGTTAACGTTGTTGAACAGATAACGGTCAGGCCTTTGCATTGCCGTTCAAAACTAAACTTTTTTTTTTCCAATCGATTTTCGAAAAAAAGCATGGACTACCCCCTTATCACTAAAAACGCATTTTTTTACGAAAGTCTCTGGAACCCATTGAAACGTACATATATAGAAAGGTTTTGTCAAATGCAACCAGCACATCCAAAGCAAACCCTTTTATAAGGTCTAGTTTTCGAGATATTTGCATTCAAAGTTATTTTTTTGAGTTATGAAGGCTTGTATGACTTTGGATGCCTACAGTTACGCAAATAAGGCTATGACGTCATTTTCGCTTGCAAAACGCTTAATTAGTTTTTCAAGAGCTATCCATAGCTGAAAACTAAAACATTCTAGGAGGTCTGGTTGTGGAGATATCTTAATTCAGAGTAAATCCATTAAAATCGATTTTTTTGAGTTTTGAAAGTTTGCATGACTTTGGATGTCTACAGTTCCACAAATAAGTCTCGGAAGGCCTTGCGGTTTGCTAACCGCTTAATCAGTTTTTGGAGAGCTATCCATTGCTGAAAACTAGAGCATTGTGTGGGCTCTGGTTGCAGAGAAATTTAGATTCAAAGTTAATCTTTCTTGTTTCAACCCAAAAACTAAAAATCTTAATATGGCCATAACTTCCAAAATAAGGCTCGTAAGAGTAAGAGGTTGCGGTTAACGTTGTTGAACAGATAACGGTCAGGCCTTTGCATTGCCGTTCAAAACTAAACTTTTTTTTTTCCAATCGATTTTCGAAAAAAAGCATGGACTACCCCCTTATCACTAAAAACGCATTTTTTTACGAAAGTCTCTGGAACCCATTGAAACGTACATATATAGAAAGGTTTTGTCAAATGCAACCAGCACATCCAAAGCAAACCCTTTTATAAGGTCTTGTTTTCGAGATATTTGCATTCAAAGTTATTTTTTTGAGTTATGAAGGCTTGTATGACTTTGGATGCCTACAGTTCCGCAAATAAGGCTATGACGTCATTTTCGCTTGCAAAACGCTTAATTAGTTTTTCAAGAGCTATCCATAGCTGAAAACTAGAACATTCTAGGAGGTCTGGTTGCGGAGATATCTTAATTCAAAGTAAATCCATTAAAATCGATTTTTTTGAGTTTTGAAAGTTTGCATGACTTTGGATGTCTACAGTTCCACAAATAAGTCTCGGAAGGCCTTGCGGTTTGCTAACCGCTTAATCAGTTTTTGGAGAGCTATCCATTGCTGAAAACTAGAGCATTGTGTGGGCTCTGGTTGCAGAGAAATTTAGATTCAAAGTTAATCTTTCTTGTTTCAACCCAAAAACTAAAAATCTTAATATGGCCATAACTTCCAAAATAAGGCTCGTAAGAAGTTGCGGTTAACGTTGTTGAACAGATAACGGTCAGGCCTTTGCATTGCCGTTCAAAACTAAACTTTTTTTTTTCCAATCGATTTTCGAAAAAAAGCATGGACTACCCCCTTATCACTAAAAACGCATTTTTTTACGAAAGTCTCTGGAACCCATTGAAACGTACATATATAGAAAGGTTTTGTCAAATGCAACCAGCACATCCAAAGCAAACCCTTTTATAAGGTCTAGTTTTCGAGATATTTGCATTCAAAGTTATTTTTTTGAGTTATGAAGGCTTGTATGACTTTGGATGCCTACAGTTCCGCAAATAAGGCTATGACGTCATTTTCGCTTGCAAACGCTTAATTAGTTTTTCAAGAGCTATCCATAGCTGAAAACTAGAACATTCTAGGAGGTCTGGTTGCGGAGATATCTTAATTCAAAGTAAATCCATTAAAATCGATTTTTTTGAGTTTTGAAAGTTTGCATGACTTTGGATGTCTACAGTTCCACAAATAAGTCTCGGAAGGCCTTGCGGTTTGCTAACCGCTTAATCAGTTTTTGGAGAGCTATCCATTGCTGAAAACTAGAGCATTGTGTGGGCTCTGGTTGCAGAGAAATTTAGATTCAAAGTTAATCTTTCTTGTTTCAACCCAAAAACTAAAAATCTTAATATGGCCATAACTTCCAAAATAAGGCTCGTAAGAGGTTGCGGTTAACGTTGTTGAACAGATAACGGTCAGGCCTTTGCATTGCCGTTCAAAACTAAACTTTTTTTTTTCCAATCGATTTTCGAAAAAAAGCATGGACTACCCCCTTATCACTAAAAACGCATTTTTTTACGAAAGTCTCTGGAACCCATTGAAACGTACATATATAGAAAGGTTTTGTCAAATGCAACCAGCACATCCAAAGCAAACCCTTTTATAAGGTCTAGTTTTCGAGATATTTGCATTCAAAGTTATTTTTTTGAGTTATGAAGGCTTGTATGACTTTGGATGCCTACAGTTCCGCAAATAAGGCTATGACGTCATTTTCGCTTGCAAAACGCTTAATAAGTTTTTCAAGAGCTATCCATAGCTGAAAACTAGAACATTCTAGGAGGTCTGGTTGCGGAGATATCTTAATTCAAAGTAAATCCATTAAAATCGATTTTTTTGAGTTTTGAAAGTTTGCATGACTTTGGATGTCTACAGTTCCACAAATAAGTCTCGGAAGGCCTTGCGGTTTGCTAATCGCTTAATTAGTTTTTGGAGAGCTATCCATTGCTGAAAACTAGAGCATTGTGTGGGCTCTGGTTGCAGAGAAATTTAGATTCAAAGTTAATCTTTCTTGTTTCAACCCAAAAACTAAAAATCTTAATATGGCCATAACTTCCAAAATAAGGCTCGTAAGAGGTTGCGGTTAACGTTGTTGAACAGATAACGGTCAGGCCTTTGCATTGCCGTTCAAAACTAAACTTTTTTTTTTCCAATCGATTTTCGAAAAAAAGCATGGACTACCCCCTTATCACTAAAAACGCATTTTTTTACGAAAGTCTCTGGAACCCATTGAAACGTACATATATAGAAAGGTTTTGTCAAATGCAACCAGCACATCCAAAGCAAACCCTTTTATAAGGTCTAGTTTTCGAGATATTTGCATTCAAAGTTATTTTTTTGAGTTATGAAGGCTTGTATGACTTTGGATGCCTACAGTTCCGCAAATAAGGCTATGACGTCATTTTCGCTTGCAAAACGCTTAATTAGTTTTTCAAGAGCTATCCATAGCTGAAAACTAGAACATTCTAGGAGGTCTGGTTGCGGAGATATCTTAATTCAAAGTAAATCCATTAAAATCGATTTTTTTGAGTTTTGAAAGTTTGCATGACTTTGGATGTCTACAGTTCCACAAATAAGTCTCGGAAGGCCTTGCGGTTTGCTAACCGCTTAATCAGTTTTTGGAGAGCTATCCATTGCTGAAAACTAGAGCATTGTGTGGGCTCTGGTTGCAGAGAAATTTAGATTCAAAGTTAATCTTTCTTGTTTCAACCCAAAAACTAAAAATCTTAATATGGCCATAACTTCCAAAATAAGGCTCGTAAGAGGTTGCGGTTAACGTTGTTGAACAGATAACGGTCAGGCCTTTGCATTGCCGTTCAAAACTAAACTTTTTTTTTTCCAATCGATTTTCGAAAAAAAGCATGGACTACCCCCTTATCACTAAAAACGCATTTTTTTACGAAAGTCTCTGGAACCCATTGAAACGTACATATATAGAAAGGTTTTGTCAAATGCAACCAGCACATCCAAAGCAAACCCTTTTATAAGGTCTAGTTTTCGAGATATTTGCATTCAAAGTTATTTTTTTGAGTTATGAAGGCTTGTATGACTTTGGATGCCTACAGTTCCGCAAATAAGGCTATGACGTCATTTTCGCTTGCAAAACGCTTAATTAGTTTTTCAAGAGCTATCCATAGCTGAAAACTAGAACATTCTAGGAGGTCTGGTTGCGGAGATATCTTAATTCAAAGTAAATCCATTAAAATCGATTTTTTTGAGTTTTGAAAGTTTGCATGACTTTGGATGTCTACAGTTCCACAAATAAGTCTCGGAAGGCCTTGCGGTTTGCTAACCGCTTAATCAGTTTTTGGAGAGCTATCCATTGCTGAAAACTAGAGCATTGTGTGGGCTCTGGTTGCAGAGAAATTTAGATTCAAAGTTAATCTTTCTTGTTTCAACCCAAAAACTAAAAATCTTAATATGGCCATAACTTCCAAAATAAGGCTCGTAAGAGGTTGCGGTTAACGTTGTTGAACAGATAACGGTCAGGCCTTTGCATTGCCGTTCAAAACTAAACTTTTTTTTTTCCAATCGATTTTCGAAAAAAAGCATGGACTACCCCCTTATCACTAAAAACGCATTTTTTTACGAAAGTCTCTGGAACCCATTGAAACGTACATATATAGAAAGGTTTTGTCAAATGCAACCAGCACATCCAAAGCAAACCCTTTTATAAGGTCTAGTTTTCGAGATATTTGCATTCAAAGTTATTTTTTTGAGTTATGAAGGCTTGTATGACTTTGGATGCCTACAGTTCCGCAAATAAGGCTATGACGTCATTTTCGCTTGCAAAACGCTTAATTAGTTTTTCAAGAGCTATCCATAGCTGAAAACTATAACATTCTAGGAGGTCTGGTTGCGGAGATATCTTAATTCAAAGTAAATCCATTAAAATCGATTTTTTTGAGTTTTGAAAGTTTGCATGAATTTGGATGTCTACAGTTCCACAAATAAGTCTCGGAAGGCCTTGCGGTTAGCTAACCGCTTAATCAGTTTTTGGAGAGCTATCCATTGCTGAAAACTAGAGCATTGTGTGGGCTCTGGTTGCAGAGAAATTTAGATTCAAAGTTAATCTTTCTTGTTTCAACCCAAAAACTAAAAATCTTAATATGGCCATAACTTCCAAAATAAGGCTCGTAAGAGTAAGAGGTTGCGGTTAACGTTGTTGAACAGATAACGGTCAGGCCTTTGCATTGCCGTTCAAAACTAAACTTTTTTTTTTCCAATCGATTTTCGAAAAAAAGCATGGACTACCCCCTTATCACTAAAAACGCATTTTTTTACGAAAGTCTCTGGAACCCATTGAAACGTACATATATAGAAAGGTTTTGTCAAATGCAACCAGCACATCCAAAGCAAACCCTTTTATAAGGTCTAGTTTTCGAGATATTTGCATTCAAAGTTATTTTTTTGAGTTATGAAGGCTTGTATGACTTTGGATGCCTACAGTTCCGCAAATAAGGCTATGACGTCATTTTCGCTTGCAAAACGCTTAATTAGTTTTTCAAGAGCTATCCATAGCTGAAAACTAGAACATTCTAGGAGGTCTGGTTGCGGAGATATCTTAATTCAAAGTAAATCCATTAAAATCGATTTTTTTGAGTTTTGAAAGTTTGCATGACTTTGGATGTCTACAGTTCCACAAATAAGTCTCGGAAGGCCTTGCGGTTTGCTAACCGCTTAATCAGTTTTTGGAGAGCTATCCATTGCTGAAAACTAGAGCATTGTGTGGGCTCTGGTTGCAGAGAAATTTAGATTCAAAGTTAATCTTTCTTGTTTCAACCCAAAAACTAAAAATCTTAATATGGCCATAACTTCCAAAATAAGGCTCGTAAGAGGTTGCGGTTAACGTTGTTGAACAGATAACGGTCAGGCCTTTGCATTGCCGTTCAAAACTAAACTTTTTTTTTTCCAATCGATTTTCGAAAAAAAGCATGGACTACCCCCTTATCACTAAAAACGCATTTTTTTACGAAAGTCTCTGGAACCCATTGAAACGTACATATATAGAAAGGTTTTGTCAAATGCAACCAGCACATCCAAAGCAAACCCTTTTATAAGGTCTAGTTTTCGAGATATTTGCATTCAAAGTTATTTTTTTGAGTTATGAAGGCTTGTATGACTTTGGATGCCTACAGTTCCGCAAATAAGGCTATGACGTCATTTTCGCTTGCAAAACGCTTAATTAGTTTTTCAAGAGCTATCCATAGCTGAAAACTAGAACATTCTAGGAGGTCTGGTTGCGGAGATATCTTAATTCAAAGTAAATCCATTAAAATCGATTTTTTTGAGTTTTGAAAGTTTGCATGACTTTGGATGTCTACAGTTCCACAAATAAGTCTCGGAAGGCCTTGCGGTTTGCTAACCGCTTAATCAGTTTTTGGAGAGCTATCCATTGCTGAAAACTAGAGCATTGTGTGGGCTCTGGTTGCAGAGAAATTTAGATTCAAAGTTATTCTTTCTTGTTTCAACCCAAAAACTAAAAATCTTAATATGGCCATAACTTCCAAAATAAGGCTCGTAAGAGGTTGCGGTTAACGTTGTTGAACAGATAACGGTCAGGCCTTTGCATTGCCGTTCAAAACTAAACTTTTTTTTTTCCAATCGATTTTCGAAAAAAAGCATGGACTGCCCCCTTATCACTAAAAACGCATTTTTTTACGAAAGTCTCTGGAACCCATTGAAACGTACATATATAGAAAGGTTTTGTCAAATGCAACCAGCACATCCAAAGCAAACCCTTTTATAAGGTCTAGTTTTCGAGATATTTGCATTCAAAGTTATTTTTTTTGAGTTATGAAGGCTTGTATGACTTTGGATGCCTACAGTTCCGCAAATAAGGCTATGACGTCATTTTCGCTTGCAAAACGCTTAATTAGTTTTTCAAGAGCTATCCATAGCTGAAAACTAGAACATTCTAGGAGGTCTGGTTGCGGAGATATCTTAATTCAAAGTAAATCCATTAAAATCGATTTTTTTGAGTTTTGGAAGTTTGCATGACTTTGGATGTCTACAGTTCCACAAATAAGTCTCGGAAGGCCTTGCGGTTTGCTAACCGCTTAATCAGTTTTTGGAGAGCTATCCATTGCTGAAAACTAGAGCATTGTGTGGGCTCTGGTTGCAGAGAAATTTAGATTCAAAGTTAATCTTTCTTGTTTCAACCCAAAAACTAAAAATCTTAATATGACCATAACTTCCAAAATAAGGCTCGTAAGAGGTTGCGGTTAACGTTGTTGAACAGATAAAGGTCAGGCCTTTGCATTGCCGTTCAAAACTAAACTTTTTTTTTTTCCAATCGATTTTCGAAAAAAAGCATGGACTACCCCCTTATCACTAAAAACGCATTTTTTTACGAAAGTCTCTGGAACCCATTGAAACGTACATATATAGAAAGGTTTTGTCAAATGCAACCAGCACATCCAAAGCAAACCCTTTTATAAGGTCTAGTTTTCGAGATATTTGCATTCAAAGTTATTTTTTTGAGTTATGAAGGCTTGTATGACTTTGGATGCCTACAGTTCCGCAAATAAGGCTATGACGTCATTTTCGCTTGCAAAACGCTAAATTAATTTTTCAAGAGCTATCCATAGCTGAAAACTAGAACATTCTAGGAGGTCTGGTTGCGGAGATATCTTAATTCAAAGTAAATCCATTAAAATCGATTTTTTTGAGTTTTGGAAGTTTGCATGACTTTGGATGTCTACAGTTCCACAAATAAGTCTCGGAAGGCCTTGCGGTTTGCTAACCGCTTAATCAGTTTTTGGAGAGCTATCCATTGCTGAAAACTAGAGCATTGTGTGGGCTCTGGTTGCAGAGAAATTTAGATTCAAAGTTAATCTTTCTTGTTTCAACCCAAAAACTAAAAATCTTAATATGACCATAACTTCCAAAATAAGGCTCGTAAGAGGTTGCGGTTAACGTTGTTGAACAGATAACGGTCAGGCCTTTGCATTGCCGTTCAAAACTAAACTTTTTTTTTTCCAATCGATTTTCGAAAAAAAGCATGGACTACCCCCTTATCACTAAAAACGCATTTTTTTACGAAAGTCTCTGGAACCCATTGAAACGTACATATATAGAAAGGTTTTGTCAAATGCAACCAGCACATCCAAAGCAAACCCTTTTATAAGGTCTAGTTTTCGAGATATTTGCATTCAAAGTTATTTTTTTTGAGTTATGAAGGCTTGTATGACTTTGGATGCCTACAGTTCCGCAAATAAGGCTATGACGTCATTTTCGCTTGCAAAACGCTTAATTAGTTTTTCAAGAGCTATCCATAGCTGAAAACTAGAACATTCTAGGAGGTCTGGTTGCGGAGATATCTTAATTCAAAGTAAATCCATTAAAATCGATTTTTTGAGTTTTGAAAGTTTGCATGACTTTGGATGTCTACAGTTCCACAAATAAGTCTCGGAAGGCCTTGCGGTTTGCTAACCGCTTAATCAGTTTTTGGAGAGCTATCCATTGCTGAAAACTAGAGCATTGTGTAGGCTCTGGTTGCAGAGAAATTTAGATTCAAAGTTAATCTTTCTTGTTTCAACCCAAAAACTAAAAATCTTAATATGGCCATAACTTCCAAAATAAGGCTCGTAAGAGGTTGCGGTTAACGTTGTTGAACAGATAACGGTCAGGCCTTTGCATTGCCGTTCAAAACTAAACTTTTTTTTTTCCAATCGATTTTCGAAAAAAAGCATGGACTACCCCCTTATCACTAAAAACGCATTTTTTTACGAAAGTCTCTGGAACCCATTGAAACGTACATATATAGAAAGGTTTTGTCAAATGCAACCAGCACATCCAAAGCAAACCCTTTTATAAGGTCTAGTTTTCGAGATATTTGCATTCAAAGTTATTTTTTTGAGTTATGAAGGCTTGTATGACTTTGGATGCCTACAGTTCCGCAAATAAGGCTATGACGTCATTTTCGCTTGCAAAACGCTTAATTAGTTTTTCAAGAGCTATCCATAGCTGAAAACTAGAACATTCTAGGAGGTCTGGTTGCGGAGATATCTTAATTCAAAGTAAATCCATTAAAATCGATTTTTTTGAGTTTTGGAAGTTTGCATGACTTTGGATGTCTACAGTTCCACAAATAAGTCTCGGAAGGCCTTGCGGTTTGCTAACCGCTTAATCAGTTTTTGGAGAGCTATCCATTGCTGAAAACTAGAGCATTGTGTGGGCTCTGGTTGCAGAGAAATTTAGATTCAAAGTTAATCTTTCTTGTTTCAACCCAAAAACTAAAAATCTTAATATGACCATAACTTCCAAAATAAGGCTCGTAAGAGGTTGCGGTTAACGTTGTTGAACAGATAACGGTCAGGCCTTTGCATTGCCGTTCAAAACTAAACTTTTTTTTTTCCAATCGATTTTCGAAAAAAAGCATGGACTACCCCCTTATCACTAAAAACGCATTTTTTTACGAAAGTCTCTGGAACCCATTGAAACGTACATATATAGAAAGGTTTTGTCAAATGCAATCAGCACATCCAAAGCAAACCCTTTTATAAGGTCTAGTTTTCGAGATATTTGCATTCAAAGTTATTTTTTTTGAGTTATGAAGGCTTGTATGACTTTGGATGCCTACAGTTCCGCAAATAAGGCTATGACGTCATTTTCGCTTGCAAAACGCTTAATTAGTTTTTCAAGAGCTATCCATAGCTGAAAACTAGAACATTCTAGGAGGTCTGGTTGCGGAGATATCTTAATTCAAAGTAAATCCATTAAAATCGATTTTTTTGAGTTTTGAAAGTTTGCATGACTTTGGATGTCTACAGTTCCACAAATAAGTCTCGGAAGGCCTTGCGGTTTGCTAACCGCTTAATCAGTTTTTGGAGAGCTATCCATTGCTGAAAACTAGAGCATTGTGTGGGCTCTGGTTGCAGAGAAATTTAGATTCAAAGTTAATCTTTCTTGTTTCAACCCAAAAACTAAAAATCTTAATATGGCCATAACTTCCAAAATAAGGCTCGTAAGAGGTTGCGGTTAACGTTGTTGAACAGATAACGGTCAGGCCTTTGCATTGCCGTTCAAAACTAAACTTTTTTTTTTCCAATCGATTTTCGAAAAAAAGCATGGACTACCCCCTTATCACTAAAAACGCATTTTTTTACGAAAGTCTCTGGAACCCATTGAAACGTACATATATAGAAAGGTTTTGTCAAATGCAACCAGCACATCCAAAGCAAACCCTTTTATAAGGTCTAGTTTTCGAGATATTTGCATTCAAAGTTATTTTTTTGAGTTATGAAGGCTTGTATGACTTTGGATGCCTACAGTTCCGCAAATAAGGCTATGACGTCATTTTCGCTTGCAAAACGCTTAATTAGTTTTTCAAGAGCTATCCATAGCTGAAAACTAGAACATTCTAGGAGGTCTGGTTGCGGAGATATCTTAATTCAAAGTAAATCCATTAAAATCGATTTTTTTGAGTTTTGAAAGTTTGCATGACTTTGGATGTCTACAGTTCCACAAATAAGTCTCGGAAGGCCTTGCGGTTTGCTAACCGCTTAATCAGTTTTTGGAGAGCTATCCATTGCTGAAAACTAGAGCATTGTGTGGGCTCTGGTTGCAGAGAAATTTAGATTCAAAGTTAATCTTTCTTGTTTCAACCCAAAAACTAAAAATCTTAATATGGCCATAACTTCCAAAATAAGGCTCGTAAGAGGTTGCGGTTAACGTTGTTGAACAGATAACGGTCAGGCCTTTGCATTGCCGTTCAAAACTAAACTTTTTTTTTTCCAATCGATTTTCGAAAAACAGCATGGACTACCCCCTTATCACTAAAAACGCATTTTTTTACGAAAGTCTCTGGAACCCATTGAAACGTACATATATAGAAAGGTTTTGTCAAATGCAACCAGCACATCCAAAGCAAACCCTTTTATAAGGTCTAGTTTTCGAGATATTTGCATTCAAAGTTATTTTTTTGAGTTATGAAGGCTTGTATGACTTTGGATGCCTACAGTTCCGCAAATAAGGCTATGACGTCATTTTCGCTTGCAAAACGCTTAATTAGTTTTTCAAGAGCTATCCATAGCTGAAAACTAGAACATTCTAGGAGGTCTGGTTGCGGAGATATCTTAATTCAAAGTAAATCCATTAAAATCGATTTTTTTGAGTTTTGGAAGTTTGCATGACTTTGGATGTCTACAGTTCCACAAATAAGTCTCGGAAGGCCTTGCGGTTTGCTAACCGCTTAATCAGTTTTTGGAGAGCTATCCATTGCTGAAAACTAGAGCATTGTGTGGGCTCTGGTTGCAGAGAAATTTAGATTCAAAGTTAATCTTTCTTGTTTCAACCCAAAAACTAAAAATCTTAATATGACCATAACTTCCAAAATAAGGCTCGTAAGAGGTTGCGGTTAACGTTGTTGAACAGATAACGGTCAGGCCTTTGCATTGCCGTTCAAAACTAAACTTTTTTTTTTCCAATCGATTTTCGAAAAAAAGCATGGACTACCCCCTTATCACTAAAAACGCATTTTTTTACGAAAGTCTCTGGAACCCATTGAAACGTACATATATAGAAAGGTTTTGTCAAATGCAACCAGCACATCCAAAGCAAACCCTTTTATAAGGTCTAGTTTTCGAGATATTTGCATTCAAAGTTATTTTTTTTGAGTTATGAAGGCTTGTATGACTTTGGATGCCTACAGTTCCGCAAATAAGGCTATGACGTCATTTTCGCTTGCAAAACGCTTAATTAGTTTTTCAAGAGCTATCCATAGCTGAAAACTAGATCATTCTAGGAGGTCTGGTTGCGGAGATATCTTAATTCAAAGTAAATCCATTAAAATCGATTTTTTTGAGTTTTGAAAGTTTGCATGACTTTGGATGTCTACAGTTCCACAAATAAGGCTCGGAAGGCCTTGCGGTTTGCTAACCGCTTAATCAGTTTTTGGAGAGCTATCCATTGCTGAAAACTAGAGCATTGTGTGGGCTCTGGTTGCAGAGAAATTTAGATTCAAAGTTAATCTTTCTTGTTTCAACCCAAAAACTAAAAATCTTAATATGGCCATAACTTCCAAAATAAGGCTCGTAAGAGGTTGCGGTTAACGTTGTTGAACAGATAACGGTCAGGCCTTTGCATTGCCGTTCAAAACTAAACTTTTTTTTTCCAATCGATTTTCGAAAAAAAGCATGGACTACCCCCTTATCACTAAAAACGCATTTTTTTACGAAAGTCTCTGGAACCCATTGAGACGTACATATATAGAAAGGTTTTGTCAAATGCAACCAGCACATCCAAAGCAAACCCTTTAATAAGGTCTAGTTTTCGAGATATTTGCATTCAAAGTTATTTTTTTGAGTTATGAAGGCTTGTATGACTTTGGATGCCTACAGTTCCGCAAATAAGGCTATGACGTCATTTTCGCTTGCAAAACGCTTAATTAGTTTTTCAAGAGCTATCCATAGCTGAAAACTAGAACATTCTAGGAGGTCTGGTTGCGGAGATATCTTAATTCAAAGTAAATCCATTAAAATCGATTTTTTTGAGTTTTGAAAGTTTGCATGACTTTGGATGTCTACAGTTCCACAAATAAGTCTCGGAAGGCCTTGCGGTTTGCTAACCGCTTAATCAGTTTTTGGAGAGCTATCTATTGCTGAAAACTAGAGCATTGTGTGGGCTCTGGTTGCAGAGAAATTATGATTCAAAGTTAATCTTTCTTGTTTCAACCCAAAAACTAAAAATCTTAATATGGCCATAACTTCCAAAATAAGGCTCGTAAGAGGTTGCGGTTAACGTTGTTGAACAGATAACGGTCAGGCCTTTGCATTGCCGTTCAAAACTAAACTTTTTTTTTTCCAATCGATTTTCGAAAAAAAGCATGGACTACCCCCTTATCACTAAAAACGCATTTTTTACGAAAGTCTCTGGAACCCATTGAAACGTACATATATAGAAAGGTTTTGTCAAATGCAACCAGCACATCCAAAGCAAACCCTTTAATAAGGTCTAGTTTTCGAGATATTTGCATTCAAAGTTATTTTTTTGAGTTATGAAGGCTTGTATGACTTTGGATGCCTACAGTTCCGCAAATAAGGCTATGACGTCATTTTCGCTTGCAAACCGCTTAATAAGTTTTTCAAGAGCTATCCATAGCTGAAAACTAGAACATTCTAGGAGGTCTGGTTGCGGAGATATCTTAATTCAAAGTAAATCCATTAAAATCGATTTTTTTGAGTTTTGAAAGTTTGCATGACTTTGGATGTCTACTGTTCCACAAATAAGGCTCGGAAGGCCTTGCGGTTTGCTAACCGCTTAATCAGTTTTTGGAGAGCTATCTATTGCTGAAAACTAGAGCATTGTGTGGGCTCTGGTTGCAGAGAAATTATGATTCAAAGTTAATCTTTCTTGTTTCAACCCAAAAACTAAAAATCTTAATATGGCCATAACTTCCAAAATAAGGCTCGTAAGAGGTTGCGGTTAACGTTGTTGAACAGATAACGGTCAGGCCTTTGCATTGCCGTTCAAAACACTTTTTTTTTTTCCAATCGATTTTCGAAAAAAAGCATGGACTACCCCCTTATCACTAAAAACGCATTTTTTACGAAAGTCTCTGGAACCCATTGAAACGTACATATATAGAAAGGTTTTGTCAAATGCAACCAGCACATCCAAAGCAAACCCTTTAATAAGGTCTAGTTTTCGAGATATTTGCATTCAAAGTTATTTTTTTGAGTTATGAAGGCTTGTATGACTTTGGATGCCTACAGTTCCGCAAATAAGGCTATGACGTCATTTTCGCTTGCAAAACGCTTAATTAGTTTTTCAAGAGCTATCCATAGCTGAAAACTAGATCATTCTAGGAGGTCTGGTTGCGGAGATATCTTAATTCAAAGTAAATCCATTAAAATCGATTTTTTTGAGTTTTGAAAGTTTGCATGACTTTGGATGTCTACAGTTCCACAAATAAGGCTCGGAAGGCCTTGCGGTTTGCTAACCGCTTAATTAGTTTTTGGAGAGCTATCTATTGCTGAAAACTAGAGCATTGTGTGGGCTCTGGTTGCAGAGAAATTATGATTCAAAGTTAATCTTTCTTGTTTCAACCCAAAAACTAAAAATCTTAATATGGCCATAACTTCCAAAATAAGGCTCGTAAGAGGTTGCGGTTAACGTTGTTGAACAGATAACGGTCAGGCCTTTGCATTGCCGTTCAAAACTAAACTTTTTTTTTTCCAATCGATTTTCGAAAAAAAGCATGGACTACCCCCTTATCACTAAAAACGCATTTTTTACGAAAGTCTCTGGAACCCATTGAAACGTACATATATAGAAAGGTTTTGTCAAATGCAACCAGCACATCCAAAGCAAACCCTTTAATAAGGTCTAGTTTTCGAGATATTTGCATTCAAAGTTATTTTTTTTGAGTTATGAAGGCTTGTATGACTTTGGATGCCTACAGTTCCGCAAATAAGGCTATGACGTCATTTTTGCTTGCAAACCGCTTAATTAGTTTTTCAAGAGCTATCCATAGCTGAAAACTAGAACATTCTAGGAGGTCTGGTTGCGGAGATATCTTAATTCAAAGTAAATCCATTAAAATCGATTTTTTTGAGTTTTGAAAGTTTGCATGACTTTGGATGTCTACAGTTCCACAAATAAGGCTCGGAAGGCCTTGCGGTTTGCTAACCGCTTAATCAGTTTTTGGAGAGCTATCTATTGCTGAAAACTAGAGCATTGTGTGGGCTCTGGTTGCAGAGAAATTATGATTCAAAGTTAATCTTTCTTGTTTCAACCCAAAAACTAAAAATCTTAATATGGCCATAACTTCCAAAATAAGGCTCGTAAGAGGTTGCGGTTAACGTTGTTGAACAGATAACGGTCAGGCCTTTGCATTGCCGTTCAAAACTAAACTTTTTTTTTTCCAATCGATTTTCGAAAAAAAGCATGGACTACCCCCTTATCACTAAAAACGCATTTTTTACGAAAGTCTCTGGAACCCATTGAAACGTACATATATAGAAAGGTTTTGTCAAATGCAACCAGCACATCCAAAGCAAACCCTTTAATAAGGTCTAGTTTTCGAGATATTTGCATTCAAAGTTATTTTTTTGAGTTATGAAGGCTTGTATGACTTTGGATGCCTACAGTTCCGCAAATAAGGCTATGACGTCATTTTCGCTTGCAAAACGCTTAATTAGTTTTTCAAGAGCTATCCATAGCTGAAAACTAGATCATTCTAGGAGGTCTGGTTGCGGAGATATCTTAATTCAAAGTAAATCCATTAAAATCGATTTTTTTGAGTTTTGAAAGTTTGCATGACTTTGGATGTCTACAGTTCCACAAATAAGGCTCGGAAGGCCTTGCGGTTTGCTAACCGCTTAATCAGTTTTGGAGAGCTATCCATTGCTGAAAACTAGAGCATTGTGTAGGCTCTGGTTGCAGAGAAATTTAGATTCAAAGTTAATCTTTCTTGTTTCAACCCAAAGACTAAAAATCTTAATATGGCCATAACTTCCAAAATAAGGCTCGTAAGAGGTTGCGGTTAACGTTGTTGAACAGATAACGGTCAGGCCTTTGCATTGCCGTTCAAAACTAAACTTTTTTTTTTCCAATCGATTTTCGAAAAAAAGCATGGACTACCCCCTTATCACTAAAAACGCATTTTTTACGAAAGTCTCTGGAACCCATTGAAACGTACATATATAGAAAGGTTTTGTCAAATGCAACCAGCACATCCAAAGCAAACCCTTTAATAAGGTCTAGTTTTCGAGATATTTGCATTCAAAGTTATTTTTTTGAGTTATGAAGGCTTGTATGACTTTGGATGCCTACAGTTCCGCAAATAAGGCTATGACGTCATTTTCGCTTGCAAACCGCTTAATAAGTTTTTCAAGAGCTATCCATAGCTGAAAACTAGAACATTCTAGGAGGTCTGGTTGCGGAGATATCTTAATTCAAAGTAAATCCATTAAAATCGATTTTTTTGAGTTTTGAAAGTTTGCATGACTTTGGATGTCTACAGTTCCACAAATAAGGCTCGGAAGGCCTTGCGGTTTGCTAACCGCTTAATCAGTTTTTGGAGAGCTATCTATTGCTGAAAACTAGAGCATTGTGTGGGCTCTGGTTGCAGAGAAATTATGATTCAAAGTTAATCTTTCTTGTTTCAACCCAAAAACTAAAAATCTTAATATGGCCATAACTTCCAAAATAAGGCTCGTAAGAGGTTGCGGTTAACGTTGTTGAACAGATAACGGTCAGGCCTTTGCATTGCCGTTCAAAACTAAACTTTTTTTTTTCCAATCGATTTTCGAAAAAAAGCATGGACTACCCCCTTATCACTAAAAACGCATTTTTTACGAAAGTCTCTGGAACCCATTGAAACGTACATATATAGAAAGGTTTTGTCAAATGCAATCAGCACATCCAAAGCAAACCCTTTAATAAGGTCTAGTTTTCGAGATATTTGCATTCAAAGTTATTTTTTTGAGTTATGAAGGCTTGTATGACTTTGGATGCCTACAGTTCCGCAAATAAGGCTATGACGTCATTTTCGCTTGCAAAACGCTTAATTAGTTTTTCAAGAGCTATCCATAGCTGAAAACTAGATCATTCTAGGAGGTCTGGTTGCGGAGATATCTTAATTCAAAGTAAATCCATTAAAATCGATTTTTTTGAGTTTTGAAAGTTTGCATGACTTTGGATGTCTACAGTTCCACAAATAAGTCTCGGAAGGCCTTGCGGTTTGCTAACCGCTTAATCAGTTTTTGGAGAGCTATCCATTGCTGAAAACTAGAGCATTGTGTGGGCTCTGGTTGCAGAGAAATTTAGATTCAAAGTTAATCTTTCTTGTTTCAACCCAAAAACTAAAAATCTTAATATGGCCATAACTTCCAAAATAAGGCTCGTAAGAGGTTGCGGTTAACGTTGTTGAACAGATAACGGTCAGGCCTTTGCATTGCCGTTCAAAACTAAACCTTTTTTTTTCCAATCGATTTTCGAAAAAAAGTATGGACTACCCCCTTATCACTAAAAACGCATTTTTTTACGAAAGTCTCTGGAACCCATTGAAACGTACATATATAGAAAGGTTTTGTCAAATGCAACCAGCACATCCAAAGCAAACCCTTTAATAAGGTCTAGTTTTCGAGATATTTGCATTCAAAGTTATTTTTTTGAGTTATGAAGGCTTGTATGACTTTGGATGCCTACAGTTCCGCAAATAAGGCTATGACGTCATTTTCGCTTGCAAAACGCTTAATTAGTTTTTCAAGAGATATCCATAGCTGAAAACTAGAACATTCTAGGAGGTCTGGTTGCGGAGATATCTTAATTCAAAGTAAATCCATTAAAATCGATTTTTTTGAGTTTTGAAAGTTTGCATGACTTTGGATGTCTACAGTTCCACAAATAAGGCTCGGAAGGCCTTGCGGTTTGCTAACCGCTTAATCAGTTTTTGGAGAGCTATCCATTGCTGAAAACTAGAGCATTGTGTGGGCTCTGGTTGCAGAGAAATTTAGATTCAAAGTTAATCTTTCTTGTTTCAACCCAAAAACTAAAAATCTTAATATGGCCATAACTTCCAAAATAAGGCTCGTAAGAGGTTGCGGTTAACGTTGTTGAACAGATAACGGTCAGGCCTTTGCATTGCCGTTCAAAACTAAACTTTTTTTTTTCCAATCGATTTTCGAAAAAAAGCATGGACTACCCCCTTATCACTAAAAACGCATTTTTTACGAAAGTCTCTGGAACCCATTGAAACGTACATATATAGAAAGGTTTTGTCAAATGCAACCAGCACATCCAAAGCAAACCCTTTAATAAGGTCTAGTTTTCGAGATATTTGCATTCAAAGTTATTTTTTTGAGTTATGAAGGCTTGTATGACTTTGGATGCCTACAGTTCCGCAAATAAGGCTATGACGTCATTTTCGCTTGCAAAACGCTTAATTAGTTTTTCAAGAGCTATCCATAGCTGAAAACTAGATCATTCTAGGAGGTCTGGTTGCGGAGATATCTTAATTCAAAGTAAATCCATTAAAATCGATTTTTTTGAGTTTTGAAAGTTTGCATGACTTTGGATGTCTACAGTTCCACAAATAAGGCGCGGAAGGCCTTGCGGTTTGCTAACCGCTTAATCAGTTTTTGGAGAGCTATCCATTGCTGAAAACTAGAGCATTGTGTAGGCTCTGGTTGCAGAGAAATTTAGATTCAAAGTTAATCTTTCTTGTTTCAACCCAAAGACTAAAAATCTTAATATGGCCATAACTTCCAAAATAAGGCTCGTAAGAGGTTGCGGTTAACGTTGTTGAACAGATAACGGTCAGGCCTTTGCATTGCCGTTCAAAACTAAACTTTTTTTTTTCCAATCGATTTTCGAAAAAAAGCATGGACTACCCCCTTATCACTAAAAACGCATTTTTTTACGAAAGTCTCTGGAACCCATTGAAACGTACATATATAGAAAGGTTTTGTCAAATGCAACCAGCACATCCAAAGCAAACCCTTTAATAAGGTCTAGTTTTCGAGATATTTGCATTCAAAGTTATTTTTTTGAGTTATGAAGGCTTGTATGACTTTGGATGCCTACAGTTCCGCAAATAAGGCTATGACGTCATTTTCGCTTGCAAAACGCTTAATTAGTTTTTCAAGAGCTATCCATAGCTGAAAACTAGATCATTCTAGGAGGTCTGGTTGCGGAGATATCTTAATTCAAAGTAAATCCATTAAAATCGATTTTTTTGAGTTTTGAAAGTTTGCATGACTTTGGATGTCTACAGTTCCACAAATAAGGCTCGGAAGGCCTTGCGGTTTGCTAACCGCTTAATCAGTTTTTGGAGAGCTATCCATTGCTGAAAACTAGAGCATTGTGTGGGCTCTGGTTGCAGAGAAATTATGATTCAAAGTTAATCTTTCTTGTTTCAACCCAAAAACTAAAAATCTTAATATGGCCATAACTTCCAAAATAAGGCTCGTAAGAGGTTGCGGTTAACGTTGTTGAACAGATAACGGTCAGGCCTTTGCATTGCCGTTCAAAACTAAACTTTTTTTTTTCCAATCGATTTTCGAAAAAAAGCATGGACTACCCCCTTATCACTAAAAACGCATTTTTTTACGAAAGTCTCTGGAACCCATTGAAACGTACATATATAGAAAGGTTTTGTCAAATGCAACCAGCACATCCAAAGCAAACCCTTTAATAAGGTCTAGTTTTCGAGATATTTGCATTCAAAGTTATTTTTTTGAGTTATGAAGGCTTGTATGACTTTGGATGCCTACAGTTCCGCAAATAAGGCTATGACGTCATTTTCGCTTGCAAAACGCTTAATTAGTTTTTCAAGAGCTATCCATAGCTGAAAACTAGATCATTCTAGGAGGTCTGGTTGCGGAGATATCTTAATTCAAAGTAAATCCATTAAAATCGATTTTTTTGAGTTTTGAAAGTTTGCATGACTTTGGATGTCTACAGTTCCACAAATAAGGCTCGGAAGGCCTTGCGGTTTGCTAACCGCTTAATCAGTTTTTGGAGAGCTATCCATTGCTGAAAACTAGAGCATTGTGTGGGCTCTGGTTGCAGAGAAATTATGATTCAAAGTTAATCTTTCTTGTTTCAACCCAAAAACTAAAAATCTTAATATGGCCATAACTTCCAAAATAAGGCTCGTAAGAGGTTGCGGTTAACGTTGTTGAACAGATAACGGTCAGGCCTTTGCATTGCCGTTCAAAACTAAACTTTTTTTTTTCCAATCGATTTTCGAAAAAAAGCATGGACTACCCCCTTATCACTAAAAACGCATTTTTTTACGAAAGTCTCTGGAACCCATTGAAACGTACATATATAGAAAGGTTTTGTCAAATGCAATCAGCACATCCAAAGCAAACCCTTTTATAAGGTCTAGTTTTCGAGATATTTGCATTCAAAGTTATTTTTTTGAGTTATGAAGGCTTGTATGACTTTGGATGCCTACAATTCCGCAAATAAGGCTATGACGTCATTTTCGCTTGCAAAACGCTTAATAAGTTTTTCAAGAGCTATCCATAGCTGAAAACTAGAACATTCTAGGAGGTCTGGTTGCGGAGATATCTTAATTCAAAGTAAATCCATTAAAATCGATTTTTTTGAGTTTTGAAAGTTTGCATGACTTTGGATGTCTACAGTTCCACAAATAAGGCTCGGAAGGCCTTGCGGTTTGCTAACCGCTTAATCAGTTTTTGGAGAGCTATCTATTGCTGAAAACTAGAGCATTGTGTGGGCTCTGGTTGCAGAGAAATTATGATTCAAAGTTAATCTTTCTTGTTTCAACCCAAAAACTAAAAATCTTAATATGGCCATAACTTCCAAAATAAGGCTCGTAAGAGGTTGCGGTTAACGTTGTTGAACAGATAACGGTCAGGCCTTTGCATTGCCGTTCAAAACTAAACTTTTTTTTTTCCAATCGATTTTCGAAAAAAAGCATGGACTACCCCCTTATCACTAAAAACGCATTTTTTACGAAAGTCTCTGGAACCCATTGAGACGTACATATATAGAAAGGTTTTGTCAAATGCAACCAGCACATCCAAAGCAAACCCTTTAATAAGGTCTAGTTTTAGAGATATTTGCATTCAAAGTTATTTTTTTGAGTTATGAAGGCTTGTATGACTTTGGATGCCTACAGTTCCGCAAATAAGGCTATGACGTCATTTTCGCTTGCAAAACGCTTAATTAGTTTTTCAAGAGCTATCCATAGCTGAAAACTAGAACATTCTAGGAGGTCTGGTTGCGGAGATATCTTAATTCAAAGTAAATCCATTAAAATCGATTTTTTTGAGTTTTGAAAGTTTGCATGACTTTGGATGTCTACAGTTCCACAAATAAGGCTCGGAAGGCCTTGCGGTTTGCTAACCGCTTAATCAGTTTTTGGAGAGCTATCTATTGCTGAAAACTAGAGCATTGTGTGGGCTCTGGTTGCAGAGAAATTATGATTCAAAGTTAATCTTTCTTGTTTCAACCCAAAAACTAAAAATCTTAATATGGCCATAACTTCCAAAATAAGGCTCGTAAGAGGTTGCGGTTAACGTTGTTGAACAGATAACGGTCAGGCCTTTGCATTGCCGTTCAAAACTAAACTTTTTTTTTTCCAATCGATTTTCGAAAAAAAGCATGGACTACCCCCTTATCACTAAAAACGCATTTTTTACGAAAGTCTCTGGAACCCATTGAAACGTACATATATAGAAAGGTTTTGTCAAATGCAACCAGCACATCCAAAGCAAACCCTTTAATAAGGTCTAGTTTTCGAGATATTTGCATTCAAAGTTATTTTTTTGAGTTATGAAGGCTTGTATGACTTTGGATGCCTACAGTTCCGCAAATAAGGCTATGACGTCATTTTCGCTTGCAAAACGCTTAATTAGTTTTTCAAGAGCTATCCATAGCTGAAAACTAGATCATTCTAGGAGGTCTGGTTGCGGAGATATCTTAATTCAAAGTAAATCCATTAAAATCGATTTTTTTGAGTTTTGAAAGTTTGCATGACTTTGGATGTCTACAGTTCCACAAATAAGGCTCGGAAGGCCTTGCGGTTTGCTAACCGCTTAATCAGTTTTTGGAGAGCTATCCATTGCTGAAAACTAGAGCATTGTGTAGGCTCTGGTTGCAGAGAAATTTAGATTCAAAATTAATCTTTCTTGTTTCAACCCAAAGACTAAAAATCTTAATATGGCCATAACTTCCAAAATAAGGCTCGTAAGAGGTTGCGGTTAACGTTGTTGAACAGATAACGGTCAGGCCTTTGCATTGCCGTTCAAAACTAAACTTTTTTTTTTCCAATCGATTTTCGAAAAAAAGCATGGACTACCCCCTTATCACTAAAAACGCATTTTTTACGAAAGTCTCTGGAACCCATTGAGACGTACATATATAGAAAGGTTTTGTCAAATGCAACCAGCACATCCAAAGCAAACCCTTTAATAAGGTCTAGTTTTCGAGATATTTGCATTCAAAGTTATTTTTTTGAGTTATGAAGGCTTGTATGACTTTGGATGCCTACAGTTCCGCAAATAAGGCTATGACGTCATTTTCGCTTGCAAAACGCTTAATTAGTTTTTCAAGAGCTATCCATAGCTGAAAACTAGATCATTCTAGGAGGTCTGGTTGCGGAGATATCTTAATTCAAAGTAAATCCATTAAAATCGATTTTTTTGAGTTTTGAAAGTTTGCATGACTTTGGATGTCTACAGTTCCACAAATAAGGCTCGGAAGGCCTTGCGGTTTGCTAACCGCTTAATCAGTTTTTGGAGAGCTATCCATTGCTGAAAACTAGAGCATTGTGTGGGCTCTGGTTGCAGAGAAATTATGATTCAAAGTTAATCTTTCTTGTTTCAACCCAAAAACTAAAAATCTTAATATGGCCATAACTTCCAAAATAGGGCTCGTAAGAGGTTGCGGTTAACGTTGTTGAACAGATAACGGCCAGGCCTTTGCATTGCCGTTCAAAACTAAACTTTTTTTTTTCCAATCGATTTTCGAAAAAAAGCATGGACTACCCCCTTATCACTAAAAACGCATTTTTTTACGAAAGTCTCTGGAACCCATTGAGACGTACATATATAGAAAGGTTTTGTCAAATGCAACCAGCACATCCAAAGCAAACCCTTTAATAAGGTCTAGTTTTCGAGATATTTGCATTCAAAGTTATTTTTTTGAGTTATGAAGGCTTGTATGACTTTGGATGCCTACAGTTCCGCAAATAAGGCTATGACGTCATTTTCGCTTGCAAAACGCTTAATTAGTTTTTCAAGAGCTATCCATAGCTGAAAACTAGAACATTCTAGGAGGTCTGGTTGCGGAGATATCTTAATTCAAAGTAAATCCATTAAAATCGATTTTTTTTAGTTTTGAAAGTTTGCATGACTTTGGATGTCTACAGTTCCACAAATAAGGCTCGGAAGGCCTTGCGGTTTGCTAACCGCTTAATCAGTTTTTGAAGAGCTATCTATTGCTGAAAACTAGAGCATTGTGTGGGCTCTGGTTGCAGAGAAATTATGATTCAAAGTTAATCTTTCTTGTTTCAACCCAAAAACTAAAAATCTTAATATGGCCATAACTTCCAAAATAAGGCTCGTAAGAGGTTGCGGTTAACGTTGTTGAACAGATAACGGTCAGGCCTTTGCATTGCCGTTCAAAACTAAACTTTTTTTTTTCCAATCGATTTTCGAAAAAAAGCATGGACTACCCCCTTATCACTAAAAACGCATTTTTTACGAAAGTCTCTGGAACCCATTGAAACGTACATATATAGAAAGGTTTTGTCAAATGCAACCAGCAAATCCAAAGCAAACCCTTAAATAAGGTCTAGTTTTCGAGATATTTGCATTCAAAGTTATTTGTTTGAGTTATGAAGGCTTGTATGACTTTGGATGCCTACAGTTCCGCAAATAAGGCTATGACGTCATTTTCGCTTGCAAAACGCTTAATTAGTTTTTCAAGAGCTATCCATAGCTGAAAACTAGAACATTCTAGGAGGTCTGGTTGCGGAGATATCTTAATTCAAAGTAAATCCATTAAAATCGATTTTTTTGAGTTTTGAAAGTTTGCATGACTTTGGATGTCTACAGTTCCACAAATAAGGCTCGCAAGGCCTTGCGGTTTGCTAACCGCTTAATCAGTTTTTGGAGAGCTATCTATTGCTGAAAACTAGAGCATTGTGTGGGCTCTGGTTGCAGAGAAATTATGATTCAAAGTTAATCTTTCTTGTTTCAACCCAAAAACTAAAAATCTTAATATGGCCATAACTTCCAAAATAAGGCTCGTAAGAGGTTGCGGTTAACGTTGTTGAACAGATAACGGTCAGGCCTTTGCATTGCCGTTCAAAACTAAACTTTTTTTTTTCCAATCGATTTTCGAAAAAAAGCATGGACTACCCCCTTATCACTAAAAACGCATTTTTTACGAAAGTCTCTGGAACCCATTGAAACGTACATATATAGAAAGGTTTTGTCAAATGCAACCAGCACATCCAAAGCAAACCCTTTAATAAGGTCTAGTTTTCGAGATATTTGCATTCAAAGTTATTTTTTTGAGTTATGAAGGCTTGTATGACTTTGGATGCCTACAGTTCCGCAAATAAGGCTATGACGTCATTTTCGCTTGCAAAACGCTTAATTAGTTTTTCAAGAGCTATCCATAGCTGAAAACTAGAACATTCTAGGAGGTCTGGTTGCGGAGATATCTTAATTCAAAGTAAATCCATTAAAATCGATTTTTTTGAGTTTTGAAAGTTTGCATGACTTTGGATGTCTACAGTTCCACAAATAAGTCTCGGAAGGCCTTGCGGTTTGCTAACCGCTTAATCAGTTTTTGGAGAGCTATCCATTGCTGAAAACTAGAGCATTGTGTGGGCTCTGGTTGCAGAGAAATTTAGATTCAAAGTTAATCTTTCTTGTTTCAACCCAAAAACTAAAAATCTTAATATGGCCATAACTTCCAAAATAAGGCTCGTAAGAGGTTGCGGTTAACGTTGTTGAACAGATAACGGTCAGGCCTTTGCATTGCCGTTCAAAACTAAACTTTTTTTTTTCCAATCGATTTTCGAAAAAAAGCATGGACTACCCCCTTATCACTAAAAACGCATTTTTTTACAAAAGTCTCTGGAACCCATTGAAACGTACATATATAGAAAGGTTTTGTCAAATGCAACCAGCACATCCAAAGCAAACCCTTTAATAAGGTCTAGTTTTCGAGATATTTGCATTCAAAGTTATTTTTTTGAGTTATGAAGGCTTGTATGACTTTGGATGCCTACAGTTCCGCAAATAAGGCTATGACGTCATTTTCGCTTGCAAAACGCTTAATAACTTTTTCAAGAGCTATCCATAGCTGAAAACTAGATCATTCTAGGAGGTCTGGTTGCGGAGATATCTTAATTCAAAGTAAATCCATTAAAATCGATTTTTTTGAGTTTTGAAAGTTTGCATGACTTTGGATGTCTACAGTTCCACAAATAAGGCGCGGAAGGCCTTGCGGTTTGCTAACCGCTTAATCAGTTTTTGGAGAGCTATCCATTGCTGAAAACTAGAGCATTGTGTGGGCTCTGGTTGCAGAGAAATTTAGATTCAAAGTTAATCTTTCTTGTTTCAACCCAAAAACTAAAAATCTTAATATGGCCATAACTTCCAAAATAAGGCTCGTAAGAGGTTGCGGTTAACGTTGTTGAACAGATAACGGTCAGGCCTTTGCATTGCCGTTCAAAACTAAACTTTTTTTTTTCCAATCGATTTTCGAAAAAAAGCATGGACTACCCCCTTATCACTAAAAACGCATTTTTTTACGAAAGTCTCTGGAACCCATTGAAACGTACATATATAGAAAGGTTTTGTCAAATGCAACCAGCACATCCAAAGCAAACCCTTTAATAAGGTCTAGATTTCGAGATATTTGCATTCAAAGTTATTTTTTTGAGTTATGAAGGCTTGTATGACTTTGGATGCCTACAGTTCCGCAAATAAGGCTATGACGTCATTTTCGCTTGCAAAACGCTTAATAAGTGTTTCAAGAGCTATCCATAGCTGAAAACTAGAACATTCTAGGAGGTCTGGCTGCGGAGATATCTTAATTCAAAGTAAATCCATTAAAATCGATTTTTTTGAGTTTTGAAAGTTTGCATGACTTTGGATGTCTACAGTTCCACAAATAAGTCTCGGAAGGCCTTGCGGTTTGCTAACCGCTTAATCAGTTTTTGGAGAGCTATCCATTGCTGAAAACTAGAGCATTGTGTGGGCTCTGGTTGCAGAGAAATTTAGATTCAAAGTTAATCTTTCTTGTTTCAACCCAAAAACTAAAAATCTTAATATGGCCATAACTTCCAAAATAAGGCTCGTAAGAGGTTGCGGTTAACGTTGTTGAACAGATAACGGTCAGGCCTTTGCATTGCCGTTCAAAACTAAACTTTTTTTTTTCCAATCGATTTTCGAAAAAAAGCATGGACTACCCCCTTATCACTAAAAACGCATTTTTTTACGAAAGTCTCTGGAACCCATTGAAACGTACATATATAGAAAGGTTTTGTCAAATGCAACCAGCACATCCAAAGCAAACCCTTTAATAAGGTCTAGTTTTCGGGATATTTGCATTCAAAGTTATTTTTTTGAGTTATGAAGGCTTGTATGACTTTGGATGCCTACAGTTCCGCAAATAAGGCTATGACGTCATTTTCGCTTGCAAAACGCTTAATTAGTTTTTCAAGAGCTATCCATAGCTGAAAACTAGAACATTCTAGGAGGTCTGGTTGCGGAGATATCTTAATTCAAAGTAAATCCATTAAAATCGATTTTTTTGAGTTTTGAAAGTTTGCATGACTTTGGATGTCTACAGTTCCCCAAATAAGGCTCGGAAGGCCTTGCGGTTTGCTAACCGCTTAATCAGTTTTTGGAGAGCTATCCATTGCTGAAAACTAGAGCATTGTGTGGGCTCTGGTTGCAGAGAAATTTAGATTCAAAGTTAATCTTTCTTGTTTCAACCCAAAAACTAAAAATCTTAATATGGCCATAACTTCCAAAATAAGGCTCGTAAGAGGTTGCGGTTAACGTTGTTGAACAGATAACGGTCAGGCCTTTGCATTGCCGTTCAAAACTAAACTTTTTTTTTTCCAATCGATTTTCGAAAAAAAGCATGGACTACCCCCTTATCACTAAAAACGCATTTTTTTACGAAAGTCTCTGGAACCCATTGAAACGTATATATATAGAAAGGTTTTGTCAAATGCAACCAGCACATCCAAAGCAAACCCTTTAATAAGGTCTAGTTTTCGAGATATTTGCATTCAAAGTTATTTTTTTGAGTTATGAAGGCTTGTATGACTTTGGATGCCTACAGTTCCGCAAATAAGGCTATGACGTCATTTTCGCTTGCAAAACGCTTAATTAGTTTTTCAAGAGCTATCCATAGCTGAAAACTAGATCATTCTAGGAGGTCTGGTTGCGGAGATATCTTAATTCAAAGTAAATCCATTAAAATCGATTTTTTTGAGTTTTGAAAGTTTGCATGACTTTGGATGTCTACAGTTCCACAAATAAGGCTCGGAAGGCCTTGCGGTTTGCTAACCGCTTAATCAGTTTTTGGAGAGCTATCCATTGCTGAAAACTAGAGCATTGTGTGGGCTCTGGTTGCAGAGAAATTTAGATTCAAAGTTAATCTTTCTTGTTTCAACCCAAAAACTAAAAATCTTAATATGGCCATAACTTCCAAAATAAGGCTCGTAAGAGGTTGCGGTTAACGTTGTTGAACAGATAACGGTCAGGCCTTTGCATTGAAAAAAAGCATGGACTACCCCCTTATCACTAAAAACGCATTTTTTTACAAAAGTCTCTGGAACCCATTGAAACGTACATATATAGAAAGGTTTTGTCAAATGCAACCAGCACATCCAAAGCAAACCCTTTAATAAGGTCTAGTTTTCGAGATATTTGCATTCAAAGTTATTTTTTTGAGTTATGAAGGCTTGTATGACTTTGGATGCCTACAGTTCCGCAAATAAGGCTATGACGTCATTTTCGCTTGCAAAACGCTTAATTAGTTTTTCAAGAGCTATCCATAGCTGAAAACTAGATCATTCTAGGAGGTCTGGTTGCGGAGATATCTTAATTCAAAGTAAATCCATTAAAATCGATTTTTTTGAGTTTTGAAAGTTTGCATGACTTTGGATGTCTACAGTTCCACAAATAAGGCTCGGAAGGCCTTGCGGTTTGCTAACCGCTTAATCAGTTTTTGGAGAGCTATCCATTGCTGAAAACTAGAGCATTGTGTGGGCTCTGGTTGCAGAGAAATTATGATTCAAAGTTAATCTTTCTTGTTTCAACCCAAAAACTAAAAATCTTAATATGGCCATAACTTCCAAAATAAGGCTCGTAAGAGGTTGCGGTTAACGTTGTTGAACAGATAACGGTCAGGCCTTTGCATTGCCGTTCAAAACTAAACTTTTTTTTTTCCAATCGATTTTCGAAAAAAAGCATGGACTACCCCCTTATCACTAAAAACGCATTTTTTACGAAAGTCTCTGGAACCCATTGAAACGTACATATGTAGAAAGGTTTTGTCAAATGCAACCAGCACATCCAAAGCAAACCCTTTAATAAGGTCTAGTTTTCGAGATATTTGCATTCAAAGTTATTTTTTTGAGTTATGAAGGCTTGTATGACTTTGGATGCCTACAGTTCCGCAAATAAGGCTATGACGTCATTTTCGCTTGCAAAACGCTTAATTTGTTTTTCAAGAGCTATCCATAGCTGAAAACTAGAACATTCTAGGAGGTCTGGTTGCGGAGATATCTTAATTCAAAGTAAAAGGCTCGGAAGGCCTTGCGGTTTGCTAACCGCTTAATCAGTTTTTGGAGAGCTATCCACTGCTGAAAACTAGAGCATTGTGTGGGCTCTGGTTGCAGAGAAATTTAGATTCAAAGTTAATCTTTCTTGTTTTCAACCCAAAAACTAAAAATCTTAATATGGCCATAACTTCCAAAATAAGGCTCGTAAGAGGTTGCGGTTAACGTTGTTGAACAGATAACGGTCAGGCCTTTGCATTGCCGTTCAAAACTAAACTTTTTTTTTTCCAATCGATTTTCGAAAAAAAAGCATGGACTACCCCCTTATCACTAAAAACGCATTTTTTTACGAAAGTCTCTGGAACCCATTGAGACGTACATATATAGAAAGGTTTTGTCAAATGCAAACCAGCACATCCAAAGCAAACCCTTTAATAAGGTCTAGTTTTCGGGATATTTGCATTCAAAGTTATTTTTTTGAGTTATGAAGGCTTGTATGACTTTGGATGCCTACAGTTCCGCAAATAAGGCTATGACGTCATTTTCGCTTGCAAAACGCTTAATTAGTTTTTCAAGAGCTATCCATAGCTGAAAACTAGAACATTCTAGGAGGTCTGGTTGCGGAGATATCTTAATTCAAAGTAAATCCATTAAAATCGATTTTTTTGAGTTTTGAAAGTTTGCATGACTTTGGATGTCTACAGTTCCACAAATAAGGCTCGGAAGGCCTTGCGGTTTGCTAACCGCTTAATCAGTTTTTGGAGAGCTATCCATTGCTGAAAACTAGAGCATTGTGTGGGCTCTGGTTGCAGAGAAATTTAGATTCAAAGTTAATCTTTCTTGTTTCAACCCAAAAACTAAAAATCTTAATATGGCCATAACTTCCAAAATAAGGCTCGTAAGAGGTTGCGGTTAACGTTGTTGAACAGATAACGGTCAGGCCTTTGCATTGCCGTTCAAAACTAAACTTTTTTTTTTCCAATCGATTTTCGAAAAAAAGCATGGACTACCCCCTTATCACTAAAAACGCATTTTTTTACGAAAGTCTCTGGAACCCATTGAAACGTACATATATAGAAAGGTTTTGTCAAATGCAACCAGCACATCCAAAGCAAACCCTTTAATAAGGTCTAGTTTTCGAGATATTTGCATTCAAAGTTATTTTTTTGAGTTATGAAGGCTTGTATGACTTTGGATGCCTACAGTTCCGCAAATAAGGCTATGACGTCATTTTCGCTTGCAAAACGCTTAATTAGTTTTTCAAGAGCTATCCATAGCTGAAAACTAGATCATTCTAGGAGGTCTGGTTGCGGAGATATCTTAATTCAAAGTAAATCCATTAAAATCGATTTTTTTGAGTTTTGAAAGTTTGCATGACTTTGGATGTCTACAGTTCCACAAATAAGGCTCGGAAGGCCTTGCGGTTTGCTAACCGCTTAATCAGTTTTTGGAGAGCTATCCATTGCTGAAAACTAGAGCATTGTGTGGGCTCTGGTTGCAGAGAAATTTAGATTCAAAGTTAATCTTTCTTGTTTCAACCCAAAAACTAAAAATCTTAATATGGCCATAACTTCCAAAATAAGGCTCGTAAGAGGTTGCGGTTAACGTTGTTGAACAGATAACGGTCAGGCCTTTGCATTGCCGTTCAAAACTAAACTTTTTTTTTTCCAATCGATTTTCGAAAAAAAGCATGGACTACCCCCTTATCACTAAAAACGCATTTTTTTACGAAAGTCTCTGGAACCCATTGAGACGTACATATATAGAAAGGTTTTGTCAAATGCAACCAGCACATCCAAAGCAAACCCTTTAATAAGGTCTAGTTTTCGAGATATTTGCATTCAAAGTTATTTTTTTGAGTTATGAAGGCTTGTATGACTTTGGATGCCTACAGTTCCGCAAATAAGGCTATGACGTCATTTTCGCTTGCAAAACGCTTAATTAGTTTTTCAAGAGCTATCCATAGCTGAAAACTAGATCATTCTAGGAGGTCTGGTTGCGGAGATATCTTAATTCAAAGTAAATCCATTAAAATCGATTTTTTTGAGTTTTGAAAGTTTGCATGACTTTGGATGTCTACAGTTCCACAAATAAGGCTCGGAAGGCCTTGCGGTTTGCTAACCGCTTAATCAGTTTTTGGAGAGCTATCCATTGCTGAAAACTAGAGCATTGTGTGGGCTCTGGTTGCAGAGAAATTATGATTCAAAGTTAATCTTTCTTGTTTCAACCCAAAAACTAAAAATCTTAATATGGCCATAACTTCCAAAATAAGGCTCGTAAGAGGTTGCGGTTAACGTTGTTGAACAGATAACGGTCAGGCCTTTGCATTGCCGTTCAAAACTAAACTTTTTTTTTTTCCAATCGATTTTCGAAAAAAAGCATGGACTACCCCCTTATCACTAAAAACGCATTTTTTTACGAAAGTCTCTGGAACCCATTGAAACGTACATATATAGAAAGGTTTTGTCAAATGCAACCAGCACATCCAAAGCAAACCCTTTAATAAGGTCTAGTTTTCGAGATATTTGCATTCAAAGTTATTTTTTTGAGTTATGAAGGCTTGTATGACTTTGGATGCCTACAGTTCCGCAAATAAGGCTATGACGTCATTTTCGCTTGCAAAACGCTTAATTAGTTTTTCAAGAGCTATCCATAGCTGAAAACTAGAACATTCTAGGAGGTCTGGTTGCGGAGATATCTTAATTCAAATTAAAAGGCTCGGAAGGCCTTGCGGTTTGCTAACCGCTTAATCAGTTTTTGGAGAGCTATCCATTGCTGAAAACTAGAGCATTGTGTGGGCTCTGGTTGCAGAGAAATTTAGATTCAAAGTTAATCTTTCTTGTTTCAACCCAAAAACTAAAAATCTTAATATGGCCATAACTTCCAAAATAAGGCTCGTAAGAGGTTGCGGTTAACGTTGTTGAACAGATAACGGTCAGGCCTTTGCATTGCCGTTCAAAACTAAACTTTTTTTTTCCAATCGATTTTCGAAAAAAAGCATGGACTACCCCCTTATCACTAAAAACGCATTTTTTACGAAAGTCTCTGGAACCCATTGAAACGTACATATATAGAAAGGTTTTGTCAAATGCAACCAGCACATCCAAAGCAAACCCTTTAATAAGGTCTAGTTTTCGAGATATTTGCATTCAAAGTTATTTTTTTGAGTTATGAAGGCTTGTATGACTTTGGATGCCTACAGTTCCGCAAATAAGGCTATGACGTCATTTTCGCTTGCAAAACGCTTAATTAGTTTTTCAAGAGCTATCCATAGCTGAAAACTAGAACATTCTAGGAGGTCTGGTTGCGGAGATATCTTAATTCAAAGTAAAAGGCTCGGAAGGCCTTGCGGTTTGCTAACCGCTTAATCAGTTTTTGGAGAGCTATCCATTGCTGAAAACTAGAGCATTGTGTGGGCTCTGGTTGCAGAGAAATTTAGATTCAAAGTTAATCTTTCTTGTTTCAACCCAAAAACTAAAAATCTTAATATGGCCATAACTTCCAAAATAAGGCTCGTAAGAGGTTGCGGTTAACGTTGTTGAACAGATAACGGTCAGGCCTTTGCATTGCCGTTCAAAACAAAACTTTTTTTTTTCCAATCGATTTTCGAAAAAAAGCATGGACTACCCCCTTATCACTAAAAACGCATTTTTTTACGAAAGTCTCTGGAACCCATTGAAACGTATATATATAGAAAGGTTTTGTCAAATGCAACCAGCACATCCAAAGCAAACCCTTTTATAAGGTCTAGTTTTCGAGATATTTGCATTCAAAGTTATTTTTTTGAGTTATGAAGGCTTGTATGACTTTGGATGCCTACAGTTCCGCAAATAAGGCTATGACGTCATTTTCGCTTGCAAAACGCTTAATTAGTTTTTCAAGAGCTATCCATAGCTGAAAACTAGATCATTCTAGGAGGTCTGGTTGCGGAGATATCTTAATTCAAAGTAAATCCATTAAAATCGATTTTTTTGAGTTTTGAAAGTTTGCATGACTTTGGATGTCTACAGTTCCACAAATAAGACTCGGAAGGCCTTGCGGTTTGCTAACCACTTAATCAGTTTTTGGAGAGCTATCCATTGCTGAAAACTAGAGCATTGTGTGGGCTCTGGTTGCAGAGAAAATTAGATTCAAAGTTAATCTTTCTTGTTTCAACCCAAAAACTAAAAATCTTAATATGGCCATAACTTCCAAAATAAGGCTCGTAAGAGGTTGCGGTTAACGTTGTTGAACAGATAACGGTCAGGCCTTTGCATTGCCGTTCAAAACTAAACTTTTTTTTTCCAATCGATTTTCGAAAAAAAGCACTTATCACTAAAAACGCATTTTTTTACGAAAGTCTCTGGAACCCATTGAAACGTACATATATAGAAAGGTTTTGTCAAATGCAACCAGCACATCCAAAGCAAACCCTTTAATAAGGTCTAGTTTTCGAGATATTTGCATTCAAAGTTATTTTTTTGAGTTATGAAGGCTTGTATGACTTTGGATGCCTACAGTTCCGCAAATAAGGCTATGACGTCATTTTCGCTTGCAAAACGCTTAATTAGTTTTTCAAGAGCTATCCATAGCTGAAAACTAGAACATTCTAGGAGGTCTGGTTGCGGAGATATCTTAATTCAAAGTAAATCCATTAAAATCGATTTTTTTGAGTTTTGAAAGTTTGCATGACTTTGGATGTCTACAGTTCCACAAATAAGGCTCGGAAGGCCTTGCGGTTTGCTAACCGCTTAATCAGTTTTTGGAGAGCTATCCATTGCTGAAAACTAGAGCATTGTGTGGGCTCTGGTTGCAGAGAAATTTAGATTCAAAGTTAATCTTTCTTGTTTCAACCCAAAAACTAAAAATCTTAATATGGCCATAACTTCCAAAATAAGGCTCGTAAGAGGTTGCGGTTAACGTTGTTGAACAGATAACGGTCAGGCCTTTGCATTGCCGTTCAAAACTAAACTTTTTTTTTTCCAATCGATTTTCGAAAAAAAGCATGGACTACCCCCTTATCACTAAAAACGCATTTTTTTACGAAAGTCTCTGGAACCCATTGAGACGTACATATATAGAAAGGTTTTGTCAAATGCAACCAGCACATCCAAAGCAAACCCTTTAATAAGGTCTAGTTTTCGGGATATTTGCATTCAAAGTTATTTTTTTGAGTTATGAAGGCTTGTATGACTTTGGATGCCTACAGTTCCGCAAATAAGGCTATGACGTCATTTTCGCTTGCAAAACGCTTAATTAGTTTTTCAAGAGCTATCCATAGCTGAAAACTAGAACATTCTAGGAGGTCTGGTTGCGGAGATATCTTAATTCAAAGTAAATCCATTAAAATCGATTTTTTTGAGTTTTGAAAGTTTGCATGACTTTGGATGTCTACAGTTCCACAAATAAGGCTCGGAAGGCCTTGCGGTTTGCTAACCGCTTAATCAGTTTTTGGAGAGCTATCCATTGCTGAAAACTAGAGCATTGTGTGGGCTCTGGTTGCAGAGAAATTTAGATTCAAAGTTAATCTTTCTTGTTTCAACCCAAAAACTAAAAATCTTAATATGGCCATAACTTCCAAAATAAGGCTCGTAAGAGGTTGCGGTTAACGTTGTTGAACAGATAACGGTCAGGCCTTTGCATTGCCGTTCAAAACTAAACTTTTTTTTTTCCAATCGATTTTCGAAAAAAAGCATGGACTACCCCCTTATCACTAAAAACGCATTTTTTTACGAAAGTCTCTGGAACCCATTGAAACGTACATATATAGAAAGGTTTTGTCAAATGCAACCAGCACATCCAAAGCAAACCCTTTAATAAGGTCTAGTTTTCGAGATATTTGCATTCAAAGTTATTTTTTTGAGTTATGAAGGCTTGTATGACTTTGGATGCCTACAGTTCCGCAAATAAGGCTATGACGTCATTTTCGCTTGCAAAACGCTTAATTAGTTTTTCAAGAGCTATCCATAGCTGAAAACTAGATCATTCTAGGAGGTCTGGTTGCGGAGATATCTTAATTCAAAGTAAATCCATTAAAATCGATTTTTTTGAGTTTTGAAAGTTTGCATGACTTTGGATGTCTACAGTTCCACAAATAAGGCTCGGAAGGCCTTGCGGTTTGCTAACCGCTTAATCAGTTTTTGGAGAGCTATCCATTGCTGAAAACTAGAGCATTGTGTGGGCTCCGGTTGCAGAGAAATTATGATTCAAAGTTAATCTTTCTTGTTTCAACCCAAAAACTAAAAATCTTAATATGGCCATAACTTCCAAAATAAGGCTCGTAAGAGGTTGCGGTTAACGTTGTTGAACAGATAACGGTCAGGCCTTTGCATTGCCGTTCAAAACTAAACTTTTTTTTTTCCAATCGATTTTCGAAAAAAAGCATGGACTACCCCCTTATCACTAAAAACGCATTTTTTACGAAAGTCTCTGGAACCCATTGAAACGTACATATATAGAAAGGTTTTGTCAAATGCAACCAGCACATCCAAAGCAAACCCTTTAATAAGGTCTAGTTTTCGAGATATTTGCATTCAAAGTTATTTTTTTGAGTTATGAAGGCTTGTATGACTTTGGATGCCTACAGTTCCGCAAATAAGGCTATGACGTCATTTTCGCTTGCAAAACGCTTAATTAGTTTTTCAAGAGCTATCCATGGCTGAAAACTAGATCATTCTAGGAGGTCTGGTTGCGGAGATATCTTAATTCAAAGTAAATCCATTAAAATCGATTTTTTTGAGTTTTGAAAGTTTGCATGACTTTGGATGTCTACAGTTCCACAAATAAGTCTCGGAAGGCCTTGCGGTTTGCTAACCGCTTAATCAGTTTTTGGAGAGCTATCCATTGCTGAAAACTAGAGCATTGTGTGGGCTCTGGTTGCAGAGAAATTATGATTCAAAGTTAATCTTTCTTGTTTCAACCCAAAAACTAAAAATCTTAATATGGCCATAACTTCCAAAATAAGGCTCGTAAGAGGTTGCGGTTAACGTTGTTGAACAGATAACGGTCAGGCCTTTGCATTGCCGTTCAAAACTAAACTTTTTTTTTTCCAATCGATTTTCGAAAAAAAGCATGGACTACCCCCTTATCACTAAAAACGCATTTTTTTACGAAAGTCTCTGGAACCCATTGAAACGTACATATATAGAAAGGTTTTGTCAAATGCAACCAGCACATCCAAAGCAAACCCTTTAATAAGGTCTAGTTTTCGAGATATTTGCATTCAAAGTTATTTTTTTGAGTTATGAAGGCTTGTATGACTTTGGATGCCTACAGTTCCGCAAATAAGGCTATGACGTCCTTTTCGCTTGCAAAACGCTTAATTAGTTTTTCAAGAGCTATCCATAGCTGAAAACTAGATCATTCTAGGAGGTCTGGTTGCGGAGATATCTTAATTCAAAGTAAATCCATTAAAATCGATTTTTTTGAGTTTTGAAAGTTTGCATGACTTTGGATGTCTACAGTTCCACAAATAAGGCTCGGAAGGCCTTGCGGTTTGCTAACCGCTTAATCAGTTTTTGGAGAGCTATCCATTGCTGAAAACTAGAGCATTGTGTGGGCTCTGGTTGCAGAGAAATTTAGATTCAAAGTTAATCTTTCTTGTTTCAACCCAAAGACTAAAAATCTTAATATGGCCATAACTTCCAAAATAAGGCTCGTAAGAGGTTGCGGTTAACGTTGTTGAACAGATAACGGTCGGGCCTTTGCATTGCCGTTCAAAACTAAACTTTTTTTTTTCCAATCGATTTTCGAAAAAAAGCATGGACTACCCCCTTATCACTAAAAACGCATTTTTTTACGAAAGTCTCTGGAACCCATTGAAACGTACATATATAGAAAGGTTTTGTCAAATGCAACCAGCACATCCAAAGCAAACCCTTTAATAAGGTCTAGTTTTCGAGATATTTGCATTCAAAGTTATTTTTTTGAGTTATGAAGGCTTGTATGACTTTGGATGCCTACAGTTCCGCAAATAAGGCTATGACGTCATTTTCGCTTGCAAACCGCTTAATTAGTTTTTCAAGAGCTATCCATAGCTGAAAACTAGAACATTCTAGGAGGTCTGGTTGCGGAGATATCTTAATTCAAAGTAAATCCATTAAAATCGATTTTTTTGAGTTTTGAAAGTTTGCATGACTTTGGATGTCTACAGTTCCACAAATAAGGCTCGGAAGGCCTTGCGGTTTGCTAACCGCTTAATCAGTTTTTGGAGAGCTATCCATTGCTGAAAACTAGAGCATTGTGTGGGCTCTGGTTGCAGAGAAATTTAGATTCAAAGTTAATCTTTCTTGTTTCAACCCAAAAACTAAAAATCTTAATATGGCCATAACTTCCAAAATAAGGCTCGTAAGAGGTTGCGGCTAACGTTGTTGAACAGATAACGGTCAGGCCTTTGCATTGCCGTTCAAAACTAAACTTTTTTTTTTCCAATCGATTTTCGAAAAAAAGCATGGACTACCCCCTTATCACTAAAAACGCATTTTTTTACGAAAGTCTCTGGAACCCATTGAGACGTACATATATAGAAAGGTTTTGTCAAATGCAACCAGCACATCCAAAGCAAACCCTTTAATAAGGTCTAGTTTTCGAGATATTTGCATTCAAAGTTATTTTTTTGAGTTATGAAGGCTTGTATGACTTTGGATGCCTACAGTTCCGCAAATAAGGCTATGACGTCATTTTCGCTTGCAAACCGCTTAATTAGTTTTTCAAGAGCTATCCATAGCTGAAAACTAGAACATTCTAGGAGGTCTGGTTGCGGAGATATCTTAATTCAAAGTAAATCCATTAAAATCGATTTTTTTGAGTTTTGAAAGTTTGCATGACTTTGGATGTCTACAGTTCCACAAATAAGGCTCGGAAGGCCTTGCGGTTTGCTAACCGCTTAATCAGTTTTTGGAGAGCTATCCATTGCTGAAAACTAGAGCATTGTGTGGGCTCTGGTTGCAGAGAAATTTAGATTCAAAGTTAATCTTTCTTGTTTCAACCCAAAAACTAAAAATCTTAATATGGCCATAACTTCCAAAATAAGGCTCGTAAGAGGTTGCGGTTAACGTTGTTGAACAGATAACGGTCAGGCCTTTGCATTGCCGTTCAAAACTAAACTTTTTTTTTTCCAATCGATTTTCGAAAAAAAGCATGGACTACCCCCTTATCACTAAAAACGCATTTTTTTACGAAAGTCTCTGGAACCCATTGAAACGTACATATATAGAAAGGTTTTGTCAAATGCAACCAGCACATCCAAAGCAAACCCTTTAATAAGGTCTAGTTTTCGAGATATTTGCATTCAAAGTTATTTTTTTGAGTTATGAAGGCTTGTATGACTTTGGATGCCTACAGTTCCGCAAATAAGGCTATGACGTCATTTTCGCTTGCAAAACGCTTAATTAGTTTTTCAAGAGCTATCCATAGCTGAAAACTAGATCATTCTAGGAGGTCTGGTTGCGGAGATATCTTAATTCAAAGTAAATCCATTAAAATCGATTTTTTTGAGTTTTTGAAAGTTTGCATGACTTTGGATGTCTACAGTTCCACAAATAAGGTCGGAAGGCCTTGCGGTTTGCTAACCGCTTAATCAGTTTTTGGAGAGCTATCCATTGCTGAAAACTAGAGCATTGTGTGGGCTCTGGTTGCAGAGAAATTATGATTCAAAGTTAATCTTTCTTGTTTCAACCCAAAAACTAAAAATCTTAATATGGCCATAACTTCCAAAATAAGGCTCGTAAGAGGTTGCGGTTAACGTTGTTGAACAGATAACGGTCAGGCCTTTGCATTGCCGTTCAAAACTAAACTTTTTTTTTTCCAATCGATTTTCGAAAAAAAGCATGGACTACCCCCTTATCACTAAAAACGCATTTTTTTACGAAAGTCTCTGGAACCCATTGAAACGTACATATATAGAAAGGTTTTGTCAAATGCAACCAGCACATCCAAAGCAAACCCTTTAATAAGGTCTAGTTTTCGAGATATTTGCATTCAAAGTTATTTTTTTGAGTTATGAAGGCTTGTATGACTTTGGATGCCTACAGTTCCGCAAATAAGGCTATGACGTCATTTTCGCTTGCAAAACGCTTAATTAGTTTTTCAAGAGCTATCCATAGCTGAAAACTAGAACATTCTAGGAGGTCTGGTTGCGGAGATATCTTAATTCAAAGTAAATCCATTAAAATCGATTTTTTTTGAGTTTTGAAAGTTTGCATGACTTTGGATGTCTACAGTTCCACAAATAAGGCTCGGAAGGCCTTGCGGTTTGCTAACCGCTTAATCAGTTTTTGGAGAGCTATCCATTGCTGAAAACTAGAGCATTGTGTGGGCTCTGGTTGCAGAGAAATTATGATTCAAAGTTAATCTTTCTTGTTTCAACCCAAAAACTAAAAATCTTAATATGGCCATAACTTCCAAAATAAGGCTCGTAAGAGGTTGCGGTTAACGTTGTTGAACAGATAACGGTCAGGCCTTTGCATTGCCGTTCAAAACTAAACTTTTTTTTTTCCAATCGATTTTCGAAAAAAAGCATGGACTACCCCCTTATCACTAAAAACGCATTTTTTTACGAAAGTCTCTGGAACCCATTGAAACGTACATATATAGAAAGGTTTTGTCAAATGCAACCAGCACATCCAAAGCAAACCCTTTAATAAGGTCTAGTTTTCGAGATATTTGCATTCAAAGTTATTTTTTTGAGTTATGAAGGCTTGTATGACTTTGGATGCCTACAGTTCCGCAAATAAGGCTATGACGTCATTTTCGCTTGCAAAACGCTTAATTAGTTTTTCAAGAGCTATCCATAGCTGAAAACTAGAACATTCTAGGAGGTCTTGTTGCGGAGATATCTTAATTCAAAGTAAATCCATTAAAATCGATTTTTTTGAGTTTTGAAAGTTTGCATGACTTTGGATGTCTACAGTTGCACAAATAAGGCTCGGAAGCCCTTGCGGTTTGCTAACCGCTTAATCAGTTTTTGGAGAGCTATCCATTGCTGAAAACTAGAGCATTGTGTGGGCTCTGGTTGCAGAGAAATTATGATTCAAAGTTAATCTTTCTTGTTTCAACCCAAAAACTAAAAATCTTAATATGGCCATAACTTCCAAAATAGGGCTCGTAAGAGGTTGCGGTTAACGTTGTTGAACAGATAACGGTCAGGCCTTTGCATTGCCGTTCAAAACTAAACTTTTTTTTTTCCAATCGATTTTCGAAAAAAAGCATGGACTACCCCCTTATCACTAAAAACGCATTTTTTTTACGAAAGTCTCTGGAACCCATTGAAACGTACATATATAGAAAGGTTTTGTCAAATGCAACCAGCACATCCAAAGCAAACCCTTTATTAAGGTCTAGTTTTCGAGATATTTGCATTCAAAGTTATTTTTTTTAATTATGAAGGCTTGTATGACTTTGGATGCCTACAGTTCCGCAAATAAGGCTATGACGTCATTTTCGCTTGCAAAACGCTTAATTAGTTTTTCAAGAGCTATCCATAGCTGAAAACTAGAACATTCTAGGAGGTCTAGTTGCGGAGATATCTTAATTCAAAGAAAATCCATTAAAATCGATTTTTTTGAGTTTTGAAAGTTTGCATGACTTTGGATGTCTACAGTTTTTTGAGTTTTGAAAGTTTGCATGACTTTGGATGTCTACAGTTCCACAAATAAGGCTCGGAAGGCCTTGCGGTTTGCTAACCGCTTAATCAGATTTTGGAGAGCTATCCATTGCTGAAAACTAGAGCATTGTGTGGGCTCTGGTTGCAGAGAAATTATGATTCAAAGTTAATCTTTCTTGTTTCAACCCAAAAACTAAAAATCTTAATATGGCCATAACTTCCAAAATAAGGCTCGTAAGAGGTTGCGGTTAACGTTGTTGAACAGATAACGGTCAGGCCTTTGCATTGCCGTTCAAAACTAAACTTTTTTTTTTCCAATCGATTTTCGAAAAAAAGCATGGACTACCCCCTTATCACTAAAAACGCATTTTTTTACGAAAGTCTCTGGAACCCATTGAAACGTACATATATAGAAAGGTTTTGTCAAATGCAACCAGCACATCCAAAGCAAACCCTTTAATAAGGTCTAGTTTTCGAGATATTTGCATTCAAAGTTATTTTTTTGAGTTATGAAGGCTTGTATGACTTTGGATGCCTACAGTTCCGCAAATAAGGCTATGACGTCATTTTCGCTTGCAAAACGCTTAATTAGTTTTTCAAGAGCTATCCATAGCTGAAAACTAGAACATTCTAGGAGGTCTGGTTGCGGAGATATCTTAATTCAAAGTAAATCCATTAAAATCGATTTTTTTGAGTTTTGAAAGTTTGCATGACTTTGGATGTCTACAGTTCCACAAATAAGGCTCGGAAGGCCTTGCGGTTTGCTAACCGCTTAATCAGTTTTTGGAGAGCTATCCATTGCTGAAAACTAGAGCATTGTGTGGGCTCTGGTTGCAGAGAAATTATGATTCAAAGTTAATCTTTCTTGTTTCAACCCAAAAACTAAAAATCTTAATATGGCCATAACTTCCAAAATAAGGCTCGTAAGAGGTTGCGGTTAACGTTGTTGAACAGATAACGGTCAGGCCTTTGCATTGCCGTTCAAAATCAACTTTTTTTTTTCCAATCGATTTTCGAAAAAAAGCATGGACTACCCCCTTATCACTAAAAACGCATTTTTTTACGAAAGTCTCTGGAACCCATTGAAACGTACATATATAGAAAGGTTTTGTCAAATGCAACCAGCACATCCAAAGCAAACCCTTTATTAAGGTCTAGTTTTCGAGATATTTGCATTCAAAGTTATTTTTTTTTAATTATAAAGGCTTGTATGACTTTGGATGCCTACAGTTCCGCAAATAAGGCTATGACGTCATTTTCGCTTGCAAAACGCTTAATAAGTTTTTCAAGAGCTATCCATAGCTGAAAACTAGAACATTCTAGGAGGTCTGGTTGCGGAGATATCTTAATTCAAAGTAAATCCATTAAAATCGATTTTTTTGAGTTTTGAAAGTTTGCATGACTTTGGATGTCTAAAGTTCCACAAATAAGGCTCGGAAGGCCTTGCGGTTTGCTAACCGCTTAATCAGTTTTTGGAGAGCTATCCATTGCTGAAAACTAGAGCATTGTGTGGGCTCTGGTTGCAGAGAAATTATGATTCAAAGTTAATCTTTCTTGTTTCAACCCAAAAACTAAAAATCTTAATATGGCCATAACTTCCAAAATAAGGCTCGTAAGAGGTTGCGGTTAACGTTGTTGAACAGATAACGGTCAGGCCTTTGCATTTCCGTTCAAAACTAAACTTTTTTTTTTCCAATCGATTTTCGAAAAAAAGCATGGACTACCCCCTTATCACTAAAAACGCATTTTTTTACGAAAGTCTCTGGAACCCATTGAAACGTACATATATAGAAAGGTTTTGTCAAATGCAACCAGCACATCCAAAGCAAACCCTTTATTAAGGTCTAGTTTTCGAGATATTTGCATTCAAAGTTATTTTTTTTTAATTATAAAGGCTTGTATGACTTTGGATGCCTACAGTTCCGCAAATAAGGCTATGACGTCATTTTCGCTTGCAAAACGCTTAATAAGTTTTTCAAGAGCTATCCATAGCTGAAAACTAGAACATTCTAGGAGGTCTGGTTGCGGAGATATCTTAATTCAAAGTAAATCCATTAAAATCGATTTTTTTGAGTTTTGAAAGTTTGCATGACTTTGGATGTCTACAGTTCCACAAATAAGGCTCGGAAGGCCTTGCGGTTTGCTAACCGCTTAATCAGTTTTTGGAGAGCTATCCATTGCTAAAAACTAGAGCATTGTGTGGGCTCTGATTGCAGAGAAATTTAGATTCAAAGTTAATCTTTCTTGTTTCAACCCAAAAACTAAAAATCTTAATATGGCCATAACTTCCAAAATAAGGCTCGTAAGAGGTTGCGGTTAACGTTGTTGAACAGATAACGGTCAGGCCTTTGCATTGCCGTTCAAAACTAAACTTTTTTTTTTCCAATCGATTTTCGAAAAAAAGCATGGACTACCCCCTTATCACTAAAAACGCATTTTTTTACGAAAGTCTCTGGAACCCATTGAAACGTACATATATAGAAAGGTTTTGTCAAATGCAACCAGCACATCCAAAGCAAACCCTTTAATAAGGTCTAGTTTTCGAGTTATGAAGGCTTGTATGACTTTGGATGCCTACAGTTCCGCAAATAAGGCTATGACGTCATTTTCGCTTGCAAAACGCTTAATTAGTTTTTCAAGAGCTATCCATAGCTGAAAACTAGAACATTCTAGGAGGTCTGGTTGCGGAGATATCTTAATTCAAAGTAAATCCATTAAAATCGATTTTTTTGAGTTTTGAAAGTTTGCATGACTTTGGATGTCTACAGTTGCACAAATAAGGCTCGGAAGCCCTTGCGGTTTGCTAACCGCTTAATCAGTTTTTGGAGAGCTATCCATTGCTGAAAACTAGAGCATTGTGTGGGCTCTGGTTGCAGAGAAATTATGATTCAAAGTTAATCTTTCTTGTTTCAACCCAAAAACTAAAAATCTTAATATGGCCATAACTTCCAAAATAAGGCTCGTAAGAGGTTGCGGTTAACGTTGTTGAACAGATAACGGTCAGGCCTTTGCATTTCCGTTCAAAACTAAACTTTTTTTTTTCCAATCGATTTTCGAAAAAAAGCATGGACTACCCCCTTATCACTAAAAACGCATTTTTTTACGAAAGTCTCTGGAACCCATTGAAACGTACATATATAGAAAGGTTTTGTCAAATGCAACCAGCACATCCAAAGCAAACCCTTTATTAAGGTCTAGTTTTCGAGATATTTGCATTCAAAGTTATTTTTTTTTAATTATAAAGGCTTGTATGACTTTGGATGCCTACAGTTCCGCAAATAAGGCTATGACGTCATTTTCGCTTGCAAAACGCTTAATAAGTTTTTCAAGAGCTATCCATAGCTGAAAACTAGAACATTCTAGGAGGTCTGGTTGCGGAGATATCTTAATTCAAAGTAAATCCATTAAAATCGATTTTTTTGAGTTTTGAAAGTTTGCATGACTTTGGATGTCTATAGTTCCACAAATAAGGCTCGGAAGGCCTTGCGGTTTGCTAACCGCTTAATCAGTTTTTAGAGAGCTATCCATTGCTAAAAACTAGAGCATTGTGTGGGCTCTGGTTGCAGAGAAATTATGATTCAAAGTTAATCTTTCTTGTTTCAACCCAAAAACTAAAAATTTTAATATGGCCATAACTTCCAAAATAAGGCTCGTAAGAGGTTGCGGTTAACGTTGTTGAACAGATAACGGTCAGGCCTTTGCATTGCCGTTCAAAACTAAACTTTTTTTTTCCAATCGATTTTCGAAAAAAAGCATGGACTACCCCCTTATCACTAAAAACGCATTTTTTTACGAAAGTCTCTGGAACCCATTGAAACGTACATATATAGAAAGGTTTTGTCAAATGCAACCAGCACATCCAAAGCAAACCCTTTAATAAGGTCTAGTTTTCGAGATATTTGCATTCAAAGTTATTTTTTTGAGTTATGAAGGCTTGTATGACTTTGGATGCCTACAGTTCCGCAAATAAGGCTATGACGTCATTTTCGCTTGCAAAACGCTTAATAAGTTTTTCAAGAGCTATCCATAGCTGAAAACTAGAACATTCTAGGAGGTCTGGTTGCGGAGATATCTTAATTCAAAGTAAATCCATTAAAATCGATTTTTTTGAGTTTTGAAAGTTTGCATGACTTTGGATGTCTACAGTTCCACAAATAAGGCTCGGAAGGCCTTGCGGTTTGCTAACCGCTTAATCAGTTTTTAGAGAGCTATCCATTGCTGAAAACTAGAGCATTGTGTGGGCTCTGGTTGCAGAGAAATTATGATTCAAAGTTAATCTTTCTTGTTTCAACCCAAAAACTAAAAAACTTAATATGGCCATAACTTCCAAAATAAGGCTCGTAAGAGGTTGCGGTTAACGTTGTTGAACAGATAACGGTCAGGCCTTTGCATTGCCGTTCAAAACTAAACTTTTTTTTTCCAATCGATTTTCGAAAAAAAGCATGGACTATCCCCTTATCACTAAAAACGCATTTTTTTACGAAAGTCTCTGGAACCCATTGAAACGTACATATATAGAAAGGTTTTGTCAAATGCAACCAGCACATCCAAAGCAAACCCTTTAATAAGGTCTAGTTTTCGAGTTATGAAGGCTTGTATGACTTTGGATGCCTACAGTTCCGCAAATAAGGCTATGACGTCATTTTCGCTTGCAAAACGCTTAATTAGTTTTTCAAGAGCTATCCATAGCTGAAAACTAGAACATTCTAGGAGGTCTGGTTGCGGAGATATCTTAATTCAAAGTAAATCCATTAAAATCGATTTTTTTGAGTTTTGAAAGTTTGCATGACTTTGGATGTCTACAGTTGCACAAATAAGGCTCGGAAGCCCTTGCGGTTTGCTAACCGCTTAATCAGTTTTTGGAGAGCTATCCATTGCTGAAAACTAGAGCATTGTGTGGGCTCTGGTTGCAGAGAAATTATGATTCAAAGTTAATCTTTCTTGTTTCAACCCAAAAACTAAAAATCTTAATATGGCCATAACTTCCAAAATAAGGCTCGTAAGAGGTTGCGGTTAACGTTGTTGAACAGATAACGGTCAGGCCTTTGCATTTCCGTTCAAAACTAAACTTTTTTTTTTCCAATCGATTTTCGAAAAAAAGCATGGACTACCCCCTTATCACTAAAAACGCATTTTTTTACGAAAGTCTCTGGAACCCATTGAAACGTACATATATAGAAAGGTTTTGTCAAATGCAACCAGCACATCCAAAGCAAACCCTTTATTAAGGTCTAGTTTTCGAGATATTTGCATTCAAAGTTATTTTTTTTTAATTATAAAGGCTTGTATGACTTTGGATGCCTACAGTTCCGCAAATAAGGCTATGACGTCATTTTCGCTTGCAAAACGCTTAATAAGTTTTTCAAGAGCTATCCATAGCTGAAAACTAGAACATTCTAGGAGGTCTGGTTGCGGAGATATCTTAATTCAAAGTAAATCCATTAAAATCGATTTTTTTGAGTTTTGAAAGTTTGCATGACTTTGGATGTCTATAGTTCCACAAATAAGGCTCGGAAGGCCTTGCGGTTTGCTAACCGCTTAATCAGTTTTTAGAGAGCTATCCATTGCTAAAAACTAGAGCATTGTGTGGGCTCTGGTTGCAGAGAAATTATGATTCAAAGTTAATCTTTCTTGTTTCAACCCAAAAACTAAAAATTTTAATATGGCCATAACTTCCAAAATAAGGCTCGTAAGAGGTTGCGGTTAACGTTGTTGAACAGATAACGGTCAGGCCTTTGCATTGCCGTTCAAAACTAAACTTTTTTTTTCCAATCGATTTTCGAAAAAAAGCATGGACTACCCCCTTATCACTAAAAACGCATTTTTTTACGAAAGTCTCTGGAACCCATTGAAACGTACATATATAGAAAGGTTTTGTCAAATGCAACCAGCACATCCAAAGCAAACCCTTTAATAAGGTCTAGTTTTCGAGATATTTGCATTCAAAGTTATTTTTTTGAGTTATGAAGGCTTGTATGACTTTGGATGCCTACAGTTCCGCAAATAAGGCTATGACGTCATTTTCGCTTGCAAAACGCTTAATAAGTTTTTCAAGAGCTATCCATAGCTGAAAACTAGAACATTCTAGGAGGTCTGGTTGCGGAGATATCTTAATTCAAAGTAAATCCATTAAAATCGATTTTTTTGAGTTTTGAAAGTTTGCATGACTTTGGATGTCTACAGTTCCACAAATAAGGCTCGGAAGGCCTTGCGGTTTGCTAACCGCTTAATCAGTTTTTAGAGAGCTATCCATTGCTGAAAACTAGAGCATTGTGTGGGCTCTGGTTGCAGAGAAATTATGATTCAAAGTTAATCTTTCTTGTTTCAACCCAAAAACTAAAAAACTTAATATGGCCATAACTTCCAAAATAAGGCTCGTAAGAGGTTGCGGTTAACGTTGTTGAACAGATAACGGTCAGGCCTTTGCATTGCCGTTCAAAACTAAACTTTTTTTTTCCAATCGATTTTCGAAAAAAAGCATGGACTATCCCCTTATCACTAAAAACGCATTTTTTTACGAAAGTCTCTGGAACCCATTGAAACGTACATATATAGAAAGGTTTTGTCAAATGCAACCAGCACATCCAAAGCAAACCCTTTAATAAGGTCTAGTTTTCGAGATATTTGCATTCAGTTATTTTTTTGAGTTATGAAGGCTTGTATGACTTTGGATGCCTACAGTTCCGCAAATAAGGCTATGACGTCATTTTCGCTTGCAAAACGCTTAATAAGTTTTTCAAGAGCTATCCATAGCTGAAAACTAGAACATTCTAGGAGGTCTGGTTGCGGAGATATCTTAATTCAAAGTAAATCCATTAAAATCGATTTTTTTGAGTTTTGAAAGTTTGCATGACTTTGGATGTCTACAGTTCCACAAATAAGGCTCGGAAGGCCTTGCGGTTTGCTAACCGCTTAATCAGTTTTTGGAGAGCTATCCATTGCTGAAAACTAGAGCATTGTGTGGGCTCTGGTTGCAGAGAAATTATGATTCAAAGTTAATCTTTCTTGTTTCAACCCAAAAACTAAAAATCTTAATATGGCCATAACTTCCAAAATAAGGCTCGTAAGAGGTTGCGGTTAACGTTGTTGAACAGATAACGGTCAGGCCTTTGCATTGCCGTTCAAAACTAAACTTTTTTTTTCCAATCGATTTTCGAAAAAAAGCATGGACTACCCCCTTATCACTAAAAACGCATTTTTTTACGAAAGTCTCTGGAACCCATTGAAACGTACATATATAGAAAGGTTTTGTCAAATGCAACCAGCACATCCAAAGCAAACCCTTTAATAAGGTCTAGTTTTCGAGATATTTGCATTCAAAGTTATTTTTTTGAGTTATGAAGGCTTGTATGACTTTGGATGCCTACAGTTCCGCAAATAAGGCTATGACGTCATTTTCGCTTGCAAAACGCTTAATTAGTTTTTCAAGAGCTATCCATAGCTGAAAACTAGAACATTCTAGGAGGTCTGGTTGCGGAGATATCTTAATTCAAAGTAAATCCATTAAAATCGATTTTTTTGAGTTTTGAAAGTTTGCATGACTTTGGATGTCTACAGTTCCACAAATAAGGCTCGGAAGGCCTTGCGGTTTGCTAACCGCTTAATCAGTTTTTGGAGAGCTATCCATTGCTAAAAACTAGAGCATTGTGTGGGCTCTGATTGCAGAGAAATTTAGATTCAAAGTTAATCTTTCTTGTTTCAACCCAAAAACTAAAAATCTTAATATGGCCATAACTTCCAAAATAAGGCTCGTAAGAGGTTGCGGTTAACGTTGTTGAACAGATAACGGTCAGGCCTTTGCATTGCCGTTCAAAACTAAACTTTTTTTTTCCAATCGATTTTCGAAAAAAAGCATGGACTACCCCCTTATCACTAAAAACGCATTTTTTTACGAAAGTCTCTGGAACCCATTGAAACGTACATATATAGAAAGGTTTTGTCAAATGCAACCAGCAAATCCAAAGCAAACCCTTTAATAAGGTCTAGTTTTCGAGATATTTGCATTCAGTTATTTTTTTGAGTTATGAAGGCTTGTATGACTTTGGATGCCTACAGTTCCGCAAATAAGGCTATGACGTCATTTTCGCTTGCAAAACGCTTAATTAGTTTTTCAAGAGCTATCCATAGCTGAAAACTAGAACATTCTAGGAGGTCTGGTTGCGGAGATATCTTAATTCAAAGTAAATCCATTAAAATCGATTTTTTTGAGTTTTGAAAGTTTGCATGACTTTGGATGTCTACAGTTCCACAAATAAGGCTCGGAAGGCCTTGCGGTTTGCTAACCGCTTAATCAGTTTTTGGAGAGCTATCCATTGCTGAAAACTAGAGCATTGTGTGGGCTCTGGTTGCAGAGAAATTATGATTCAAAGTTAATCTTTCTTGTTTCAACCCAAAAACTAAAAATCTTAATATGGCCATAACTTCCAAAATAAGGCTCGTAAGAGGTTGCGGTTAACGTTGTTGAACAGATAACGGTCAGGCCTTTGCATTGCCGTTCAAAACTAAACTTTTTTTTTCCAATCGATTTTCGAAAAAAAGCATGGACTACCCCCTTATCACTAAAAACGCATTTTTTTACGAAAGTCTCTGGAACCCATTGAAACGTACATATATAGAAAGGTTTTGTCAAATGCAACCAGCACATCCAAAGCAAACCCTTTAATAAGGTCTAGTTTTCGAGATATTTGCATTCAAAGTTATTTTTTTGAGTTATGAAGGCTTGTATGACTTTGGATGCCTACAGTTCCGCAAATAAGGCTATGACGTCATTTTCGCTTGCAAAACGCTTAATTAGTTTTTCAAGAGCTATCCATAGCTGAAAACTAGAACATTCTAGGAGGTCTGGTTGCGGAGATATCTTAATTCAAAGTAAATCCATTAAAATCGATTTTTTTGAGTTTTGAAAGTTTGCATGACTTTGGATGTCTACAGTTCCACAAATAAGGCTCGGAAGGCCTTGCGGTTTGCTAACCGCTTAATCAGTTTTTGGAGAGCTATCCATTGCTGAAAACTAGAGCATTGTGTGGGCTCTGGTTGCAGAGAAATTATGATTCAAAGTTAATCTTTCTTGTTTCAACCCAAAAACTAAAAATCTTAATATGGCCATAACTTCCAAAATAAGGCTCGTAAGAGGTTGCGGTTAACGTTGTTGAACAGATAACGGTCAGGCCTTTGCATTGCCGTTCAAAACTAAACTTTTTTTTTTCCAATCGATTTTCGAAAAAAAGCATGGACTACCCCCTTATCACTAAAAACGCATTTTTTTACGAAAGTCTCTGGAACCCATTGAAACGTACATATATAGAAAGGTTTTGTCAAATGCAACCAGTACATCCAAAGCAAACCCTTTAATAAGGTCTAGTTTTCGAGATATTTGCATTCAAAGTTATTTTTTTGAGTTATGAAGGCTTGTATGACTTTGGATGCCTACAGTTCCGCAAATAAGGCTATGACGTCATTTTTGCTTGCAAAACGCTTAATTAGTTTTTCAAGAGCTATCCATAGCTGAAAACTAGAACATTCTAGGAGGTCTGGTTGCGGAGATATCTTAATTCAAAGTAAATCCATTAAAATCGATTTTTTTGAGTTTTGAAAGTTTGCATGACTTTGGATGTCTACAGTTCCACGAATAAGGCTCGGAAGGCCTTGAGGTTTGCTAACCGCTTAATCAGTTTTTGGAGAGCTATCCATTGCTGAAAACTAGAGCATTGTGTGGGCTCTGGTTGCAGAGAAATTATGATTCAAAGTTAATCTTTCTTGTTTCAACCCAAAAACTAAAAATCTTAATATGGCCATAACTTCCAAAATAAGGCTCGTAAGAGGTTGCGGTTAACGTTGTTGAACAGATAACGGTCAGGCCTTTGCATTGCCGTTCAAAACTAAACTTTTTTTTTTCCAATCGATTTTCGAAAAAAAGCATGGACTACCCCCTTATCACTAAAAACGCATTTTTTTACGAAAGTCTCTGGAACCCATTGAAACGTACATATATAGAAAGGTTTTGTCAAATGCAACCAGCACATCCAAAGCAAACCCTTTAATAAGGTCTAGTTTTCGAGATATTTGCATTCAAAGTTATTTTTTTGAGTTATGAAGGCTTGTATGACTTTGGATGCCTACAGTTCCGCAAATAAGGCTATGACGTCATTTTCGCTTGCAAAACGCTTAATTAGTTTTTCAAGAGCTATCCATAGCTGAAAACTAGAACATTCTAGGAGGTCTGGTTGCGGAGATATCTTAATTCAAAGTAAATCCATTAAAATCGATTTTTTTGAGTTTTGAAAGTTTGCATGACTTTGGATGTCTACAGTTCCACAAATAAGGCTCGGAAGGCCTTGCGGTTTGCTAACCGCTTAATCAGTTTTTGGAGAGCTATCCATTGCTGAAAACTAGAGCATTGTGTGGGCTCTGGTTGCAGAGAAATTATGATTCAAAGTTAATCTTTCTTGTTTCAACCCAAAAACTAAAAATCTTAATATGGCCATAACTTCCAAAATAAGGCTCGTAAGAGGTTGCGGTTAACGTTGTTGAACAGATAACGGTCAGGCCTTTGCATTGCCGTTCAAAACTAAACTTTTTTTTTTCCAATCGATTTTCGAAAAAAAGCATGGACTACCCCCTTATCACTAAAAACGCATTTTTTTACGAAAGTCTCTGGAACCCATTGAAACGTACATATATAGAAAGGTTTTGTCAAATGCAACCAGTACATCCAAAGCAAACCCTTTAATAAGGTCTAGTTTTCGAGATATTTGCATTCAAAGTTATTTTTTTGAGTTATGAAGGCTTGTATGACTTTGGATGCCTACAGTTCCGCAAATAAGGCTATGACGTCATTTTTGCTTGCAAAACGCTTAATTAGTTTTTCAAGAGCTATCCATAGCTGAAAACTAGAACATTCTAGGAGGTCTGGTTGCGGAGATATCTTAATTCAAAGTAAATCCATTAAAATCGATTTTTTTGAGTTTTGAAAGTTTGCATGACTTTGGATGTCTACAGTTCCACGAATAAGGCTCGGAAGGCCTTGAGGTTTGCTAACCGCTTAATCAGTTTTTGGAGAGCTATCCATTGCTGAAAACTAGAGCATTGTGTGGGCTCTGGTTGCAGAGAAATTATGATTCAAAGTTAATCTTTCTTGTTTCAACCCAAAAACTAAAAATCTTAATATGGCCATAACTTCCAAAATAAGGCTCGTAAGAGGTTGCGGTTAACGTTGTTGAACAGATAACGGTCAGGCCTTTGCATTGCCGTTCAAAACTAAACTTTTTTTTTTCCAATCGATTTTCGAAAAAAAGCATGGACTACCCCCTTATCACTAAAAACGCATTTTTTTACGAAAGTCTCTGGAACCCATTGAAACGTACATATATAGAAAGGTTTTGTCAAATGCAACCAGCACATCCAAAGCAAACCCTTTAATAAGGTCTAGTTTTCGAGATATTTGCATTCAAAGTTATTTTTTTGAGTTATGAAGGCTTGTATGACTTTGGATGCCTACAGTTCCGCAAATAAGGCTATGACGTCATTTTCGCTTGCAAAACGCTTAATTAGTTTTTCAAGAGCTATCCATAGCTGAAAACTAGAACATTCTAGGAGGTCTGGTTGCGGAGATATCTTAATTCAAAGTAAATCCATTAAAATCGATTTTTTTGAGTTTTGAAAGTTTGCATGACTTTGGATGTCTACAGTTCCACAAATAAGGCTCGAAAGGCCTTGCGGTTTGCTAACCGCTTAATCAGTTTTTGGAGAGCTATCCATTGCTGAAAACTAGAGCATTGTGTGGGCTCTGGTTGCAGAGAAATTATGATTCAAAGTTAATCTTTCTTGTTTCAACCCAAAAACTAAAAATCTTAATATGGCCATAACTTCCAAAATAAGGCTCGTAAGAGGTTGCGGTTAACGTTGTTGAACAGATAACGGTCAGGCCTTTGCATTGCCGTTCAAAACTAAACTTTTTTTTTTCCAATCGATTTTCGAAAAAAAGCATGGACTACCCCCTTATCACTAAAAACGCATTTTTTTACGAAAGTCTCTGGAACCCATTGAAACGTACATATATAGAAAGGTTTTGTCAAATGCAACCAGCACATCCAAAGCAAACCCTTTATTAAGGTCTAGTTTTCGAGATATTTGCATTCAAAGTTATTTTTTTTAATTATGAAGGCTTGTATGACTTTGGATGCCTACAGTTCCGCAAATAAGGCTATGACGTCATTTTCGCTTGCAAAACGCTTAATTAGTTTTTCAAGAGCTATCCATAGCTGACAACTAGAACATTCTAGGAGGTCTGGTTGCGGAGATATCTTAATTCAAAGTAAATCCATTAAAATCGATTTTTTTGTGTTTTGAAAGTTTGCATGACTTTGGATGTCTACAGTTCCACAAATAAGGCTCGGAAGGCCTTGCGGTTTGCTAACCGCTTAATTAGTTTTTAGAGAGCTATCCATTGCTGAGAACTAGAGCATTGTGTGGGCTCTGGTTGCAGAGAAATTATGATTCAAAGTTAATCTTTCTTGTTTCAACCCAAAAACTAAAAATCTTAATATGGCCATAACTTCCAAAATAAGGCTCGTAAGAGGTTGCGGTTAACGTTGTTGAACAGATAACGGTCAGGCCTTTGCATTGCCGTTCAAAACTAAACTTTTTTTTTTCCAATCGATTTTCGAAAAAAAGCATGGACTACCCCCTTATCACTAAAAACGCATTTTTTTACGAAAGTCTCTGGAACCCATTGAAACGTACATATATAGAAAGGTTTTGTCAAATGCAACCAGCACATCCAAAGCAAACCCTTTAATAAGGTCTAGTTTTCGAGATATTTGCATTCAAAGTTATTTTTTTTAATTATGAAGGCTTGTATGACTTTGGATGCCTACAGTTCCGCAAATAAGGCTATGACGTCATTTTCGCTTGCAAAACGCTTAATTAGTTTTTCAAGAGCTATCCATAGCTGAAAACTAGAACATTCTAGGAGGTCTGGTTGCGGAGATATCTTAATTCAAAGTAAATCCATTAAAATCGATTTTTTTGAGTTTTGAAAGTTTGCATGACTTTGGATGTCTACAGTTCCACAAATAAGGCTCGGAAGCCCTTGCGGTTTGCTAACCGCTTAATCAGTTTTTGGAGAGCTATCCATTGCTGAAAACTAGAGCATTGTGTGGGCTCTGGTTGCAGAGAAATTATGATTCAAAGTTAATCTTTCTTGTTTCAACCCAAAAACTAAAAATCTTAATATGGCCATAACTTCCAAAATAAGGCTCGTAAGAGGTTGCGGTTAACGTTGTTGAACAGATAACGGTCAGGCCTTTGCATTGCCGTTCAAAACTAAACTTTTTTTTTTCCAATCGATTTTCGAAAAAAAGCATGGACTACCCCCTTATCACTAAAAACGCATTTTTTTACGAAAGTCTCTGGAACCCATTGAAACGTACATATATAGAAAGGTTTTGTCAAATGCAACCAGCACATCCAAAGCAAACCCTTTATTAAGGTCTAGTTTTCGAGATATTTGCATTCAAAGTTATTTTTTTTAATTATGAAGGCTTGTATGACTTTGGATGCCTACAGTTCCGCAAATAAGGCTATGACGTCATTTTCGCTTGCAAAACGCTTAATTAGTTTTTCAAGAGCTATCCATAGCTGACAACTAGAACATTCTAGGAGGTCTGGTTGCGGAGATATCTTAATTCAAAGTAAATCCATTAAAATCGATTTTTTTGAGTTTTGAAAGTTTGCATGACTTTGGATGTCTACAGTTCCACAAATAAGGCTCGGAAGGCCTTGCGGTTTGCTAACCGCTTAATTAGTTTTTAGAGAGCTATCCATTGCTGAAAACTAGAGCATTGTGTGGGCTCTGGTTGCAGAGAAATTATGATTCAAAGTTAATCTTTCTTGTTTCAACCCAAAAACTAAAAATCTTAATATGGCCATAACTTCCAAAATAAGGCTCGTAAGAGGTTGCGGTTAACGTTGTTGAACAGATAACGGTCAGGCCTTTGCATTGCCGTTCAAAACTAAACTTTTTTTTTTCCAATCGATTTTCGAAAAAAAGCATGGACTACCCCCTTATCACTAAAAACGCATTTTTTTACGAAAGTCTCTGGAACCCATTGAAACGTACATATATAGAAAGGTTTTGTCAAATGCAACCAGCACATCCAAAGCAAACCCTTTAATAAGGTCTAGTTTTCGAGATATTTGCATTCAGTTATTTTTTTGAGTTATGAAGGCTTGTATGACTTTGGATGCCTACAGTTCCGCAAATAAGGCTATGACGTCATTTTCGCTTGCAAAACGCTTAATTAGTTTTTCAAGAGCTATCCATAGCTGAAAACTAGAACATTCTAGGAGGTCTGGTTGCGGAGATATCTTAATTCAAAGTAAATCCATTAAAATCGATTTTTTTGAGTTTTGAAAGTTGGCATGACTTTGGATGTCTACAGTTCCACAAATAAGGCTCGGAAGGCCTTGCGGTTTGCTAACCGCTTAATCAGTTTTTAGAGAGCTATCCATTGCTGAAAACTAGAGCATTGTGTGGGCTCTGGTGGCAGAGAAATTATGATTCAAAATTAATCTTTCTTGTTTCAACCCAAAAACTAAAAAACTTAATATGGCCATAACTTCCAAAATAAGGCTCGTAAGAGGTTGCGGTTAACGTTGTTGAACAGATAACGGTCAGGCTTTTGCATTGCCGTTCAAAACTAAACTTTTTTTTTCCAATCGATTTTCGAAAAAAAGCATGGACTACCCCCTTATCACTAAAAACGCATTTTTTTACGAAAGTCTCTGGAACCCATTGAAACGTACATATATAGAAAGGTTTTGTCAAATGCAACCAGCACATCCAAAGCAAACCCTTTATTAAGGTCTAGTTTTCGAGATATTTGCATTCAAAGTTATTTTTTTTAATTATGAAGGCTTGTATGACTTTGGATGCCTACAGTTCCGCAAATAAGGCTATGACGTCATTTTCGCTTGCAAAACGCTTAATTAGTTTTTCAAGAGCTATCCATAGCTGAAAACTAGAACATTCTAGGAGGTCTGGTTGCGGAGATATCTTAATTCAAAGTAAATCCATTAAAATCGATTTTTTTGAGTTTTGAAAGTTTGCATGACTTTGGATGTCTACAGTTCCACAAATAAGGCTCGGAAGGCCTTGCGGTTTGCTAACCGCTTAATCAGTTTTTGGAGAGCTATCCATTGCTGAAAACTAGTGCATTGTGTGGGCTCTGGTTGCAGAGAAATTATGATTCAAAGTTAATCTTTCTTGTTTCAACCCAAAAACTAAAAATCTTAATATGGCCATAACTTCCAAAATAAGGCTCGTAAGAGGTTGCGGTTAACGTTGTTGAACAGATAACGGTCAGGCCTTTGCATTGCCGTTCAAAACTAAACTTTTTTTTTTCCAATCGATTTTCGAAAAAAAGCATGGACTACCCCCTTATCACTAAAAACGCATTTTTTTACGAAAGTCTCTGGAACCCATTGAAACGTACATATATAGAAAGGTTTTGTCAAATGCAACCAGCACATCCAAAGCAAACCCTTTATTAAGGTCTAGTTTTCGAGATATTTGCATTCAAAGTTATTTTTTTTAATTATGAAGGCTTGTATGACTTTGGATGCCTACAGTTCCGCAAATAAGGCTATGACGTCATTTTCGCTTGCAAAACGCTTAATTAGTTTTTCAAGAGCTATCCATAGCTGACAACTAGAACATTCTAGGAGGTCTGGTTGCGGAGATATCTTAATTCAAAGTAAATCCATTAAAATCGATTTTTTTGAGTTTTGAAAGTTTGCATGACTTTGGATGTCTACAGTTCCACAAATAAGGCTCGGAAGGCCTTGCGGTTTGCTAACCGCTTAATAAGTTTTTAGAGAGCTATCCATTGCTGAAAACTAGAGCATTGTGTGGGCTCTGGTTGCAGAGAAATTATGATTCAAAGTTAATCTTTCTTGTTTCAACCCAAAAACTAAAAATCTTAATATGGCCATAACTTCCAAAATAAGGCTCGTAAGAGGTTGCGGTTAACGTTGTTGAACAGATAACGGTCAGGCCTTTGCATTGCCGTTCAAAACTAAACTTTTTTTTTTCCAATCGATTTTCGAAAAAAAGCATGGACTACCCCCTTATCACTAAAAACGCATTTTTTTACGAAAGTCTCTGGAACCCATTGAAACGTACATATATAGAAAGGTTTTGTCAAATGCAACCAGCACATCCAAAGCAAACCCTTTAATAAGGTCTAGTTTTCGAGATATTTGCATTCAGTTATTTTTTTGAGTTATGAAGGCTTGTATGACTTTGGATGCCTACAGTTCCGCAAATAAGGCTATGACGTCATTTTCGCTTGCAAAACGCTTAATTAGTTTTTCAAGAGCTATCCATAGCTGAAAACTAGAACATTCTAGGAGGTCTGGTTGCGGAGATATCTTAATTCAAAGTAAATCCATTAAAATCGATTTTTTTGAGTTTTGAAAGTTGGCATGACTTTGGATGTCTACAGTTCCACAAATAAGGCTCAAAAGGCCTTGCGGTTTGCTAACCGCTTAATCAGTTTTTAGAGAGCTATCCATTGCTGAAAACTAGAGCATTGTGTGGGCTCTGGTGGCAGAGAAATTATGATTCAAAGTTAATCTTTCTTGTTTCAACCCAAAAACTAAAAAACTTAATATGGCCATAACTTCCAAAATAAGGCTCGTAAGAGGTTGCGGTTAACGTTGTTGAACAGATAACGGTCAGGCCTTTGCATTGCCGTTCAAAACTAAACTTTTTTTTTCCAATCGATTTTCGAAAAAAAGCATGGACTACCCCCTTATCACTAAAAACGCATTTTTTTACGAAAGTCTCTGGAACCCATTGAAACGTACATATATAGAAAGGTTTTGTCAAATGCAACCAGCACATCCAAAGCAAACCCTTTATTAAGGTCTAGTTTTCGAGATATTTGCATTCAAAGTTATTTTTTTTAATTATGAAGGCTTGTATGACTTTGGATGCCTACAGTTCCGCAAATAAGGCTATGACGTCATTTTCGCTTGCAAAACGCTTAATTAGTTTTTCAAGAGCTATCCATAGCTGAAAACTAGAACATTCTAGGAGGTCTGGTTGCGGAGATATCTTAATTCAAAGTAAATCCATTAAAATCGATTTTTTTGAGTTTTGAAAGTTTGCATGACTTTGGATGTCTACAGTTCCACAAATAAGGCTCGGAAGGCCTTGCGGTTTGCTAACCGCTTAATCAGTTTTTGGAGAGCTATCCATTGCTGAAAACTAGTGCATTGTGTGGGCTCTGGTTGCAGAGAAATTATGATTCAAAGTTAATCTTTCTTGTTTCAACCCAAAAACTAAAAATCTTAATATGGCCATAACTTCCAAAATAAGGCTCGTAAGAGGTTGCGGTTAACGTTGTTGAACAGATAACGGTCAGGCCTTTGCATTGCCGTTCAAAACTAAACTTTTTTTTTTCCAATCGATTTTCGAAAAAAAGCATGCCTTATCACTAAAAACGCATGTTTTTACGAAAGTCTCTGGAACCCATTGAAACGTACATATATAGAAAGGTTTTGTCAAATGCAACCAGCACATCCAAAGCAAACCCTTTAATAAGGTCTAGTTTTCGAGATATTTGCATTCAGTTATTTTTTTGAGTTATGAAGGCTTGTATGACTTTGGATGCCTACAGTTCCGCAAATAAGGCTATGACGTCATTTTCGCTTACAAAACACTTCATTAGTTTTTCAAGAGCTATCCATAGCTGAAAACTAGAACATTCTAGGAGGTCTGGTTGCGGAGATATCTTAATTCAAAGTAAATCCATTAAAATCGATTTTTTTGAGTTTTGAAAGTTTGCATGACTTTGGATGTCTACAGTTCCACAAATAAGGCTCGGAAGGCCTTGCGGTTTGCTAACCGCTTAATCAGTTTTCGGAGAGCTATCCATTGCTGAAAACTAGAGCATTGTGTGGGCTCTGGTTGCAGAGAAATTATGATTCAAAGTTAATCTTTCTTGTTTCAAACCCAAAAACTAAAAATCTTAATATGGCCATAACTTCCAAAATAAGGCTCGTAAGAGGTTGCGGTTAACGTTGTTGAACAGATAACGGTCAGGCCTTTGCATTGCCGTTCAAAACTAAACTTTTTTTTTCCAATCGATTTTCGAAAAAAAGCATGGACTACCCCCTTATCACTAAAAACGCATTTTTTTACGAAAGTCTCTGGAACCCATTGAAACGTACATATATAGAAAGGTTTTGTCAAATGCAACCAGCACATCCAAAGCAAACCCTTTAATAAGGTCTAGTTTTCGAGATATTTGCATTCAAAGTTATTTTTTTGAGTTATGAAGGCTTGTATGACTTTGGATGCCTACAGTTCCGCAAATAAGGCTATGACGTCATTTTCGCTTGCAAAACGCTTAATTAGTTTTTGGAGAGCTATCATTGCTAAAAACTAGAGCATTGTGTGGGCTCTGGTTGCAGAGAAATTTAGATTCAAAGTTAATCTTTCTTGTTTCAACCCAAAAACTAAAAATCTTAATATGGCCCATAACTTCCAAAATAAGGCTCGTAAGAGGTTGCGGTTAACGTTGTTGAACAGATAACGGTCAGGCCTTTGCATTGCCGTAAGAGGTTGCGGTTAACGTTGTTGAACAGATAACGGTCAGGCCTTTGCATTGCCGTTCAAATATCAACTTTTTTTTTCCAATGATTTTCGAAAAAAAGCATGGACTACCCCCTTATCACTAAAAACGCATTTTTTTTACGAAAGTCTCTGGAACCCATTGAAACGTACATATATAGAAAGGTTTTGTCAAATGCAACCAGCACATCCAAAGCAAACCCTTTATTAAGGTCTAGTTTTCGAGATATTTGCATTCAAAGTTATTTTTTTTTAATTATAAAGGCTTGTATGACTTTGGATGCCTACAGTTCCGCAAATAAGGCTATGACGTCATTTTCGCTTGCAAAACGCTTAATTAGTTTTTCAAGAGCTATCCATAGCTGACAACTAGAACATTCTAGGAGGTCTGGTTGCGGAGATATCTTAATTCAAAGTAAATCCATTAAAATCGATTTTTTTGAGTTTTGAAAGTTTGCATGACTTTGGATGTCTATAGTTCCACAAATAAGGCTCGGAAGGCCTTGCGGTTTGCTAACCGCTTAATCAGTTTTTAGAGAGCTATCCATTGCTAAAAACTAGAGCATTGTGTGGGCTCTGGTTGCAGAGAAATTATGATTCAAAGTTAATCTTTCTTGTTTCAACCCAAAAACTAAAAATTTTAATATGGCCATAACTTCCAAAATAAGGCTCGTAAGAGGTTGCGGTTAACGTTGTTGAACAGATAACGGTCAGGCCTTTGCATTGCCGTTCAAAACTAAACTTTTTTTTTTCCAATCGATTTTCGAAAAAAAGCATGGACTACCCCCTTATCACTAAAAACGCATTTTTTTACGAAAGTCTCTGGAACCCATTGAAACGTACATATATAGAAAGGTTTGTCAAATGCAACCAGCACATCCAAAGCAAACCCTTTAATAAGGTCTAGTTTTCGAGATATTTGCATTCAGTTATTTTTTTGAGTTATGAAGGCTTGTATGACTTTGGATGCCTACAGTTCCGCAAATAAGGCTATGACGTCATTTTCGCTTGTAAAACGCTTAATTAGTTTTTCAAGAGCTATCCATAGCTGAAAACTAGAACATTCTAGGAGGTCTGGTTGCGGAGATATCTTAATTCAAAGTAAATCCATTAAAATCGATTTTTTGAGTTTTGAAAGTTTGCATGACTTTGGATGTCTACAGTTCCACAAATAAGGCTCGGAAGGCCTTGCGGTTTGCTAACCGCTTAATCAGTTTTTGGAGAGCTATCCATTGCTGAAAACTAGAGCATTGTGTGGGCTCTGGTTGCAGAGAAATTATGATTCAAAGTTAATCTTTCTTGTTTCAACCCAAAAACTAAAAATCTTAATATGGCCATAACTTCCAAAATAAGGCTCGTAAGAGGTTGCGGTTAACGTTGTTGAACAGATAACGGTCAGGCCTTTGCATTGCCGTTCAAAACTAAACTTTTTTTTTCCAATCGATTTTCGAAAAAAAGCATGGACTACCCCCTTATCACTAAAAACGCATTTTTTTACGAAAGTCTCTGGAACCCATTGAAACGTACATATATAGAAAGGTTTTGTCAAATGCAACCAGCACATCCAAAGCAAACCCTTTATTAAGGTCTAGTTTTCGAGATATTTGCATTCAAAGTTATTTTTTTTAATTATGAAGGCTTGTATGACTTTGGATGCCTACAGTTCCGCAAATAAGGCTATGACGTCATTTTCGCTTGCAAAACGCTTAATTAGTTTTTCAAGAGCTATCCATAGCTGAAAACTAGAACATTCTAGGAGGTCTGGTTGCGGAGATATCTTAATTCAAAGTAAATCCATTAAAATCGATTTTTTTGAGTTTTGAAAGTTTGCATGACTTTGGATGTCTACAGTTCCACAAATAAGGCTCGGAAGGCCTTGCGGTTTGCTAACCGCTTAATCAGTTTTTGGAGAGCTATCCATTGCTAAAAACTAGAGCATTGTGTGGGCTCTGATTGCAGAGAAATTTAGATTCAAAGTTAATCTTTCTTGTTTCAACCCAAAAACTAAAAATCTTAATATGGCCATAACTTCCAAAATAAGGCTCGTAAGAGGTTGCGGTTAACGTTGTTGAACAGATAACGGTCAGGCCTTTGCATTGCCGTTCAAAACTAAACTTTTTTTTTCCAATCGATTTTCGAAAAAAAGCATGGACTACCCCCTTATCACTAAAAACGCATTTTTTTACGAAAGTCTCTGGAACCCATTGAAACGTACATATATAGAAAGGTTTTGTCAAATGCAACCAGCACATCCAAAGCAAACCCTTTAATAAGGTCTAGTTTTCGAGATATTTGCATTCAAAGTTATTTTTTTGAGTTATGAAGGCTTGTATGACTTTGGATGCCTACAGTTCCGCAAATAAGGCTATGACGTCATTTTCGCTTGCAAAACGCTTAATTAGTTTTTCAAGAGCTATCCATAGCTGAAAACTAGAACATTCTAGGAGGTCTAGTTGCGGAGATATCTTAATTCAAAGTAAATCCATTAAAATCGATTTTTTTGAGTTTTGAAAGTTTGCATGACTTTGGATGTCTACAGTTCCACAAATAAGGCTCGGAAGGCCTTGCGGTTTGCTAACCGCTTAATCAGTTTTTGGAGAGCTATCCATTGCTGAAAACTAGAGCATTGTGTGGGCTCTGGTTGCAGAGAAATTATGATTCAAAGTTAATCTTTCTTGTTTCAACCCAAAAACTAAAAATCTTAATATGGCCATAACTTCCAAAATAAGGCTCGTAAGAGGTTGCGGTTAACGTTGTTGAACAGATAACGGTCAGGCCTTTGCATTGCCGTTCAAAACTAAACTTTTTTTTTTCCAATCGATTTTCGAAAAAAAGCATGGACTACCCCCTTATCACTAAAAACGCATTTTTTTACGAAAGTCTCTGGAACCCATTGAAACGTACATATATAGAAAGGTTTTGTCAAATGCAACCAGTACATCCAAAGCAAACCCTTTAATAAGGTCTAGTTTTCGAGATATTTGCATTCAAAGTTATTTTTTTGAGTTATGAAGGCTTGTATGACTTTGGATGCCTACAGTTCCGCAAATAAGGCTATGACGTCATTTTTGCTTGCAAAACGCTTAATTAGTTTTTCAAGAGCTATCCATAGCTGAAAACTAGAACATTCTAGGAGGTCTGGTTGCGGAGATATCTTAATTCAAAGTAAATCCATTAAAATCGATTTTTTTGAGTTTTGAAAGTTTGCATGACTTTGGATGTCTACAGTTCCACAAATAAGGCTCGGAAGGCCTTGAGGTTTGCTAACCGCTTAATCAGTTTTTGGAGAGCTATCCATTGCTGAAAACTAGAGCATTGTGTGGGCTCTGGTTGCAGAGAAATTATGATTCAAAGTTAATCTTTCTTGTTTCAACCCAAAAACTAAAAATCTTAATATGGCCATAACTTCCAAAATAAGGCTCGTAAGAGGTTGCGGTTAACGTTGTTGAACAGATAACGGTCAGGCCTTTGCATTGCCGTTCAAAACTAAACTTTTTTTTTCCAATCGATTTTCGAAAAAAAGCATGGACTACCCCCTTATCACTAAAAACGCATTTTTTTACGAAAGTCTCTGGAACCCATTGAAACGTACATATATAGAAAGGTTTTGTCAAATGCAACCAGCACATCCAAAGCAAACCCTTTATTAAGGTCTAGTTTTCGAGATATTTGCATTCAGTTATTTTTTTGAGTTATGAAGGCTTGTATGACTTTGGATGCCTACAGTTCCGCAAATAAGGCTATGACGTCATTTTTGCTTGCAAAACGCTTAATTAGTTTTTCAAGAGCTATCCATAGCTGAAAACTAGAACATTCTAGGAGGTCTGGTTGCGGAGATATCTTAATTCAAAGTAAATCCATTAAAATCGATTTTTTTGAGTTTTGAAAGTTGGCATGACTTTGGATGTCTACAGTTCCACAAATAAGGCTCGGAAGGCCTTGCGGTTTGCTAGCCGCTTAATCAGTTTTTAGAGAGCTATCCATTGCTGAAAACTAGAGCATTGTGTGGGCTCTGGTGGCAGAGAAATTATGATTCAAAGTTAATCTTTCTTGTTTCAACCCAAAAACTAAAAAACTTAATATGGCCATAACTTCCAAAATAAGGCTCGTAAGAGGTTGCGGTTAACGTTGTTGAACAGATAACGGTCAGGCCTTTGCATTGCCGTTCAAAACTAAACTTTTTTTTTCCAATCGATTTTCGAAAAAAAGCATGGACTACCCCCTTATCACTAAAAACGCATTTTTTTACGAAAGTCTCTGGAACCCATTGAAACGTACATATATAGAAAGGTTTTGTCAAATGCAACCAGCACATCCAAAGCAAACCCTTTATTAAGGTCTAGTTTTCGAGATATTTGCATTCAAAGTTATTTTTTTTAATTATGAAGGCTTGTATGACTTTGGATGCCTACAGTTCCGCAAATAAGGCTATGACGTCATTTTCGCTTGCAAAACGCTTAATTAGTTTTTCAAGAGCTATCCATAGCTGAAAACTAGAACATTCTAGGAGGTCTGGTTGCGGAGATATCTTAATTCAAAGTAAATCCATTAAAATCGATTTTTTTGAGTTTTGAAAGTTTGCATGACTTTGGATGTCTACAGTTCCACAAATAAGGCTCGGAAGGCCTTGCGGTTTGCTAACCGCTTAATCAGTTTTTGGAGAGCTATCCATTGCTGAAAACTAGAGCATTGTGTGGGCTCTGGTTGCAGAGAAATTTTGATTCAAAGTTAATCTTTCTTGTTTCAACCCAAAAACTAAAACTCTTAATATGGCCATAACTTCCAAAATAAGGCTCGTAAGAGGTTGCGGTTAACGTTGTTGAACAGATAACGGTCAGGCCTTTGCATTGCCGTTCAAAACTAAACTTTTTTTTTTCCAATCGATTTTCGAAAAAAAGCATGGACTACCCCCTTATCACTAAAAACGCATTTTTTTACGAAAGTCTCTGGAACCCATTGAAACGTACATATATAGAAAGGTTTTGTCAAATGCAACCAGCACATCCAAAGCAAACCCTTTATTAAGGTCTAGTTTTCGAGATATTTGCATTCAAAGTTATTTTTTTTAATTATGAAGGCTTGTATGACTTTGGATGCCTACAGTTCCGCAAATAAGGCTATGACGTCATTTTCGCTTGCAAAACGCTTAATTAGTTTTTCAAGAGCTATCCATAGCTGAAAACTAGAACATTCTAGGAGGTCTGGTTGCGGAGATATCTTAATTCAAAGTAAATCCATTAAAATCGATTTTTTTGAGTTTTGAAAGTTTGCATGACTTTGGATGTCTACAGTTCCACAAATAAGGCTCGGAAGCCCTTGCGGTTTGCTAACCGCTTAATCAGTTTTTGGAGAGCTATCCATTGCTGAAAACTATAGCATTGTGTGGGCTCTGGTTGCAGAGAAATTATGATTCAAAGTTAATCTTTCTTGTTTCAACCCAAAAACTAAAAATCTTAATATGGCCATAACTTCCAAAATAAGGCTCGTAAGAGGTTGCGGTTAACGTTGTTGAACAGATAACGGTCAGGCCTTTGCATTGCCGTTCAAAACTAAACTTTTTTTTTTCCAATCGATTTTCGAAAAAAAGCATGGACTACCCCCTTATCACTAAAAACGCATTTTTTTACGAAAGTCTCTGGAACCCATTGAAACGTACATATATAGAAAGGTTTTGTCAAATGCAACCAGCACATCCAAAGCAAACCCTTTATTAAGGTCTAGTTTTCGAGATATTTGCATTCAAAGTTATTTTTTTTAATTATGAAGGCTTGTATGACTTTGGATGCCTACAGTTCCGCAAATAAGGCTATGACGTCATTTTCGCTTGCAAAACGCTTAATTAGTTTTTCAAGAGCTATCCATAGCTGACAACTAGAACATTCTAGGAGGTCTGGTTGCGGAGATATCTTAATTCAAAGTAAATCCATTAAAATCGATTTTTTTGAGTTTTGAAAGTTTGCATGACTTTGGATGTCTACAGTTCCACAAATAAGGCTCGGAAGGCCTTGCGGTTTGCTAACCGCTTAATCAGTTTTTGGAGAGCTATCCATTGCTGAAAACTAGAGCATTGTGTGGGCTCTGGTTGAAGAGAAATTTAGATTCAAAGTTAATCTTTCTTGTTTCAACCCAAAAACTAAAAATCTTAATATGGCCATAACTTCCAAAATAAGGCTCGTAAGAGGTTGCGGTTAACGTTGTTGAACAGATAACGGTCAGGCCTTTGCATTGCCGTTCAAAACTTAACTTTTTTTTTCCAATCGATTTTCGAAAAAAAGCATGGACTACCCCCTTATCACTAAAAACGCATTTTTTTACGAAAGTCTCTGGAACCCATTGAAACGTACATATATAGAAAGGTTTTGTCAAATGCAACCAGCACATCCAAAGCAAACCCTTTAATAAGGTCTAGTTTTCGAGATATTTGCATTCAGTTATTTTTTTGAGTTATGAAGGCTTGTATGACTTTGGATGCCTACAGTTCCGCAAATAAGGCTATGACGTCATTTTCGCTTGCAAAACGCTTAATTAGTTTTTCAAGAGCTATCCATAGCTGAAAACTAGAACATTCTAGGAGGTCTGGTTGCGGAGATATCTTAATTCAAAGTAAATCCATTAAAATCGATTTTTTTGAGTTTTGAAAGTTGGCATGACTTTGGATGTCTACAGTTCCACAAATAAGGCTCGGAAGGCCTTGCGGTTTGCTAACCGCTTAATCAGTTTTTAGAGAGCTATCCATTGCTGAAAACTAGAGCATTGTGTGGGCTCTGGTGGCAGAGAAATTATGATTCAAAGTTAATCTTTCTTGTTTCAACCCAAAAACTAAAAAACTTAATATGGCCATAACTTCCAAAATAAGGCTCGTAAGAGGTTGCGGTTAACGTTGTTGAACAGATAACGGTCAGGCCTTTGCATTGCCGTTCAAAACTAAACTTTTTTTTTCCAATCGATTTTCGAAAAAAAGCATGGACTACCCCCTTATCACTAAAAACGCATTTTTTTACGAAAGTCTCTGGAACCCATTGAAACGTACATATATAGAAAGGTTTTGTCAAATGCAACCAGCACATCCAAAGCAAACCCTTTATTAAGGTCTAGTTTTCGAGATATTTGCATTCAAAGTTATTTTTTTTAATTATGAAGGCTTGTATGACTTTGGATGCCTACAGTTCCGCAAATAAGGCTATGACGTCATTTTCGCTTGCAAAACGCTTAATTAGTTTTTCAAGAGCTATCCATAGCTGAAAACTAGAACATTCTAGGAGGTCTAGTTGCGGAGATATCTTAATTCAAAGTAAATCCATTAAAATCGATTTTTTTGAGTTTTGAAAGTTTGCATGACTTTGGATGTCTACAGTTCCACAAATAAGGCTCGGAAGGCCTTGCAGTTTGCTAACCGCTTAATCAGTTTTTGGAGAGCTATTCATTGCTGAAAACTAGAGCATTGTGTGGGCTCTGGTTGCAGAGAAATTATGATTCAAAGTTAATCTTTCTTGTTTCAACCCAAAAACTAAAAATCTTAATATGGCCATAACTTCCAAAATAAGGCTCGTAAGAGGTTGCGGTTAACGTTGTTGAACAGATAACGGTCAGGCCTTTGCATTGCCGTTCAAAACTAAACTTTTTTTTTTCCAATCGATTTTCGAAAAAAAGCATGGACTACCCCCTTATCACTAAAAACGCATTTTTTTACGAAAGTCTCTGGAACCCATTGAAACGTACATATATAGAAAGGTTTTGTCAAATGCAACCAGCACATCCAAAGCAAACCCTTTATTAAGGTCTAGTTTTCGAGATATTTGCATTCAAAGTTATTTTTTTTAATTATGAAGGCTTGTATGACTTTGGATGCCTACAGTTCCGCAAATAAGGCTATGACGTCATTTTCGCTTGCAAAACGCTTAATTAGTTTTTCAAGAGCTATCCATAGCTGACAACTAGAACATTCTAGGAGGTCTGGTTGCGGAGATATCTTAATTCAAAGTAAATCCATTAAAATCGATTTTTTTGAGTTTTGAAAGTTTGCATGACTTTGGATGTCTACAGTTCCACAAATAAGGCTCGGAAGGCCTTGCGGTTTGCTAACCGCTTAATCAGTTTTTGGAGAGCTATTCATTGCTGAAAACTAGAGCATTGTGTGGGCTCTGGTTGCAGAGAAATTATGATTCAAAGTTAATCTTTCTTGTTTCAACCCAAAAACTAAAAATCTTAATATGGCCATAACTTCCAAAATAAGGCTCGTAAGAGGTTGCGGTTAACGTTGTTGAACAGATAACGGTCAGGCCTTTGCATTGCCGTTCAAAACTAAACTTTTTTTTTTCCAATCGATTTTCGAAAAAAAGCATGGACTACCCCCTTATCACTAAAAACGCATTTTTTTACGAAAGTCTCTGGAACCCATTGAAACGTACATATATAGAAAGGTTTTGTCAAATGCAACCAGCACATCCAAAGCAAACCCTTTATTAAGGTCTAGTTTTCGAGATATTTGCATTCAAAGTTATTTTTTTTAATTATGAAGGCTTGTATGACTTTGGATGCCTACAGTTCCGCAAATAAGGCTATGACGTCATTTTCGCTTGCAAAACGCTTAATTAGTTTTTCAAGAGCTATCCATAGCTGACAACTAGAACATTCTAGGAGGTCTGGTTGCGGAGATATCTTAATTCAAAGTAAATCCATTAAAATCGATTTTTTTGAGTTTTGAAAGTTTGCATGACTTTGGATGTCTACAGTTCCACAAATAAGGCTCGGAAGGCCTTGCGGTTTGCTAACCGCTTAATCAGTTTTTGGAGAGCTATCCATTGCTGAAAACTAGAGCATTGTGTGGGCTCTGGTTGCAGAGAAATTTAGATTCAAAGTTAATCTTTCTTGTTTCAACCCAAAAACTAAAAATCTTAATATGGCCATAACTTCCAAAATAAGGCTCGTAAGAGGTTGCGGTTAACGTTGTTGAACAGATAACGGTCAGGCCTTTGCATTGCCGTTCAAAACTTAACTTTTTTTTTCCAATCGATTTTCGAAAAAAAGCATGGACTACCCCCTTATCACTAAAAACGCATTTTTTTACGAAAGTCTCTGGAACCCATTGAAACGTACATATATAGAAAGGTTTTGTCAAATGCAACCAGCACATCCAAAGCAAACCCTTTAATAAGGTCTAGTTTTCGAGATATTTGCATTCAGTTATTTTTTTGAGTTATGAAGGCTTGTATGACTTTGGATGCCTACAGTTCCGCAAATAAGGCTATGACGTCATTTTCGCTTGCAAAACGCTTAATTAGTTTTTCAAGAGCTATCCATAGCTGACAACTAGAACATTCTAGGAGGTCTGGTTGCGGAGATATCTTAATTCAAAGTAAATCCATTAAAATCGATTTTTTTGAGTTTTGAAAGTTTGCATGACTTTGGATGTCTACAGTTCCACAAATAAGGCTCGGAAGGCCTTGCGGTTTGCTAACCGCTTAATCAGTTTTTGGAGAGCTATCCATTGCTGAAAACTAGAGCATTGTGTGGGCTCTGGTTGCAGAGAAATTTAGATTCAAAGTTAATCTTTCTTGTTTCAACCCAAAAACTAAAAATCTTAATATGGCCATAACTTCCAAAATAAGGCTCGTAAGAGGTTGCGGTTAACGTTGTTGAACAGATAACGGTCAGGCCTTTGCATTGCCGTTCAAAACTTAACTTTTTTTTTCCAATCGATTTTCGAAAAAAAGCATGGACTACCCCCTTATCACTAAAAACGCATTTTTTTACGAAAGTCTCTGGAACCCATTGAAACGTACATATATAGAAAGGTTTTGTCAAATGCAACCAGCACATCCAAAGCAAACCCTTTAATAAGGTCTAGTTTTCGAGATATTTGCATTCAGTTATTTTTTTGAGTTATGAAGGCTTGTATGACTTTGGATGCCTACAGTTCCGCAAATAAGGCTATGACGTCATTTTCGCTTGCAAAACGCTTAATTAGTTTTTCAAGAGCTATCCATAGCTGACAACTAGAACATTCTAGGAGGTCTGGTTGCGGAGATATCTTAATTCAAAGTAAATCCATTAAAATCGATTTTTTTGAGTTTTGAAAGTTTGCATGACTTTGGATGTCTACAGTTCCACAAATAAGGCTCGGAAGGCCTTGCGGTTTGCTAACCGCTTAATCAGTTTTTGGAGAGCTATCCATTGCTGAAAACTAGAGCATTGTGTGGGCTCTGGTTGCAGAGAAATTTAGATTCAAAGTTAATCTTTCTTGTTTCAACCCAAAAACTAAAAATCTTAATATGGCCATAACTTCCAAAATAAGGCTCGTAAGAGGTTGCGGTTAACGTTGTTGAACAGATAACGGTCAGGCCTTTGCATTGCCGTTCAAAACTTAACTTTTTTTTTCCAATCGATTTTCGAAAAAAAGCATGGACTACCCCCTTATCACTAAAAACGCATTTTTTTACGAAAGTCTCTGGAACCCATTGAAACGTACATATATAGAAAGGTTTTGTCAAATGCAACCAGCACATCCAAAGCAAACCCTTTAATAAGGTCTAGTTTTCGAGATATTTGCATTCAGTTATTTTTTTGAGTTATGAAGGCTTGTATGACTTTGGATGCCTACAGTTCCGCAAATAAGGCTATGACGTCATTTTCGCTTGCAAAACGCTTAATTAGTTTTTCAAGAGCTATCCATAGCTGAAAACTAGAACATTCTAGGAGGTCTGGTTGCGGAGATATCTTAATTCAAAGTAAATCCATTAAAATCGATTTTTTTGAGTTTTGAAAGTTGGCATGACTTTGGATGTCTACAGTTCCACAAATAAGGCTCGGAAGGCCTTGCGGTTTGCTAACCGCTTAATCAGTTTTTAGAGAGCTATCCATTGCTGAAAACTAGAGCATTGTGTGGGCTCTGGTGGCAGAGAAATTATGATTCAAAGTTAATCTTTCTTGTTTCAACCCAAAAACTAAAAAACTTAATATGGCCATAACTTCCAAAATAAGGCTCGTAAGAGGTTGCGGTTAACGTTGTTGAACAGATAACGGTCAGGCCTTTGCATTGCCGTTCAAAACTAAACTTTTTTTTTCCAATCGATTTTCGAAAAAAAGCATGGACTACCCCCTTATCACTAAAAACGCATTTTCTTACGAAAGTCTCTGGAACCCATTGAAACGTACATATATAGAAAGGTTTTGTCAAATGCAACCAGCACATCCAAAGCAAACCCTTTATTAAGGTCTAGTTTTCGAGATATTTGCATTCAAAGTTATTTTTTTTAATTATGAAGGCTTGTATGACTTTGGATGCCTACAGTTCCGCAAATAAGGCTATGACGTCATTTTCGCTTGCAAAACGCTTAATTAGTTTTTCAAGAGCTATCCATAGCTGAAAACTAGAACATTCTAGGAGGTCTAGTTGCGGAGATATCTTAATTCAAAGTAAATCCATTAAAATCGATTTTTTTGAGTTTTGAAAGTTTGCATGACTTTGGATGTCTACAGTTCCACAAATAAGGCTCGGAAGGCCTTGCGGTTTGCTAACCGCTTAATCAGTTTTTGGAGAGCTATTCATTGCTGAAAACTAGAGCATTGTGTGGGCTCTGGTTGCAGAGAAATTATGATTCAAAGTTAATCTTTCTTGTTTCAACCCAAAAACTAAAAATCTTAATATGGCCATAACTTCCAAAATAAGGCTCGTAAGAGGTTGCGGTTAACGTTGTTGAACAGATAACGGTCAGGCCTTTGCATTGCCGTTCAAAACTAAACTTTTTTTTTTCCAATCGATTTTCGAAAAAAAGCATGGACTACCCCCTTATCACTAAAAACGCATTTTTTTACGAAAGTCTCTGGAACCCATTGAAACGTACATATATAGAAAGGTTTTGTCAAATGCAACCAGCACATCCAAAGCAAACCCTTTAATAAGGTCTAGTTTTCGAGATATTTGCATTCAAAGTTATTTTTTTGAGTTATGAAGGCTTGTATGACTTTGGATGCCTACAGTTCCGCAAATAAGGCTATGACGTCATTTTCGCTTGCAAAACGCTTAATTAGTTTTTCAAGAGCTATCCATAGCTGAAAACTAGAACATTCTAGGAGGTCTGGTTGCGGAGATATCTTAATTCAAAGTAAATCCATTAAAATCGATTTTTTTGAGTTTTGAAAGTTTGCATGACTTTGGATGTCTACAGTTCCACAAATAAGGCTCGGAAGGCCTTGCGGTTTGCTAACCGCTTAATCAGTTTTTGGAGAGCTATCCATTGCTGAAAACTAGAGCATTGTGTGGGCTCTGGTTGCAGAGAAATTTAGATTCAAAGTTAATCTTTCTTGTTTCAACCCAAAAACTAAAAATCTTAATATGGCCATAACTTCCAAAATAAGGCTCGTAAGAGGTTGCGGTTAACGTTGTTGAACAGATAACGGTCAGGCCTTTGCATTGCCGTTCAAAACTTAACTTTTTTTTTCCAATCGATTTTCGAAAAAAAGCATGGACTACCCCCTTATCACTAAAAACGCATTTTTTTACGAAAGTCTCTGGAACCCATTGAAACGTACATATATAGAAAGGTTTTGTCAAATGCAACCAGCACATCCAAAGCAAACCCTTTAATAAGGTCTAGTTTTCGAGATATTTGCATTCAGTTATTTTTTTGAGTTATGAAGGCTTGTATGACTTTGGATGCCTACAGTTCCGCAAATAAGGCTATGACGTCATTTTCGCTTGCAAAACGCTTAATTAGTTTTTCAAGAGCTATCCATAGCTGAAAACTAGAACATTCTAGGAGGTCTGGTTGCGGAGATATCTTAATTCAAAGTAAATCCATTAAAATCGATTTTTTTGAGTTTTGAAAGTTGGCATGACTTTGGATGTCTACAGTTCCACAAATAAGGCTCGGAAGGCCTTGCGGTTTGCTAACCGCTTAATCAGTTTTTAGAGAGCTATCCATTGCTGAAAACTAGAGCATTGTGTGGGCTCTGGTGGCAGAGAAATTATGATTCAAAGTTAATCTTTCTTGTTTCAACCCAAAAACTAAAAAACTTAATATGGCCATAACTTCCAAAATAAGGCTCGTAAGAGGTTGCGGTTAACGTTGTTGAACAGATAACGGTCAGGCCTTTGCATTGCCGTTCAAAACTAAACTTTTTTTTTCCAATCGATTTTCGAAAAAAAGCATGGACTACCCCCTTATCACTAAAAACGCATTTTCTTACGAAAGTCTCTGGAACCCATTGAAACGTACATATATAGAAAGGTTTTGTCAAATGCAACCAGCACATCCAAAGCAAACCCTTTATTAAGGTCTAGTTTTCGAGATATTTGCATTCAAAGTTATTTTTTTTAATTATGAAGGCTTGTATGACTTTGGATGCCTACAGTTCCGCAAATAAGGCTATGACGTCATTTTCGCTTGCAAAACGCTTAATTAGTTTTTCAAGAGCTATCCATAGCTGAAAACTAGAACATTCTAGGAGGTCTAGTTGCGGAGATATCTTAATTCAAAGTAAATCCATTAAAATCGATTTTTTTGAGTTTTGAAAGTTTGCATGACTTTGGATGTCTACAGTTCCACAAATAAGGCTCGGAAGGCCTTGCGGTTTGCTAACCGCTTAATCAGTTTTTGGAGAGCTATTCATTGCTGAAAACTAGAGCATTGTGTGGGCTCTGGTTGCAGAGAAATTATGATTCAAAGTTAATCTTTCTTGTTTCAACCCAAAAACTAAAAATCTTAATATGGCCATAACTTCCAAAATAAGGCTCGTAAGAGGTTGCGGTTAACGTTGTTGAACAGATAACGGTCAGGCCTTTGCATTGCCGTTCAAAACTAAACTTTTTTTTTCCAATCGATTTTCGAAAAAAAGCATGGACTACCCCCTTATCACTAAAAACGCATTTTTTTACGAAAGTCTCTGGAACCCATTGAAACGTACATATATAGAAAGGTTTTGTCAAATGCAACCAGCACATCCAAAGCAAACCCTTTAATAAGGTCTAGTTTTCGAGATATTTGCATTCAAAGTTATTTTTTTGAGTTATGAAGGCTTGTATGACTTTGGATGCCTACAGTTCCGCAAATAAGGCTATGACGTCATTTTCGCTTGCAAAACGCTTAATTAGTTTTTCAAGAGCTATCCATATCTGAAAACTAGAACATTCTAGGAGGTCTGGTTGCGGAGATATCTTAATTCAAAGTAAATCCATTAAAATCGATTTTTTTGAGTTTTGAAAGTTTGCATGACTTTGGATGTCTACAGTTCCACAAATAAGGCTCGGAAGGCCTTGCGGTTTGCTAACCGCTTAATCAGTTTTTAGAGAGCTATCCAGTGCTGAAAACTAGAGCATTGTGTGGGCTCTGGTTGCAGAGAAATTATGATTCAAAGTTAATCTTTCTTGTTTCAACCCAAAAACTAAAAATCTTAATATGGCCATAACTTCCAAAATAAGGCTCGTAAAAGGTTGCGGTTAACGTTGTTGAACAGATAACGGTCAGGCCTTTGCATTGCCGTTCAAAACTAAACTTTTTTTTTTCCAATCGATTTTCGAAAAAAAGCATGGACTACCCCCTTATCACTAAAAACGCATTTTTTTACGAAAGTCTCTGGAACCCATTGAAACGTACATATATAGAAAGGTTTTGTCAAATGCAACCAGCACATCCAAAGCAAACCCTTTAATAAGGTCTAGTTTTCGAGATATTTGCATTCAAAGTTATTTTTTTGAGTTAAGAAGGCTTGTATGACTTTGGATGCCTACAGTTCCGCAAATAAGGCTATGACGTCATTTTCGCTTGCAAAACGCTTAATAAGTTTTTCAAGAGCTATCCATAGCTGAAAACTAGAACATTCTAGGAGGTCTGGTTGCGGAGATATCTTAATTCAAAGTAAATCCATTAAAATCGATTTTTTTGAGTTTTGAAAGTTTGCATGACTTTGGATGTCTACAGTTCCACAAATAAGGCTCGGAAGGCCTTGCGGTTTGCGCTTAATCAGTTTTTGGAGAGCTATCCATTGCTGAAAACTAGAGCATTGTGTGGGCTCTGGTTGCAGAGAAATTTAGATTCAAAGTTAATCTTTCTTGTTTCAACCCAAAAACTAAAAATCTTAATATGGCCATAACTTCCAAAATAAGGCTCGTAAGAGGTTGCGGTTAACGTTGTTGAACAGATAACGGTCAGGCCTTTGCATTGCCGTTCAAAACTAAACTTTTTTTTTTCCAATCGATTTTCGAAAAAAAGCATGGACTACCCCCTTATCACTAAAAACGCATTTTTTTACGAAAGTCTCTGGAACCCATTGAAACGTACATATATAGAAAGGTTTTGTCAAATGCAACCAGCACATCCAAAGCAAACCCTTTAATAAGGTCTAGTTTTCGAGATATTTGCATTCAAAGTTATTTTTTTGAGTTATGAAGGCTTGTATGACTTTGGATGCCTACAGTTCCGCAAATAAGGCTATGACGTCATTTTCGCTTGCGAAACGCTTAATAAGTTTTTCAAGAGCTATCCATAGCTGAAAACTAGAACATTCTAGGAGGTCTGGTTGCGGAGATATCTTAATTCAAAGTAAATCCATTAAAATCGATTTTTTTGAGTTTTGAAAGTTTGCATGACTTTGGATGTCTACAGTTCCACAAATAAGGCTCGGAAGGCCTTGCGGTTTACTAACCGTTAATCAGTTTTTGGAGAGCTATCCATTGCTGAAAACTAGAGCATTGTGCGTGCTCTGGTTGCAGAGAAATTATGATTCAAAGTTAATCTTTCTTGTTTCAACCCAAAAACTAAAAATCTTAATATGGCCATAACTTCCAAAATAAGGCTCGTAAGAGGTTGCGGTTAACGTTGTTGAACAGATAACGGTCAGGCCTTTGCATTGCCGTTCAAAACTAAACTTTTTTTTTCCAATCGATTTTCGAAAAAAAGCATGGACTACCCCCTTATCACTAAAAACGCATTTTTTTACGAAAGTCTCTGGAACCCATTGAAACGTACATATATAGAAAGGTTTTGTCGAATGCAACCAGCACATCCAAAGCAAACCCTTTAATAAGGTCTAGTTTTCGAGATATTTGCATTCAAAGTTATTTTTTTGAGTTATGAAGGCTTGTATGACTTTGGATGCCTACAGTTCCGCAAATAGGGCTATGACGTCATTTTCGCTTGCAAAACGCTTAATTAGTTTTTCAAGAGCTATCCATAGCTGAAAACTAGAACATTCTAGGAGGTCTGGTTGCGGAGATATCTTAATTCAAAGTAAATCCATTAAAATCGATTTTTTTGAGTTTTGAAAGTTTGCATGACTTTGGATGTCTACAGTTCCACAAATAAGGCTCGGAAGGCCTTGCGGTTTGCTAACCGCTTAATCAGTTTTTAGAGAGCTATCCATTGCTGAAAACTAGAGCATTGTGTGGGCTCTGGTTGCAGAGAAATTATGATTCAAAGTTAATCTTTCTTGTTTCAACCCAAAAACTAAAAATCTTAATATGGCCATAACTTCCAAAATAAGGCTCGTAAGAGGTTGCGGTTAACGTTGTTGAACAGATAACGGTCAGGCCTTTGCATTGCCGTTCAAAACTAAACTTGTTTTTTTCCAATCGATTTTCGAAAAAAAGCATGGACTACCCCCTTATCACTAAAAACGCATTTTTTTACGAAAGTCTCTGGAACCCATTGAAACGTACATATATAGAAAGGTTTTGTCAAATGCAACCAGCACATCCAAAGCAAACCCTTTAATAAGGTCTAGTTTTCGAGATATTTGCATTCAAAGTTATTTTTTTGAGTTATGAAGGCTTGTATGACTTTGGATGCCTACAGTTCCGCAAATAAGGCTATGACGTCATTTTCGCTTGCAAAACGCTTAATTAGTTTTTCAAGAGCTATCCATAGCTGAAAACTAGAACATTCTAGGAGGTCTGGTTGCGGAGATATCTTAATTCAAAGTAAATCCATTAAAATCGATTTTTTTGAGTTTTGAAAGTTTGCATGACTTTGGATGTCTACAGTTCCACAAATAAGGCTCGGAAAGCCTTGCGGTTTGCTAACCGCTTAATCAGTTTTTAGAGAGCTATCCACTGCTGAAAACTAGAGCATTGTGTGGGCTCTGGTTGCAGAGAAATTATGATTCAAAGTTAATCTTTCTTGTTTCAACCCAAAAACTAAAAATCTTAATATGGCCATAACTTCCAAAATAAGGCTCGTAAGAGGTTGCGGTTAACGTTGTTGAACAGATAACGGTCAGGCCTTTGCATTGCCGTTCAAAACTAAACTTTTTTTTTTTCCAATCGATTTTCGAAAAAAAGCATGGACTACCCCCTTATCACTAAAAACGCATTTTTTACGAAAGTCTCTGGAACCCATTGAAACGTACATATATAGAAAGGTTTTGTCAAATGCAACCAGCACATCCAAAGCAAACCCTTTAATAAGGTCTAGTTTTCGAGATATTTGCATTCAAAGTTATTTTTTTGAGTTATGAAGGCTTGTATGACTTTGGATGCCTACAGTTCCGCAAATAAGGCTATGACGTCATTTTTGCTTGCAAAAAGCTAAATTAGTTTTACAAGAGCTATCCATAGCTGAAAACCTGAACATTCTAGGAGGTCTGGTTGCGGAGATATCTTAATTCAAAGTAAATCCATTAAAATCGATTTTTTTGAGTTTTGAAAGTTTGCATGACTTTGGATGTCTACAGTTCCACAAATAAGGCTCGGAAAGCCTTGCGGTTTGCTAACCGCTTAATCAGTTTTTAGAGAGCTATCCATTGCTGAAAACTAGAGCATTGTGTGGGCTCTGGTTGCAGAGAAATTATGATTCAAAGTTAATCTTTCTTGTTTCAACCCAAAAACTAAAAATCTTAATATGGCCATAACTTCCAAAATAAGGCTCGTAAGAGGTTGCGGTTAACGTTGTTGAACAGATAACGGTCAGGCCTTTGCATTGCCGTTCAAAACTAAACTTTTTTTTTTCCAATCGATTTTCGAAAAAAAGCATGGACTACCCCCTTATCACTAAAAACGCATTTTTTACGAAAGTCTCTGGAACCCATTGAAACGTACATATATAGAAAGGTTTTGTCAAATGCAACCAGCACATCCAAAGCAAACCCTTTAATAAGGTCTAGTTTTCGAGATATTTGCATTCCAAGTTATTTTTTTGAGTTATGAAGGCTTGTATGACTTTGGATGCCTACAGTTCCGCAAATAAGGCTATGACGTCATTTTCGCTTGAAAACCGCTTAATTAGTTTTTCAAGAGCTATCCATAGCTGAAAACTAGAACATTCTAGGAGGTCTGGTTGCGGAGATATCTTAATTCAAAGTAAATCCATTAAAATCGATTTTTTTGAGTTTTGAACATTTGCATGACTTTGGATGTCTACAGTTCCACAAATAAGGCTCGGAAGGCCTTGCGGTTTGCTAACCGCTTAATCAGTTTTTGGAGAGCTATCCATTGCTGAAAACTAGAGCATTGTGTGGGCTCTGGTTGCAGAGAAATTTAGATTCAAAGTTAATCTTTCTTGTTTCAACCCAAAAACTAAAAATCTTAATATGGCCATAACTTCCAAAATAAGGCTCGTAAGAGGTTGCGGTTAACGTTGTTGAACAGATAACGGTCAGGCCTTTGCATTGCCGTTCAAAACTAAACTTTTTTTTTTCCAATCGATTTTCGAAAAAAAGCATGGACTACCTACCCCCTTATCACTAAAAACGCATTTTTTTTACGAAAGTCTCTGGAACCCATTGAAACGTACATATATAGAAAGGTTTTGTCAAATGCAACCAGCACATCCAAAGCAAACCCTTTAATAAGGTCTAGTTTTCGAGATATTTGCATTCAAAGTTATTTTTTTGAGTTATGAAGGCTTGTATGACTTTGGATGCCTACAGTTCCGCAAATAAGGCTATGACGTCATTTTCGCTTGCAAAACGCTTAATTAATTTTTCAAGAGCTATCCATAGCTGAAAACTAGAACATTCTAGGAGGTCTGGTTGCGGAGATATCTTAATTCAAAGTAAATCCATTAAAATCGATTTTTTTGAGTTTTGAAAGTTTGCATGACTTTGGATGTCTACAGTTCCACAAATAAGGCTCGGAAGGCCTTGCGGTTTGCTAACCGCTTAATCAGTTTTTGGAGAGCTATCCATTGCTGAAAACTAGAGCATTGTGTGGGCTCTGGTTGCAGAGAAATTTCGATTCAAAGTTAATCTTTCTTGTTTCAACCCAAAAACTAAAAATCTTAATATGGCCATAACTTCCAAAATAAGGCTCGTAAGAGGTTGCGGTTAACGTTGTTGAACAGATAACGGTCAGGCCTTTGCATTGCCGTTCAAAAATAAACTTTTTTTTTTCCAATCGATTTTCGAAAAAAAGCATGGACTACCCCCTTATCACTAAAATCGCATTTTTTTACGAAGGTCTCTGGAACCCATTGAAACGTACATATATAGAAAGGTTTTGTCAAATGCAACCAGCACATCCAAAGCAAACCCTTTAATAAGGTCTAGTTTTCGAGATATTTGCATTCAAAGTTATTTTTTTGAGTTATGAAGGCTTGTATGACTTTGGATGCCTACAGTTCCGCAAATAAGGCTATGACGTTATTTTCGCTTGCAAAACGCTTAATTAATTTTTCAAGAGCTATCCATAGCTGAAAACTAGAACATTCTAGGAGGTCTGGTTGCGGAGATATCTTAATTCAAAGTAAATTCATTAAAATCGATTTTTTTGAGTTTTGAAAGTTTGCATGACTTTGGATGTCTACAGTTCCACAAATAAGGCTCGGAAGGCCTTGCGGTTTGCTAACCGCTTAATCAGTTTTTGGAGAGCTATCCATTGCTGAAAACTAGAGCATTGTGTGGGCTCTGGTTGCAGAGAAATTTCGATTCAAAGTTAATCTTTCTTGTTTCAACCCAAAAACTAAAAATCTTAATATGGCCATAACTTCCAAAATAAGGCTCGTAAGAGGTTGCGGTTAACGTTGTTGAACAGATAACGGTCAGGCCTTTGCATTGCCGTTCAAAAATAAACTTTTTTTTTTCCAATCGATTTTCGAAAAAAAGCATGGACTACCCCCTTATCACTAAAATCGCATTTTTTTACGAAGGTCTCTGGAACCCATTGAAACGTACATATATAGAAAGGTTTTGTCAAATGCAACCAGCACATCCAAAGCAAACCCTTTAATAAGGTCTAGTTTTCGAGATATTTGCATTCAAAGTTATTTTTTTGAGTTATGAAGGCTTGTATGACTTTGGATGCCTACAGTTCCGCAAATAAGGCTATGACGTCATTTTCGCTTGCAAAACGCTTAATTAGTTTTTCAAGAGCTATCCATAGCTGAAAACTAGAACATTCTAGGAGGTCTGGTTGCGGAGATATCTTAATTCAAAGTAAATCCATTAAAATCGATTTTTTTGAGTTTTGAAAGTTTGCATGACTTTGGATGTCTACAGTTCCACAAATAAGGCTCGGAAGGCCTTGCGGTTTGCTAACTGCTTAATCAGTTTTTGGAGAGCTATCCATTGCTGAAAACTAGAGCATTGTGTGGGCTCTGGTTGCAGAGAAATTTCGATTCAAAGTTAATCTTTCTTGTTTCAACCCAAAAACTAAAAATCTTAATATGGCCATAACTTCCAAAATAAGGCTCGTAAGAGGTTGCGGTTAACGTTGTTGAACAGATAACGGTCAGCCCTTTGCATTGCCGTTCAAAAATAAACTTTTTTTTTTCCAATCGATTTTCGAAAAAAAGCATGGACTACCCCCTTATCACTAAAATCGCATTTTTTTACGAAGGTCTCTGGAACCCATTGAAACGTACATATATAGAAAGGTTTTGTCAAATGCAACCAGCACATCCAAAGCAAACCCTTTAATAAGGTCTAGTTTTCGAGATATTTGCATTCAAAGTTATTTTTTTGAGTTATGAAGGCTTGTATGACTTTGGATGCCTACAGTTCCGCAAATAAGGCTATGACGTCATTTTCGCTTGCAAAACGCTTAATTAATTTTTCAAGAGCTATCCATAGCTGAAAACTAGAACATTCTAGGAGGTCTGGTTGCGGAGATATCTTAATTCAAAGTAAATCCATTAAAATCGATTTTTTTGAGTTTTGAAAGTTTGCATGACTTTGGATGTCTACAGTTCCACAAATAAGGCTCGGAAGGCCTTGCGGTTTGCTAACCGCTTAATCAGTTTTTGGAGAGCTATCCATTGCTGAAAACTAGAGCATTGTGTGGGCTCTGGTTGCAGAGAAATTTCGATTCAAAGTTAATCTTTCTTGTTTCAACCCAAAAACTAAAAATCTTAATATGGCCATAACTTCCAAAATAAGGCTCGTAAGAGGTTGCGGTTAACGTTGTTGAACAGATAACGGTCAGGCCTTTGCATTGCCGTTCAAAACTAAACTTTTTTTTTTCCAATCGATTTTCGAAAAAAAGCATGGACTACCCCCTTATCACTAAAAACGCATTTTTTTACGAAAGTCTCTGGAACCCATTGAAACGTACATATATAGAAAGGTTTTGTCAAATGCAACCAGCACATCCAAAGCAAACCCTTTAATAAGGTCTAGTTTTCGAGATATTTGCATTCAAAGTTATTTTTTTGAGTTATGAAGGCTTGTATGACTTTGGATGCCTACAGTTCCGCAAATAAGGCTATGACGTCATTTTCGCTTGCAAAACGCTTAATTAATTTTTCAAGAGCTATCCATAGCTGAAAACTAGAACATTCTAGGAGGTCTGGTTGCGGAGATATCTTAATTCAAAGTAAATCCATTAAAATCGATTTTTTTGAGTTTTGAAAGTTTGCATGACTTTGGATGTCTACAGTTCCACAAATAAGGCTCGGAAGGCCTTGCGGTTTGCTAACCGCTTAATCAGTTTTTGGAGAGCTATCCATTGCTGAAAACTAGAGCATTGTGTGGGCTCTGGTTGCAGAGAAATTTCGATTCAAAGTTAATCTTTCTTGTTTCAACCCAAAAACTAAAAATCTTAATATGGCCATAACTTCCAAAATAAGGCTCGTAAGAGGTTGCGGTTAACGTTGTTGAACAGATAACGGTCAGGCCTTTGCATTGCCGTTCAAAAATAAACTTTTTTTTTTCCAATCGATTTTCGAAAAAAAGCATGGACTACCCCCCTATCACTAAAATCGCATTTTTTTACGAAGGTCTCTGGAACCCATTGAAACGTACATATATAGAAAGGTTTTGTCAAATGCAACCAGCACATCCAAAGCAAACCCTTTAATAAGGTCTAGTTTTCGAGATATTTGCATTCAAAGTTATTTTTTTGAGTTATGAAGGCTTGTATGACTTTGGATGCCTACAGTTCCGCAAATAAGGCTATGACGTCATTTTCGCTTGCAAAACGCTTAATTAGTTTTTCAAGAGCTATCCATAGCTGAAAACTAGAAAATTCTAGGAGGTCTGGTTGCGGAGATATCTTAATTCAAAGTAAATCCATTAACATCGATTTTTTTGAGTTTTGAAAGTTTGCATGACTTTGGATGTCTACAGTTCCACAAATAAGGCTCGGAAGGCCTTGCGGTTTGCTAACCGCTTAATCAGTTTTTGGAGAGCTATCCATTGCTGAAAACTAGAGCATTGTGTGGGCTCTGGTTGCAGAGAAATTTAGATTCAAAGTTAATCTTTCTTGTTTCAACCCAAAAACTAAAAATCTTAATATGGCCATAACTTCCAAAATAAGGCTCGTAAGAGGTTGCGGTTAACGTTGTTGAACAGATTACGGTCAGGCCTTTGCATTGCCGTTCAAAACTAAACTTTTTTTTTTCCAATCGATTTTCGAAAAAAAGCATGGACTACCCCCTTATCACTAAAAACGCATTTTTTTACGAAAGTCTCTGGAACCCATTGAAACGTACATATATAGAAAGGTTTTTCCAAATGCAACCAGCACATCCAAAGCAAACCCTTTAATAAGGTCTAGTTTTCGAGATATTTGCATGTCTACAGTTCCACAAATAAGGCTCGGAAGGCCTTGCGGTTTGCTAACCGCTTAATCAGTTTTTGGAGAGCTATCCATTGCTGAAAACTAGAGCATTGTGCGTGCTCTGGTTGCAGAGAAATTATGATTCAAAGTTAATCTTTCTTGTTTCAACCCAAAAACTAAAAATCTTAATATGGCCATAACTTCCAAAATAAGGCTCGTAAGAGGTTGCGGTTAACGTTGTTGAACAGATAACGGTCAGGCCTTTGCATTGCCGTTCAAAACTAAACTTTTTTTTTTCCAATCGATTTTCGAAAAAAGCATGGACTACCCCCTTATCACTAAAAACGCATTTTTTTACGAAAGTCTCTGGAACCCATTGAAACGTACATATATAGAAAGGTTTTGTCAAATGCAACCAGCACATCCAAAGCAAACCCTTTAAAAAGGTCTAGTTTTCGAGATATTTGCATTCAAAGTTATTTTTTTGAGTTATGAAGGCTTGTATGACTTTGGATGCCTACAGTTCCGTAAATAAGGCTATGACGTCATTTTCGCTTGCAAAACGCTTAATTAGTTTTTCAAGAGCTATCCATAGCTGAAAACTAGAACATTCTAGGAGGTCTGGTTGCGGAGATATCTTAATTCAAAGTAAATCCGTTAAAATCGATTTTTTTGAGTTTTGAAAATTTGCATGACTTTGGATGTCTACAGTTCCACAAATAAGGCTCGGAAGGCCTTGCGATTTGCTAACCGCTTTATCAGTTTTTGGAGAGCTATCCATTGCTGAAAACTAGAGCATTGTGTGGGCTCTGGTTGCAGAGAAATTTAGATTCAAAGTTAATCTTTCTTGTTTCAACCCAAAAACTAAAAATCTTAATATGGCCATAACTTCCAAAATAAGGCTCGTAAGAGGTTGCGGTTCACGTTGTTGAACAGATTACGGTCAGGCCTTTGCATTGCCGTTCAAAACTAAACTTTTTTTTTTCCAATCGATTTTCGAAAAAAAGCATGGACTACCCCCTTATCACTAAAAACGCATTTTTTACGAAAGTCTCTGGAACCCATTGAAACGTACATATATAGAAAGGTTTTGTCAAATGCAACCAGCACATCCAAAGCAAACCCTTTAATAAGGTCTAGTTTTCGAGATATTTGCATGTCTACAGTTCCACAAATAAGGCTCGGAAGGCCTTGCGGTTTGCTAACCGCTTAATCAGTTTTTGGAGAGCTATCCATTGCTGAAAACTAGAGCATTGTGCGTGCTCTGGTTGCAGAGAAATTATGATTCAAAGTTAATCTTTCTTGTTTCAACCCAAAAACTAAAAATCTTAATATGGCCATAACTTCCAAAATAAGGCTCGTAAGAGGTTGCGGTTAACGTTGTTGAACAGATAACGGTCAGGCCTTTGCATTGCCGTTCAAAACTAAACTTTTTTTTTTCCAATCGATTTTCGAAAAAAAGCATGGACTACCCCCTTATCACTAAAAACGCATTTTTTTACGAAAGTCTCTGGAACCCATTGAAACGTACATATATAGAAAGGTTTTGTCAAATGCAACCAGCACATCCAAAGCAAACCCTTTAATAAGGTCTAGTTTTCGAGATATTTGCATTCAAAGTTATTTTTTTGAGTTATGAAGGCTTGTATGACTTTGGATGCCTACAGTTCCGCAAATAGGGCTATGACGTCATTTTCGCTTGAAAAACGCTTAATTAGTTTTTCAAGAGCTATCCATAGCTGAAAACTAGAACATTCTAGGAGGTCTGGTTGCGGAGATATCTTAATTCAAAGTAAATCCATTAAAATCGATTTTTTTGAGTTTTGAAAGTTTGCATGACTTTGGATGTCTACAGTTCCACAAATAAGGCTCGGAAGGCCTTGCGGTTTGCTAACCGCTTAATCAGTTTTTGGAGAGCTATCCATTGCTGAAAACTAGAGCATTGTGTGGGCTCTGGTTGCAGAGAAATTTCGATTCAAAGTTAATCTTTCTTGTTTCAACCCAAAAACTAAAAATCTTAATATGGCCATAACTTCCAAAATAAGGCTCGTAAGAGGTTGCGGTTAACGTTGTTGAACAGATAACGGTCAGGCCTTTGCATTGCCGTTCAAAAATAAACTTTTTTTTTTCCAATCGATTTTCGAAAAAAAGCATGGACTACCCCCCTATCACTAAAATCGCATTTTTTTACGAAGGTCTCTGGAACCCATTGAAACGTACATATATAGAAAGGTTTTGTCAAATGCAACCAGCACATCCAAAGCAAACCCTTTAATAAGGTCTAGTTTTCGAGATATTTGCATTCAAAGTTATTTTTTTGAGTTATGAAGGCTTGTATGACTTTGGATGCCTACAGTTCCGCAAATAAGGCTATGACGTCATTTTCGCTTGCAAAACGCTTAATTAGTTTTTCAAGAGCTATCCATAGCTGAAAACTAGAAAATTCTAGGAGGTCTGGTTGCGGAGATATCTTAATTCAAAGTAAATCCATTAACATCGATTTTTTTGAGTTTTGAAAGTTTGCATGACTTTGGATGTCTACAGTTCCACAAATAAGGCTCGGAAGGCCTTGCGGTTTGCTAACCGCTTAATCAGTTTTTGGAGAGCTATCCATTGCTGAAAACTAGAGCATTGTGTGGGCTCTGGTTGCAGAGAAATTTAGATTCAAAGTTAATCTTTCTTGTTTCAACCCAAAAACTAAAAATCTTAATATGGCCATAACTTCCAAAATAAGGCTCGTAAGAGGTTGCGGTTAACGTTGTTGAACAGATTACGGTCAGGCCTTTGCATTGCCGTTCAAAACTAAACTTTTTTTTTTCCAATCGATTTTCGAAAAAAAGCATGGACTACCCCCTTATCACTAAAAACGCATTTTTTTACGAAAGTCTCTGGAACCCATTGAAACGTACATATATAGAAAGGTTTTTCCAAATGCAACCAGCACATCCAAAGCAAACCCTTTAATAAGGTCTAGTTTTCGAGATATTTGCATGTCTACAGTTCCACAAATAAGGCTCGGAAGGCCTTGCGGTTTGCTAACCGCTTAATCAGTTTTTGGAGAGCTATCCATTGCTGAAAACTAGAGCATTGTGCGTGCTCTGGTTGCAGAGAAATTATGATTCAAAGTTAATCTTTCTTGTTTCAACCCAAAAACTAAAAATCTTAATATGGCCATAACTTCCAAAATAAGGCTCGTAAGAGGTTGCGGTTAACGTTGTTGAACAGATAACGGTCAGGCCTTTGCATTGCCGTTCAAAACTAAACTTTTTTTTTTCCAATCGATTTTCGAAAAAAGCATGGACTACCCCCTTATCACTAAAAACGCATTTTTTTACGAAAGTCTCTGGAACCCATTGAAACGTACATATATAGAAAGGTTTTGTCAAATGCAACCAGCACATCCAAAGCAAACCCTTTAAAAAGGTCTAGTTTTCGAGATATTTGCATTCAAAGTTATTTTTTTGAGTTATGAAGGCTTGTATGACTTTGGATGCCTACAGTTCCGTAAATAAGGCTATGACGTCATTTTCGCTTGCAAAACGCTTAATTAGTTTTTCAAGAGCTATCCATAGCTGAAAACTAGAACATTCTAGGAGGTCTGGTTGCGGAGATATCTTAATTCAAAGTAAATCCGTTAAAATCGATTTTTTTGAGTTTTGAAAATTTGCATGACTTTGGATGTCTACAGTTCCACAAATAAGGCTCGGAAGGCCTTGCGATTTGCTAACCGCTTTATCAGTTTTTGGAGAGCTATCCATTGCTGAAAACTAGAGCATTGTGTGGGCTCTGGTTGCAGAGAAATTTAGATTCAAAGTTAATCTTTCTTGTTTCAACCCAAAAACTAAAAATCTTAATATGGCCATAACTTCCAAAATAAGGCTCGTAAGAGGTTGCGGTTCACGTTGTTGAACAGATTACGGTCAGGCCTTTGCATTGCCGTTCAAAACTAAACTTTTTTTTTTCCAATCGATTTTCGAAAAAAAGCATGGACTACCCCCTTATCACTAAAAACGCATTTTTTTACGAAAGTCTCTGGAACCCATTGAAACGTACATATATAGAAAGGTTTTGTCAAATGCAACCAGCACATCCAAAGCAAACCCTTTAATAAGGTCTAGTTTTCGAGATATTTGCATGTCTACAGTTCCACAAATAAGGCTCGGAAGGCCTTGCGGTTTGCTAACCGCTTAATCAGTTTTTGGAGAGCTATCCATTGCTGAAAACTAGAGCATTGTGCGTGCTCTGGTTGCAGAGAAATTATGATTCAAAGTTAATCTTTCTTGTTTCAACCCAAAAACTAAAAATCTTAATATGGCCATAACTTCCAAAATAAGGCTCGTAAGAGGTTGCGGTTAACGTTGTTGAACAGATAACGGTCAGGCCTTTGCATTGCCGTTCAAAACTAAACTTTTTTTTTTCCAATCGATTTTCGAAAAAAAGCATGGACTACCCCCTTATCACTAAAAACGCATTTTTTTACGAAAGTCTCTGGAACCCATTGAAACGTACATATATAGAAAGGTTTTGTCAAATGCAACCAGCACATCCAAAGCAAACCCTTTAATAAGGTCTAGTTTTCGAGATATTTGCATTCAAAGTTATTTTTTTGAGTTATGAAGGCTTGTATGACTTTGGATGCCTACAGTTCCGCAAATAGGGCTATGACGTCATTTTCGCTTGAAAAACGCTTAATTAGTTTTTCAAGAGCTATCCATAGCTGAAAACTAGAACATTCTAGGAGGTCTGGTTGCGGAGATATCTTAATTCAAAGTAAATCCATTAAAATCGATTTTTTTGAGTTTTGAAAGTTTGCATGACTTTGGATGTCTACAGTTTCACAAATAAGGCTCGGAAGGCCTTGCGGTTTGCTAACCGCTTAATCAGTTTTTAGAGAGCTATCCATTGCTGAAAACTAGAGCATTGTGTGGGCTCTGGTTGCAGAGAAATTATGATTCAAAGTTAATCTTTCTTGTTTCAACCCAAAAACTAAAAATCTTAATATGGCCATAACTTCCAAAATAAGGCTCGTAAGAGGTTGCGGTTAACGTTGTTGAACAGATAACGGTCAGGCCTTTGCATTGCCGTTCAAAACTAAACTTGTTTTTTTCCAATCGATTTTCGAAAAAAAGCATGGACTACCCCCTTATCACTAAAAACGCATTTTTTTACGAAAGTCTCTGGAACCCATTGAAACGTACATATATAGAAAGGTTTTGTCAAATGCAACCAGCACATCCAAAGCAAACCCTTTAATAAGGTCTAGTTTTCGAGATATTTGCATTCAAAGTTATTTTTTTGAGTTATGAAGGCTTGTATGACTTTGGATGCCTACAGTTCCGCAAATAAGGCTATGACGTCATTTTCGCTTGCAAAACGCTTAATTAGTTTTTCTAGAGCTATCCATAGCTGAAAACTAGAACATTCTAGGAGGTCTGGTTGCGGAGATATCTTAATTCAAAGTAAATCCATTAAAATCGATTTTTTTGAGTTTTGAAAGTTTGCATGACTTTGGATGTCTACAGTTCCACAAATAAGGCTCGGAAAGTCTTGCGGTTTGCTAACCGCTTAATCAGTTTTTAGAGAGCTATCCATTGCTGAAAACTAGAGCATTGTGTGGGCTCTGGTTGCAGAGAAATTATGATTCAAAGTTAATCTTTCTTGTTTCAACCCAAAAACTAAAAATCTTAATATGGCCATAACTTCCAAAATAAGGCTCTTAAGAGGTTGCGGTTAACGTTGTTGAACAGATAACGGTCAGGCCTTTGCATTGCCGTTCAAAACTAAACTTGTTTTTTTCCAATCGATTTTCGAAAAAAAGCATGGACTACCCCCTTATCACTAAAAACGCATTTTTTTACGAAAGTCTCTGGAACCCATTGAAACGTACATATATAGAAAGGTTTTGTCAAATGCAACCAGCACATCCAAAGCAAACCCTTTAATAAGGTCTAGTTTTCGAGATATTTGCATTCAAAGTTATTTTTTTGAGTTATGAAGGCTTGTATGACTTTGGATGCCTACAGTTCCGCAAATAAGGCTATGACGTCATTTTTGCTTGCAAAAAGCTAAATTAGTTTTACAAGAGCTATCCATAGCTGAAAACCTGAACATTCTAGGAGGTCTGGTTGCGGAGACATCTTAATTCAAAGTAAATCCATTAAAATCGATTTTTTTGAGTTTTGAAAGTTTGCATGACTTTGGATGTCTACAGTTCCACAAATAAGGCTCGGAAAGCCTTGCGGTTTGCTAACCGCTTAATCAGTTTTTAGAGAGCTATCCATTGCTGAAAACTAGAGCATTGTGTGGGCTCTGGTTGCAGAGAAATTATGATTCAAAGTTAATCTTTCTTGTTTCAACCCAAAAACTAAAAATCTTAATATGGCCATAACTTCCAAAATAAGGCTCTTAAGAGGTTGCGGTTAACGTTGTTGAACAGATAACGGTCAGGCCTTTGCATTGCCGTTCAAAACTAAACTTTTTTTTTTCCAATCGATTTTCGAAAAAAAGCATGGACTACCCCCTTATCACTAAAAACGCATTTTTTACGAAAGTCTCTGGAACCCATTGAAACGTACATATATAGAAAGGTTTTGTCAAATGCAACCAGCACATCCAAAGCAAACCCTTTAATAAGGTCTAGTTTTCGAGATATTTGCATTCAAAGTTATTTTTTTGAGTTATGAAGGCTTGTATGACTTTGGATGCCTACAGTTCCGCAAATAAGGCTATGACGTCATTTTTGCTTGCAAAAAGCTAAATTAGTTTTACAAGAGCTATCCATAGCTGAAAACCTGAACATTCTAGGAGGTCTGGTTGCGGAGACATCTTAATTCAAAGTAAATCCATTAAAATCGATTTTTTTGAGTTTTGAAAGTTTGCATGACTTTGGATGTCTACAGTTCCACAAATAAGGCTCGGAAGGCCTTGCGATTTGCTAACCGCTTAATCAGTTTTTAGAGAGCTATCCATTGCTGAAAACTAGAGCATTGTGTGGGCTCTGGTTGCAGAGAAATTATGATTCAAAGTTAATCTTTCTTGTTTCAACCCAAAAACTAAAAATCTTAATATGGCCATAACTTCCAAAATAAGGCTCTTAAGAGGTTGCGGTTAACGTTGTTGAACAGATAACGGTCAGGCCTTTGCATTGCCGTTCAAAACTAAACTTTTTTTTTTCCAATCGATTTTCGAAAAAAAGCATGGACTACCCCCTTATCACTAAAAACGCATTTTTTTACGAAAGTCTCTGGAACCCATTGAAACGTACATATATAGAAAGGTTTTGTCAAATGCAACCAGCACATCCAAAGCAAACCCTTTAATAAGGTCTAGTTTTCGAGATATTTGCATTCAAAGTTATTTTTTTGAGTTATGAAGGCTTGTATGACTTTGGATGCCTACAGTTCCGCAAATAAGGCTATGACGTCATTTTCGCTTGAAAAACGCTTAATTAGTTTTTCAAGAGCTATCCATAGCTGAAAACTAGAACATTCTAGGAGGTCTGGTTGCGGAGATATCTTAATTCAAAGTAAATCCATTAAAATCGATTTTTTTGAGTTTTGAAAGTTTGCATGACTTTGGATGTCTACAGTTCCACAAATAAGGCTCGGAAAGCCTTGCGGTTTGCTAACCGCTTAATCAGTTTTTAGAGAGCTATCCATTGCTGAAAACTAGAGCATTGTGTGGGCTCTGGTTGCAGAGAAATTATGATTCAAAGTTAATCTTTCTTGTTTCAACCCAAAAACTAAAAATCTTAATATGGCCATAACTTCCAAAATAAGGCTCGTAAGAGGTTGCGGTTAACGTTGTTGAACAGATAACGGTCAGGCCTTTGCATTGCCGTTCAAAACTAAACTTTTTTTTTTCCAATCGATTTTCGAAAAAAAGCATGGACTACCCCCTTATCACTAAAAACGCATTTTTTACGAAAGTCTCTGGAACCCATTGAAACGTACATATATAGAAAGGTTTTGTCAAATGCAACCAGCACATCCAAAGCAAACCGTTTAATAAGGTCTAGTTTTCGAGATATTTGCATTCAAAGTTATTTTTTTGAGTTATGAAGGCTTGTATGACTTTGGATGCCTACAGTTCCGCAAATAAGGCTATGACGTCATTTTTGCTTGCAAAAAGCTAAATTAGTTTTACAAGAGCTATCCATAGCTGAAAACCTGAACATTCTAGGAGGTCTGGTTGCGGAGATATCTTAATTCAAAGTAAATCCATTAAAATCGATTTTTTTGAGTTTTGAAAGTTTGCATGACTTTGGATGTCTACAGTTCCACAAATAAGGCTCGGAAGGCCTTGCGGTTTGCTAACCGCTTAATCAGTTTTTGGAGAGCTATCCATTGCTGAAAACTAGAGCATTGTGTGGGCTCTGGTTGCAGAGAAATTATGATTCAAAGTTAATCTTTCTTGTTTCAACCCAAAAACTAAAAATCTTAATATGGCCATAACTTCCAAAATAAGGCTCGTAAGAGGTTGCGGTTAACGTTGTTGAACAGATAACGGTCAGGCCTTTGCATTGCCGTTCAAAACTAAACTTTTTTTTTTCCAATCGATTTTCGAAAAAAAGCATGGACTACCCCCTTATCACTAAAAACGCATTTTTTTACGAAAGTCTCTGGAACCCATTGAAACGTACATATATAGAAAGGTTTTGTCAAATGCAACCAGCACATCCAAAGCAAACCCTTTAATAAGGTCTAGTTTTCGAGATATTTGCATTCAAAGTTATTTTTTTGAGTTAGGAAGGCTTGTATGACTTTGGATGCCTACAGTTCCGCAAATAAGGCTATGACGTCATTTTCGCTTGCAAAACGCTTAATTAGTTTTTCAAGAGCTATCCATAGCTGAAATCTAGAACATTCTAGGAGGTCTGGTTGCGGAGATATCTTAATTCAAAGTAAATCCATTAAAATCGATTTTTTTGAGTTTTGAAAGTTTGCATGACTTTGGATGTCTACAGTTCCACAAATAAGGCTCGGAAGGCCTTGCGGTTTGCTAACCGCTTAATCAGTTTTTGGAGAGCTATCCATTGCTGAAAACTAGAGCATTGTGTGGGCTCTGGTTGCAGAGAAATTATGATTCAAAGTTAATCTTTCTTGTTTCAACCCAAAAACTAAAAATCTTAATATGGCCATAACTTCCAAAATAAGGCTCGTAAGAGGTTGCGGTTAACGTTGTTGAACAGATAACGGTCAGGCCTTTGCATTGCCGTTCAAAACTAAACTTTTTTTTTTCCAATCGATTTTCGAAAAAAGCATGGACTACCCCCTTATCACTAAAAACGCATTTTTTTACGAAAGTCTCTGGAACCCATTGAAACGTACATATATAGAAAGGTTTTGTCAAATGCAACCAGCACATCCAAAGCAAACCCTTTAATAAGGTCTAGTTTTCGAGATATTTGCATTCAAAGTTATTTTTTTGAGTTATGAAGGCTTGTATGACTTTGGATGCCTACAGTTCCGCAAATAAGGCTATGACGTCATTTTTGCTTGCAAAAAGCTTAATAAGTTTTACAAGAGCTATCCATAGCTGAAAACCTGAACATTCTAGGAGGTCTGGTTGCGGAGATATCTTAATTCAAAGTAAATCCATTAAAATCGATTTTTTTGAGTTTTGAAAGTTTGCATGACTTTGGATGTCTACAGTTCCACAAATAAGGCTCGGAAGGCCTTGCGGTTTGCTACCCGCTTAATCAGTTTTTGGAGAGCTATCCATTGCTGAAAACTAGAACATTGTGTGGGCTCTGGTTGCAGAGAAATTATGATTCAAAGTTAATCTTTCTTGTTTCAACCCAAAAACTAAAAATCTTAATATGGCCATAACTTCCAAAATAAGGCTCGTAAGAGGTTGCGGTTAACGTTGTTGAACAGATAACGGTCAGGCCTTTGCATTGCCGTTCAAAACTAAACTTTTTTTTTTCCAATCGATTTTCGAAAAAAAGCATGGACTACCCCCTTATCACTAAAAACGCATTTTTTTACGAAAGTCTCTGGAACCCATTGAAACGTACATATATAGAAAGGTTTTGTCAAATGCAACCAGCACATCCAAAGCAAACCCTTTAATAAGGTCTAGTTTTCGAGATATTTGCATTCAAAGTTATTTTTTTGAGTTATGAAGGCTTGTATGACTTTGGATGCCTACAGTTCCGCAAATAAGGCTATGACGTCATTTTCGCTTGCAAAACGCTTAATTAGTTTTTCAAGAGCTATCCATAGCTGAAAACTAGAACATTCTAGGAGGTCTGGTTGCGGAGATATCTTAATTCAAAGTAAATCCATTAAAATCGATTTTTTTGAGTTTTGAAAGTTTGCATGACTTTGGATGTCTACAGTTCCACAAATAAGGCTCGGAAGGCCTTGCGGTTTGCTAACCGCTTAATCAGTTTTTGGAGAGCTATCCATTGCTGAAAGCTAGAGCATTGTGTGGGCTCTGGTTGCAGAGAATTTTAGATTCAAAGTTAATCTTTCTTGTTTCAACCCAAAAACTAAAAATCTTAATATGGCCATAACTTCCAAAATAAGGCTCGTAAGAGGTTGCGGTTAACGTTGTTGAACAGATAACGGTCAGGCCTTTGCATTGCCGTTCAAAACTAAACTTTTTTTTTCCAATCGATTTTCGAAAAAAAGCATGGACTACCCCCTTATCACTAAAAACGCATTTTTTTACGAAAGTCTCTGGAACCCATTGAAACGTACATATATAGAAAGGTTTTGTCAAATGCAACCAGCACATCCAAAGCAATCCCTTTAATAAGGTCTAGTTTTCGAGATATTTGCATTCAAAGTTATTTTTTTGAGTTATGAAGGCTTGTATGACTTTGGATGCCTACAGTTCCGCAAATAAGGCTATGACGTCATTTTCGCTTGCAAAACGCTTAATTAGTTTTTCAAGAGCTATCCATAGCTGAAAACTAGAACATTCTAGGAGGTCTGGTTGCGGAGATATCTTAATTCAAAGTAAATCCATTAAAATCGATTTTTTTGAGTTTTGAAAGTTTGCATGACTTTGGATGTCTACAGTTCCACAAATAAGGCTCGGAAGGCCTTGCGGTTTGCTAACCGCTTAATCAGTTTTTGGAGAGCTATCCACTGCTGAAAACTAGAGCATTGTGTGGGCTCTGGTTGCAGAGAAATTTAGATTCAAAGTTAATCTTTCTTGTTTCAACCCAAAAACTAAAAATCTTAATATGGCCATAACTTCCAAAATAAGGCTCGTAAGAGGTTGCGGTTAACGTTGTTGAACAGATAACGGTCAGGCCTTTGCATTGCCGTTCAAAACTAAACTTTTTTTTTCCAATCGATTTTCGAAAAAAAGCATGGACTACCCCCTTATCACTAAAAACGCATTTTTTTACGAAAGTCTCTGGAACCCATTGAAACGTACATATATAGAAAGGTTTTGTCAAATGCAACCAGCACATCCAAAGCAAACCCTTTAATAAGGTCTAGTTTTCGAGATATGTGCATTCAAAGTTATTTTTTTGAGTTATGAAGGCTTGTATGACTTTGGATGCCTACAGTTCCGCAAATAAGGCTATGACGTCATTTTCGCTTGCAAAACGCTTAATTAGTTTTTCAAGAGCTATCCATAGCTGAAAACTAGAACATTCTAGGAGGTCTGGTTGCGGAGATATCTTAATTCAAAGTAAATCCATTAAAATCGATTTTTTTGAGTTTTGAAAGTTTGCATGACTTTGGATGTCTACAGTTCCACAAATAAGGCTCGGAAGGCCTTGCGGTTTGCTAACCGCTTAATCAGTTTTTGGAGAGCTATCCATTGCTGAAAACTAGAGCATTGTGTGGGCTCTGGTTGCAGAGAAATTATGATTCAAAGTTAATCTTTCTTGTTTCAACCCAAAAACTAAAAATCTTAATATGGCCATAACTTCCAAAATAAGGCTCGTAAGAGGTTGCGGTTAACGTTGTTGAACAGATAACGGTCAGGCCTTTGCATTGCCGTTCAAAACTAAACTTTTTTTTTTCCAATCGATTTTCGAAAAAAAGCATGGACTACCCCCTTATCACTAAAAACGCATTTTTTTACGAAAGTCTCTGGAACCCATTGAAACGTACATATATAGAAAGGTTTTGTCAAATGCAACCAGCACATCCAAAGCAAACCCTTTAATAAGGTCTAGTTTTCGAGATATTTGCATTCAAAGTTATTTTTTTGAGTTATGAAGGCTTGTATGACTTTGGATGCCTACAGTTCCGCAAATAAGGCTATGACGTCATTTTCGCTTGCAAAGCGCTTAATTAGTTTTTCAAGAGCTATCCATAGCTTAAAACTAGAACATTCTAGGAGGTCTGGTTGCGGAGATATCTTAATTCAAAGTAAATCCATTAAAATCGATTTTTTTGAGTTTTGAAAGTTTGCATGACTTTGGATGTCTACAGTTCCACAAATAAGGCTCGGAAGGCCTTGCGGTTTGCTAACCGCTTAATCAGTTTTTGGAGAGCTATCCATTGCTGAAAACTAGAGCATTGTGTGGGCTCTGGTTGCAGAGAAATTTAGATTCAAAGTTAATCTTTCTTGTTTCAACCCAAAAACTAAAAATCTTAATATGGCCATAACTTCCAAAATAAGGCTCGTAAGAGGTTGCGGTTAACGTTGTTGAACAGATAACGGTCAGGCCTTTGCATTGCCGTTCAAAACTAAACTTTTTTTTTTCCAATCGATTTTCGAAAAAAAGCATGGACTACCCCCTTATCACTAAAAACGCATTTTTTTACGAAAGTCTCTGGAACCCATTGAAACGTACATATATAGAAAGGTTTTGTCAAATGCAACCAGCACATCCAAAGCAAACCCTTTAATAAGGTCTAGTTTTCGAGATATTTGCATTCAAAGTTATTTTTTTGAGTTATGAAGGCTTGTATGACTTTGGATGCCTACAGTTCCGCAAATAAGGCTATGACGTCATTTTCGCTTGCAAAACGCTTAATTAGTTTTTCAAGAGCTATCCATAGCTTAAAACTAGAACATTCTAGGAGGTCTGGTTGCGGAGATATCTTAATTCAAAGTAAATCCATTAAAATCGATTTTTTTGAGTTTTGAAAGTTTGCATGACTTTGGATGTCTACAGTTCCACAAATAAGGCTCGGAAGGCCTTGCGGTTTGCTAACCGCTTAATCAGTTTTTGGAGAGCTATCCATTGCTGAAAACTAGAGCATTGTGTGGGCTCTGGTTGCAGAGAAATTATGATTCAAAGTTAATCTTTCTTGTTTCAACCCAAAAACTAAAAATCTTAATATGGCCATAACTTCCAAAATAAGGCTCGTAAGAGGTTGCGGTTAACGTTGTTGAACAGATAACGGTCAGGCCTTTGCATTGCCGTTCAAAACTAAACTTTTTTTTTTCCAATCGATTTTCGAAAAAAAGCATGGACTACCCCCTTATCACTAAAAACGCATTTTTTTACGAAAGTCTCTGGAACCCATTGAAACGTACATATATAGAAAGGTTTTGTCAAATGCAACCAGCACATCCAAAGCAAACCCTTTAATAAGGTCTAGTTTTCGAGATATTTGCATTCAAAGTTATTTTTTTGAGTTATGAAGGCTTGTATGACTTTGGATGCCTACAGTTCCGCAAATAAGGCTATGACGTCATTTCGCTTGCAAAACGCTTAATTAGTTTTTCAAGAGCTATCCATAGCTGAAAACTAGAACATTCTAGGAGGTCTGGTTGCGGAGATATCTTAATTCAAAGTAAATCCATTAAAATCGATTTTTATGAGTTTTGAAAGTTTGCATGACTTTGGATGTCTACAGTTCCACAAATAAGGCTCGGAAGGCCTTGCGGTTTGCTAACCGCTTAATCAGTTTTTGGAGAGCTATCTATTGCTGAAAACTAGAGCATTGTGTGGGCTCTGGTTGCAGAGAAATTATGATTCAAAGTTAATCTTTCTTGTTTCAACCCAAAAACTAAAAATATTAATATGGCCATAACTTCCAAAATAAGGCTCGTAAGAGGTTGCGGTTAACGTTGTTGAACAGAAGCATAGACTACCCCCTTATCACTAAAAACGCATTTTTTACGAAAGTCTCTGGAACCCATTGAAACGTACATATATAGAAAGGTTTTGTCAAATGCAACCAGCACATCCAAAGCAAACCCTTTAATAAGGTTTAGTTTTCGAGATATTTGCATTCAAAGTTATTTTTTTGAGTTATGAAGGCTTGTATGACTTTGGATGCCTACAGTTCCGCAAATAAGGCTATGACGTCATTTTCGCTTGCAAAACGCTTAATTAGTTTTTCAAGAGCTATCCATAGCTGAAAACTAGAACATTCTAGGAGGTCTGGTTGCGGAGATATCTTAATTCAAAGTAAATCCATTAAAATCGATTTTTATGAGTTTTGAAAGTTTGCATGACTTTGGATGTCTACAGTTCCACAAATAAGGCTCGGAAGGCCTTGCGGTTTGCTAACCGCTTAATCAGTTTTTGGAGAGCTATCTATTGCTGAAAACTAGAGCATTGTGTGGGCTCTGGTTGCAGAGAAATTATGATTCAAAGTTAATCTTTCTTGTTTCAACCCAAAAACTAAAAATATTAATATGGCCATAACTTCCAAAATAAGGCTCGTAAGAGGTTGCGGTTAACGTTGTTGAACAGATAACGGTCAGGCCTTTGCATTGCCGTTCAAAACTAAACTTTTTTTTTTCCAATCGATTTTCGAAAAAAAGCATGGACTACCCCCTTATCACTAAAAACGCATTTTTTTACGAAAGTCTCTGGAACCCATTGAAACGTACATATATAGAAAGGTTTTGTCAAATGCAACCAGCACATCCAAAGCAAACCCTTTAATAAGGTCTAGTTTTCGAGATATTTGCATTCAAAGTTATTTTTTTGAGTTATGAAGGCTTGTATGACTTTGGATGCCTACAGTTCCGCAAATAAGGATATGACGTCATTTTCGCTTGCAAAACGCTTAATTAGTTTTTCAAGAGCTATCCATAGCTGAAAACTAGAACATTCTAGGAGGTCTGGTTGCGGAGATATCTTAATTCAAAGTAAATCCATTAAAATCGATTTTTTTGAGTTTTGAAAGTTTGCATGACTTTGGATGTCTACAGTTCCACAAATAAGGCTCGGAAGGCCTTGCGGTTTGCTAACCGCTTAATCAGTTTTTGGAGAGCTATCCATTGCTGAAAACTAGAGCATTGTGTGGGCTCTGGTTGCAGAGAAATTTAGATTCAAAGTTAATCTTTCTTGTTTCAACCCAAAAACTAAAAATCTTAATATGGCCATAACTTCCAAAATAAGGCTCGTAAGAGGTTGCGGTTAACGTTGTTGAACAGATAACGGTCAGGCCTTTGCATTGCCGTTCAAAACTAAACTTTTTTTTTCCAATCGATTTTCGAAAAAAAGCATAGACTACCCCCTTATCACTAAAAACGCATTTTTTACGAAAGTCTCTGGAACCCATTGAAACGTACATATATAGAAAGGTTTTGTCAAATGCAACCAGCACATCCAAAGCAAACCCTTTAATAAGGTCTAGTTTTCGAGATATTTGCATTCAAAGTTATTTTTTTGAGTTATGAAGGCTTGTATGACTTTGGATGCCTACAGTTCCGCAAATAAGGCTATGACGTCATTTTCGCTTGCAAAACGCTTAATTAGTTTTTCAAGAGCTATCCATAGCTGAAAACTAGAACATTCTAGGAGGTCTGGTTGCGGAGATATCTTAATTCAAAGTAAATCCATTAAAATCGATTTTTTTGAGTTTTGAAAGTTTGCATGACTTTGGATGTCTACAGTTCCACAAATAAGGCTCGGAAGGCCTTGCGGTTTGTTAACCGCTTAATCAGTTTTTGGAGAGCTATCCATTGCTGAAAACTAGAGCATTGTGTGGGCTCTGGTTGCAGAGAAATTATGATTCAAAGTTAATCTTTCTTGTTTCAACCCAAAAACTAAAAATTTTAATATGGCCATAACTTCCAAAATAAGGCTCGTAAGAGGTTGCGGTTAACGTTGTTGAACAGATAACGGTCAGGCCTTTGCATTGCCGTTCAAAACTAAACTTTTTTTTTTCCAATCGATTTTCGAAAAAAAGCATGGACTACCCCCTTATCACTAAAAACGCATTTTTTTACGAAAGTCTCTGGAACCCATTGAAACGTACATATATAGAAAGGTTTTGTCAAATGCAACCAGCACATCCAAAGCAAACCCTTTAATAAGGTCTAGTTTTCGAGATATTTGCATTCAAAGTTATTTTTTTGAGTTATGAAGGCTTGTATGACTTTGGATGCCTACAGTTCCGCAAATAAGGCTATGACGTCATTTTCGCTTGCAAAACGCTTAATTAGTTTTTTAAGAGCTATCCATAGCTGAAAACTAGAACATTCTAGGAGGTCTGGTTGCGGAGATATCTTAATTTAAAGTAAATCCATTAAAATCGATTTTTTTGAGTTTTGAAAGTTTGCATGACTTTGGATGTCTACAGTTCCACAAATAAGGCTCGGAAGGCCTTGCGGTTTGCTAACCGCTTAATCAGTTTTTGGAGAGCTATCCATTGCTGAAAACTAGAGCATTGTGTGGGCTCTGGTTGCAGAGAAATTTAGATTCAAAGTTAATCTTTCTTGTTTCAACCCAAAAACTAAAAATCTTAATATGGCCATAACTTCCAAAATAAGGCTCGTAAGAGGTTGCGGTTAACGTTGTTGAACAGATAACGGTCAGGCCTTTGCATTGCCGTTCAAAACTAAACTTTTTTTTTTCCAATCGATTTTCGAAAAAAAGCATGGACTACCCCCTTATCACTAAAAACGCATTTTTTTACGAAAGTCTCTGGAACCCATTGAAACGTACATATATAGAAAGGTTTTGTCAAATGCAACCAGCACATCCAAAGCAAACCCTTTAATAAGGTCTAGTTTTCGAGATATTTGCATTCAAAGTTATTTTTTTGAGTTATGAAGGCTTGTATGACTTTGGATGCCTACAGTTCCGCAAATAAGGCTATGACGTCATTTTCGCTTGCAAAACGCTTAATTAGTTTTTCAAGAGCTATCCATAGCTGAAAATTAGAACATTCTAGGAGGTCTGGTTGCGGAGATATCTTAATTCAAAGTAAATCCATTAAAATCGATTTTTTTGAGTTTTGAAAGTTTGCATGACTTTGGATGTCTACAGTTCCACAAATAAGGCTCGGAAGGCCTTGCGGTTTGCTAACCGCTTAATCAGTTTTTGGAGAGCTATCCATTGCTGAAAACTAGAGCATTGTGTGGGCTCTGGTTGCAGAGAAATTTAGATTCAAAGTTAATCTTTCTTGTTTCAACCCAAAAACTAAAAATCTTAATATGGCCATAACTTCCAAAATAAGGCTCGTAAGAGGTTGCGGTTAACGTTGTTGAACAGATAACGGTCAGGCCTTTGCATTGCCGTTCAAAACTAAACTTTTTTTTTTCCAATCGATTTTCGAAAAAAAGCATGGACTACCCCCTTATCACTAAAACCCCATTTTTTTACGAAAGTCTCTGGAACCCATTGAAACGTACATATATAGAAAGGTTCTGTCAAATGCAACCAGCACATCCAAAGCAAACCCTTTAATAAGGTCTAGTTTTCGAGATATTTGCATTCAAAGTTATTTTTTTGAGTTATGAAGGCTTGTATGACTTTGGATGCCTACAGTTCCGCAAATAAGGCTATGACGTCATTTTCGCTTGCAAAACGCTTAATTAGTTTTTCAAGAGCTATCCATAGCTGAAAACTAGAACATTCTAGGAGGTCTGGTTGCGGAGATATCTTAATTCAAAGTAAATCCATTAAAATCGATTTTTTTGAGTTTTGAAAGTTTGCATGACTTTGGATGTCTACAGTTCCACAAATAAGGCTCAGAAGGCCTTGCGGTTTGCTAACCGCTTAATCAGTTTTTGGAGAGCTATCCATTGCTGAAAACTAGAGCATTGTGTGGGCTCTGGTTGCAGAGAAATTTAGATTCAAAGTTAATCTTTCTTGTTTCAACCCAAAAACTAAAAATCTTAATATGGCCATAACTTCCAAAATAAGGCTCGTAAGAGGTTGCGGTTAACGTTGTTGAACAGATAACGGTCAGGCCTTTGCATTGCCGTTCAAAACTTAACTTTTTTTTTTCCAATCGATTTTCGAAAAAAAGCATGGACTACCCCCTTATCACTAAAAACGCATTTTTTTACGAAAGTCTCTGGAACCCATTGAAACGTACATATATAGAAAGGTTTTGTCAAATGCAACCAGCATTCGCTTGCAAAACGCTTAATTAGTTTTTCAAGAGCTATCCATAGCTGAAAACTAGAACATTCTAGGAGGTCTGGTTGCGGAGATATCTTAATTCAAAGTAAATCCATTAAAATCGATTTTTTTGAGTTTTGAAAGTTTGCATGACTTTGGATGTCTACAGTTCCACAAATAAGGCTCGGAAGGCCTTGCGGTTTGCTAACCGCTTAATCAGTTTTTGGAGAGCTATCCATTGCTGAAAACTAGAGCATTGTGTGGGCTCTGGTTGCAGAGAAATTTAGATTCAAAGTTAATCTTTCTTGTTTCAACCCAAAAACTAAAAATCTTAATATGGCCATAACTTCCAAAATAAGGCTCGTAAGAGGTTGCGGTTAACGTTGTTGAACAGATAACGGTCAGGCCTTTGCATTGCCGTTCAAAACTAAACTTTTTTTTTTCCAATCGATTTTCGAAAAAAAGCATGGACTACCCCCTTATCACTAAAAACCCATTTTTTTACGAAAGTCTCTGGAACCCATTGAAACGTACATATATAGAAAGGTTTTGTCAAATGCAACCAGCACATCCAAAGCAAACCCTTTAATAAGGTCTAGTTTTCGAGATATTTGCATTCAAAGTTATTTTTTTGAGTTATGAAGGCTTGTATGACTTTGGATGCCTACAGTTCCGCAAATAAGGCTATGACGTCATTTTCGCTTGCAAAACGCTTAATTAGTTTTTCAAGAGCTATCCATAGCTGAAAACTAGAACATTCTAGGAGGTCTGGTTGCGGAGATATCTTAATTCAAAGTAAATCCATTAAAATCGATTTTTTTGAGTTTTGAAAGTTTGCATGACTTTGGATGTCTACAGTTCCACAAATAAGGCTCGGAAGGCCTTGCGGTTTGCTAACCGCTTAATCAGTTTTTGGAGAGCTATCCATTGCTGAAAACTAGAGCATTGTGTGGGCTCTGGTTGCAGAGAAATTATGATTCAAAGTTAATCTTTCTTGTTTCAACCCAAAAACTAAAAATCTTAATATGGCCATAACTTCCAAAATAAGGCTCGTAAGAGGTTGCGGTTAACGTTGTTGAACAGATAACGGTCAGGCCTTTGCATTGCCGTTCAAAACTAAACTTTTTTTTTTCCAATCGATTTTCGAAAAAAAGCATGGACTACCCCCTTATCACTAAAAACGCATTTTTTTACGAAAGTCTCTGGAACCCATTGAAACGTACATATATAGAAAGGTTTTGTCAAATGCAACCAGCACATCCAAAGCAAACCCTTTAATAAGGTCTAGTTTTCGAGATATTTGCATTCAAAGTTATTTTTTTGAGTTATGAAGGCTTGTATGACTTTGGATGCCTACAGTTCCGCAAATAAGGCTATGACGTCATTTTCGCTTGCAAAACGCTTAATTAGTTTTTCAAGAGCTATCCATAGCTGAAAACTAGAACATTCTAGGAGGTCTGGTTGCGGAGATATCTTAATTCAAAGTAAATCCATTAAAATCGATTTTTTTGAGTTTTGAAAGTTTGCATGACTTTGGATGTCTACAGTTCCACAAATAAGGCTCAGAAGGCCTTGCGGTTTGCTAACCGCTTAATCAGTTTTTGGAGAGCTATCCATTGCTGAAAACTAGAGCATTGTGTGGGCTCTGGTTGCAGAGAAATTTAGATTCAAAGTTAATCTTTCTTGTTTCAACCCAAAAACTAAAAATCTTAATATGGCCATAACTTCCAAAATAAGGCTCGTAAGAGGTTGCGGTTAACGTTGTTGAACAGATAACGGTCAGGCCTTTGCATTGCCGTTCAAAACTTAACTTTTTTTTTTCCAATCGATTTTCGAAAAAAAGCATGGACTACCCCCTTATCACTAAAAACGCATTTTTTTACGAAAGTCTCTGGAACCCATTGAAACGTACATATATAGAAAGGTTTTGTCAAATGCAACCAGCATTCGCTTGCAAAACGCTTAATTAGTTTTTCAAGAGCTATCCATAGCTGAAAACTAGAACATTCTAGGAGGTCTGGTTGCGGAGATATCTTAATTCAAAGTAAATCCATTAAAATCGATTTTTTTGAGTTTTGAAAGTTTGCATGACTTTGGATGTCTACAGTTCCACAAATAAGGCTCGGAAGGCCTTGCGGTTTGCTAACCGCTTAATCAGTTTTTGGAGAGCTATCCATTGCTGAAAACTAGAGCATTGTGTGGGCTCTGGTTGCAGAGAAATTTAGATTCAAAGTTAATCTTTCTTGTTTCAACCCAAAAACTAAAAATCTTAATATGGCCATAACTTCCAAAATAAGGCTCGTAAGAGGTTGCGGTTAACGTTGTTGCACAGATAACGGTCAGGCCTTTGCATTGCCGTTCAAAACTAAACTTTTTTTTTTCCAATCGATTTTCGAAAAAAAGCATGGACTACCCCCTTATCACTAAAAACCCATTTTTTTACGAAAGTCTCTGGAACCCATTGAAACGTACATATATAGAAAGGTTTTGTCAAATGCAACCAGCACATCCAAAGCAAACCCTTTAATAAGGTCTAGTTTTCGAGATATTTGCATTCAAAGTTATTTTTTTGAGTTATGAAGGCTTGTATGACTTTGGATGCCTACAGTTCCGCAAATAAGGCTATGACGTCATTTTCGCTTGCAAAACGCTTAATTAGTTTTTCAAGAGCTATCCATAGCTGAAAACTAGAACATTCTAGGAGGTCTGGTTGCGGAGATATCTTAATTCAAAGTAAATCCATTAAAATCGATTTTTTTGAGTTTTGAAAGTTTGCATGACTTTGGATGTCTACAGTTCCACAAATAAGGCTCGGAAGGCCTTGCGGTTTGCTAACCGCTTAATCAGTTTTTGGAGAGCTATCCATTGCTGAAAACTAGAGCATTGTGTGGGCTCTGGTTGCAGAGAAATTATGATTCAAAGTTAATCTTTCTTGTTTCAACCCAAAAACTAAAAATCTTAATATGGCCATAACTTCCAAAATAAGGCTCGTAAGAGGTTGCGGTTAACGTTGTTGAACAGATAACGGTCAGGCCTTTGCATTGCCGTTCAAAACTAAACTTTTTTTTTTCCAATCGATTTTCGAAAAAAAGCATGGACTACCCCCTTATCACTAAAAACGCATTTTTTTACGAAAGTCTCTGGAACCCATTGAAACGTACATATATAGAAAGGTTTTGTCAAATGCAACCAGCACATCCAAAGCAAACCCTTTAATAAGGTCTAGTTTTCGAGATATTTGCATTCAAAGTTATTTTTTTGAGTTATGAAGGCTTGTATGACTTTGGATGCCTACAGTTCCGCAAATAAGGCTATGACGTCATTTTCGCTTGCAAAACGCTTAATTAGTTTTTCAAGAGCTATCCATAGCTGAAAACTAGAACATTCTAGGAGGTCTGGTTGCGGAGATATCTTAATTCAAAGTAAATCCATTAAAATCGATTTTTTTGAGTTTTGAAAGTTTGCATGACTTTGGATGTCTACAGTTCCACAAATAAGGCTCGGAAGGCCTTGCGGTTTGCTAACCGCTTAATCAGTTTTTGGAGAGCTATCCATTGCTGAAAACTAGAGCATTGTGTGGGCTCTGGTTGCAGAGAAATTATGATTCAAAGTTAATCTTTCTTGTTTCAACCCAAAAACTAAAAATCTTAATATGGCCATAACTTCCAAAATAAGGCTCGTAAGAGGTTGCGGTTAACGTTGTTGAACAGATAACGGTCAGGCCTTTGCATTGCCGTTCAAAACTAAACTTTTTTTTTTCCAATCGATTTTCGAAAAAAAGCATGGACTACCCCCTTATCACTAAAAACGCATTTTTTTACGAAAGTCTCTGGAACCCATTGAAACGTACATATATAGAAAGGTTTTGTCAAATGCAACCAGCACATCCAAAGCAAACCCTTTAATAAGGTCTAGTTTTCGAGATATTTGCATTCAAAGTTATTTTTTTGAGTTATGAAGGCTTGTATGACTTTGGATGCCTACAGTTCCGCAAATAAGGCTATGACGTCATTTTCGCTTGCAAAACGCTTAATTAGTTTTTCAAGAGCTATCCATAGCTGAAAACTAGAACATTCTAGGAGGTCTGGTTGCGGAGATATCTTAATTCAAAGTAAATCCATTAAAATCGATTTTTTTGAGTTTTGAAAGTTTGCATGACTTTGGATGTCTACAGTTCCACAAATAAGGCTCGGAAGGCCTTGCGGTTTGCTAACCGCTTAATCAGTTTTTGGAGAGCTATCCATTGCTGAAAACTAGAGCATTGTGTGGGCTCTGGTTGCAGAGAAATTATGATTCAAAGTTAATCTTTCTTGTTTCAACCCAAAAACTAAAAATCTTAATATGGCCATAACTTCCAAAATAAGGCTCGTAAGAGGTTGCGGTTAACGTTGTTGAACAGATAACGGTCAGGCCTTTGCATTGCCGTTCAAAACTAAACTTTTTTTTTTCCAATCGATTTTCGAAAAAAAGCATGGACTACCCCCTTATCACTAAAAACGCATTTTTTTACGAAAGTCTCTGGAACCCATTGAAACGTACATATATAGAAAGGTTTTGTCAAATGCAACCAGCACATCCAAAGCAAACCCTTTAATAAGGTCTAGTTTTCGAGATATTTGCATTCAAAGTTATTTTTTTGAGTTATGAAGGCTTGTATGACTTTGGATGCCTACAGTTCCGCAAATAAGGCTATGGCGTCATTTTCGCTTGCAAAACGCTTAATTAGTTTTTCAAGAGCTATCCATAGCTGAAAACTAGAACATTCTAGGAGGTCTGGTTGCGGAGATATCTTAATTCAAAGTAAATCCATTAAAATCGATTTTTTTGAGTTTTGAAAGTTTGCATGACTTTGGATGTCTACAGTTCCACAAATAAGGCTCGGAAGGCCTTGCGGTTTGCTAACCGCTTAATCAGTTTTTGGAGAGCTATCCATTGCTGAAAACTAGAGCATTGTGTGGGCTCTGGTTGCAGAGAAATTTAGATTCAAAGTTAATCTTTCTTGTTTCAACCCAAAAACTAAAAATCTTAATATGGCCATAACTTCCAAAATAAGGCTCGTAAGAGGTTGCGGTTAACGTTGTTGAACAGATAACGGTCAGGCCTTTGCATTGCCGTTCAAAACTAAACTTTTTTTTTTCCAATCGATTTTCGAAAAAAAGCATGGACTACCCCCTTATCACTAAAAACCCATTTTTTTACGAAAGTCTCTGGAACCCATTGAAACGTACATATATAGAAAGGTTTTGTCAAATGCAACCAGCACATCCAAAGCAAACCCTTTAATAAGGTCTAGTTTTCGAGATATTTGCATTCAAAGTTATTTTTTTGAGTTATGAAGGCTTGTATGACTTTGGATGCCTACAGTTCCGCAAATAAGGCTATGACGTCATTTTCGCTTGCAAAACGCTTAATTCGTTTTTCAAGAGCTATCCATAGCTGAAAACTAGAACATTCTAGGAGGTCTGGTTGCGGAGATATCTTAATTCAAAGTAAATCCATTAAAATCGATTTTTTTGAGTTTTGAAAGTTTGCATGACTTTGGATGTCTACAGTTCCACAAATAAGGCTCAGAAGGCCTTGCGGTTTGCTAACCGCTTAATCAGTTTTTGGAGAGCTATCCATTGCTGAAAACTAGAGCATTGTGTGGGCTCTGGTTGCAGAGAAATTTAGATTCAAAGTTAATCTTTCTTGTTTCAACCCAAAAACTAAAAATCTTAATATGGCCATAACTTCCAAAATAAGGCTCGTAAGAGGTTGCGGTTAACGTTGTTGAACAGATAACGGTCAGGCCTTTGCATTGCCGTTCAAAACTTAACTTTTTTTTTTCCAATCGATTTTCGAAAAAAAGCATGGACTACCCCCTTATCACTAAAAACGCATTTTTTTACGAAAGTCTCTGGAACCCATTGAAACGTACATATATAGAAAGGTTTTGTCAAATGCAACCAGCATTCGCTTGCAAAACGCTTAATAAGTTTTTCAAGAGCTATCCATAGCTGAAAACTAGAACATTCTAGGAGGTCTGGTTGCGGAGATATCTTAATTCAAAGTAAATCCATTAAAATCGATTTTTTTGAGTTTTGAAAGTTTGCATGACTTTGGATGTCTACAGTTCCACAAATAAGGCTCGGAAGGCCTTGCGGTTTGCTAACCGCTTAATCAGTTTTTGGAGAGCTATCCATTGCTGAAAACTAGAGCATTGTGTGGGCTCTGGTTGCAGAGAAATTTAGATTCAAAGTTAATCTTTCTTGTTTCAACCCAAAAACTAAAAATCTTAATATGGCCATAACTTCCAAAATAAGGCTCGTAAGAGGTTGCGGTTAACGTTGTTGAACAGATAACGGTCAGGCCTTTGCATTGCCGTTCAAAACTAAACTTTTTTTTTTCCAATCGATTTTCGAAAAAAAGCATGGACTACCCCCTTATCACTAAAAACCCATTTTTTTACGAAAGTCTCTGGAACCCATTGAAACGTACATATATAGAAAGGTTTTGTCAAATGCAACCAGCACATCCAAAGCAAACCCTTTAATAAGGTCTAGTTTTCGAGATATTTGCATTCAAAGTTATTTTTTTGAGTTATGAAGGCTTGTATGACTTTGGATGCCTACAGTTCCGCAAATAAGGCTATGACGTCATTTTCGCTTGCAAAACGCTTAATTAGTTTTTCAAGAGCTATCCATAGCTGAAAACTAGAACATTCTAGGAGGTCTGGTTGCGGAGATATCTTAATTCAAAGTAAATCCATTAAAATCGATTTTTTTGAGTTTTGAAAGTTTGCATGACTTTGGATGTCTACAGTTCCACAAATAAGGCTCGGAAGGCCTTGCGGTTTGCTAACCGCTTAATCAGTTTTTGGAGAGCTATCCATTGCTGAAAACTAGAGCATTGTGTGGGCTCTGGTTGCAGAGAAATTTAGATTCAAAGTTAATCTTTCTTGTTTCAACCCAAAAACTAAAAATCTTAATATGGCCATAACTTCCAAAATAAGGCTCGTAAGAGGTTGCGGTTAACGTTGTTGAACAGATAACGGTCAGGCCTTTGCATTGCCGTTCAAAACTAAACTTTTTTTTTTCCAATCGATTTTCGAAAAAAAGCATGGACTACCCCCTTATCACTAAAAACCCATTTTTTTACGAAAGTCTCTGGAACCCATTGAAACGTACATATATAGAAAGGTTTTGTCAAATGCAACCAGCACATCCAAAGCAAACCCTTTAATAAGGTCTAGTTTTCGAGATATTTGCATTCAAAGTTATTTTTTTGAGTTATGAAGGCTTGTATGACTTTGGATGCCTACAGTTCCGCAAATAAGGCTATGACGTCATTTTCGCTTGCAAAACGCTTAATTCGTTTTTCAAGAGCTATCCATAGCTGAAAACTAGAACATTCTAGGAGGTCTGGTTGCGGAGATATCTTAATTCAAAGTAAATCCATTAAAATCGATTTTTTTGAGTTTTGAAAGTTTGCATGACTTTGGATGTCTACAGTTCCACAAATAAGGCTCAGAAGGCCTTGCGGTTTGCTAACCGCTTAATCAGTTTTTGGAGAGCTATCCATTGCTGAAAACTAGAGCATTGTGTGGGCTCTGGTTGCAGAGAAATTTAGATTCAAAGTTAATCTTTCTTGTTTCAACCCAAAAACTAAAAATCTTAATATGGCCATAACTTCCAAAATAAGGCTCGTAAGAGGTTGCGGTTAACGTTGTTGAACAGATAACGGTCAGGCCTTTGCATTGCCGTTCAAAACTTAACTTTTTTTTTTCCAATCGATTTTCGAAAAAAAGCATGGACTACCCCCTTATCACTAAAAACGCATTTTTTTACGAAAGTCTCTGGAACCCATTGAAACGTACATATATAGAAAGGTTTTGTCAAATGCAACCAGCATTCGCTTGCAAAACGCTTAATAAGTTTTTCAAGAGCTATCCATAGCTGAAAACTAGAACATTCTAGGAGGTCTGGTTGCGGAGATATCTTAATTCAAAGTAAATCCATTAAAATCGATTTTTTTGAGTTTTGAAAGTTTGCATGACTTTGGATGTCTACAGTTCCACAAATAAGGCTCGGAAGGCCTTGCGGTTTGCTAACCGCTTAATCAGTTTTTGGAGAGCTATCCATTGCTGAAAACTAGAGCATTGTGTGGGCTCTGGTTGCAGAGAAATTTAGATTCAAAGTTAATCTTTCTTGTTTCAACCCAAAAACTAAAAATCTTAATATGGCCATAACTTCCAAAATAAGGCTCGTAAGAGGTTGCGGTTAACGTTGTTGAACAGATAACGGTCAGGCCTTTGCATTGCCGTTCAAAACTAAACTTTTTTTTTTCCAATCGATTTTCGAAAAAAAGCATGGACTACCCCCTTATCACTAAAAAACCATTTTTTTACGAAAGTCTCTGGAACCCATTGAAACGTACATATATAGAAAGGTTTTGTCAAATGCAACCAGCACATCCAAAGCAAACCCTTTAATAAGGTCTAGTTTTCGAGATATTTGCATTCAAAGTTATTTTTTTGAGTTATGAAGGCTTGTATGACTTTGGATGCCTACAGTTCCGCAAATAAGGCTATGACGTCATTTTCGCTTGCAAAACGCTTAATTAGTTTTGCAAGAGCTATCCATAGCTGAAAACTAGAACATTCTAGGAGGTCTGGTTGCGGAGATATCTTAATTCAAAGTAAATCCATTAAAATCGATTTTTTTGAGTTTTGAAAGTTTGCATGACTTTGGATGTCTACAGTTCCACAAATAAGGCTCAGAAGGCCTTGCGGTTTGCTAACCGCTTAATCAGTTTTTGGAGAGCTATCCATTGCTGAAAACTAGAGCATTGTGTGGGCTCTGGTTGCAGAGAAATTTAGATTCAAAGTTAATCTTTCTTGTTTCAACCCAAAAACTAAAAATCTTAATATGGCCATAACTTCCAAAATAAGGCTCGTAAGAGGTTGCGGTTAACGTTGTTGAACAGATAACGGTCAGGCCTTTGCATTGCCGTTCAAAACTAAACTTTTTTTTTTCCAATCGATTTTCGAAAAAAAGCATGGACTACCCCCTTATCACTAAAAACGCATTTTTTTACGAAAGTCTCTGGAACCCATTGAAACGTACATATATAGAAAGGTTTTGTCAAATGCAACCAGCACATCCAAAGCAAACCCTTTAATAAGGTCTAGTTTTCGAGATATTTGCATTCAAAGTTATTTTTTTGAGTTATGAAGGCTTGTATGACTTTGGATGCCTACAGTTCCGCAAATAAGGCTATGACGTCATTTTCGCTTGCAAAACGCTTAATTAGTTTTTCAAGAGCTATCCATAGCTGAAAACTAGAACATTCTAGGAGGTCTGGTTGCGGAGATATCTTAATTCAAAGTAAATCCATTAAAATCGATTTTTTTGAGTTTTGAAAGTTTGCATGACTTTGGATGTCTACAGATCCACAAATAAGGCTCGGAAGGCCTTGCGGTTTGCTAACCGCTTAATCAGTTTTTGGAGAGCTATCCATTGCTGAAAACTAGAGCATTGTGTGGGCTCTGGTTGCAGAGAAATTTAGATTCAAAGTTAATCTTTCTTGTTTCAACCCAAAAACTAAAAATCTTAATATGGCCATAACTTCCAAAATAAGGCTCGTAAGAGGTTGCGGTTAACGTTGTTGAACAGATAACGGTCAGGCCTTTGCATTGCCGTTCAAAACTAAACTTTTTTTTTTCCAATCGATTTTCGAAAAAAAGCATGCACTACCCCCTTATCACTAAAAACGCATTTTTTTACGAAAGTCTCTGGAACCCATTGAAACGTACATATATAGAAAGGTTTTGTCAAATGCAACCAGCACATCCAAAGCAAACCCTTTAATAAGGTCTAGTTTTCGAGATATTTGCATTCAAAGTTATTTTTTTGAGTTATGAAGGCTTGTATGACTTTGGATGCCTACAGTTCCGCAAATAAGGCTATGACGTCATTTTCGCTTGGAAAACGCTTAATTAGTTTTTCAAGAGCTATCCATAGCTGAAAACTAGAACATTCTAGGAGGTCTGGTTGCGGAGATATCTTAATTCAAAGTAAATCCATTAAAATCGATTTTTTTGAGTTTTGAAAGTTTGCATGACTTTGGATGTCTACAGTTCCACAAATAAGGCTCGGAAGGCCTTGCGGTTTGCTAACCGCTTAATCAGTTTTTGGAGAGCTATCCATTGCTGAAAACTAGAGCATTGTGTGGGCTCTGGTTGCAGAGAAATTTAGATTCAAAGTTAATCTTTCTTGTTTCAACCCAAAAACTAAAAATCTTAATATGGCCATAACTTCCAAAATAAGGCTCGTAAGAGGTTGCGGTTAACGTTGTTGAACAGATAACGGTCAGGCCTTTGCATTGCCGTTCAAAACTAAACTTTTTTTTTTCCAATCGATTTTCGAAAAAAAGCATGGACTACCCCCTTATCACTAAAAACGCATTTTTTTACGAAAGTCTCTGGAATCCATTGAAACGTATATATATAGAAAGGTTTTGTCAAATGCAACCAGCACATCCAAAGCAGACCCTTTAATAAGGTCTAGTTTTCGAGATATTTGCATTCAAAGTTATTTTTTTGAGTTATGAAGGCTTGCATGACTTTGGATGCCTACAGTTCCGCAAATAAGGCTATGACGTCATTTTCGCTTGCAAAACGCTTAATTAGTTTTTCAAGAGCTATCCATAGCTGAAAACTAGAACATTCTAGGAGGTCTGGTTGCGGAGATATCTTAATTCAAAGTAAATCTATTAAAATCGATTTTTTTGAGTTTTGAAAGTTTGCATGACTTTGGATGTCTACAGTTCCACAAATAAGGCTCGGAAGGCCTTGCGGTTTGCTAACCGCTTAATCAGTTTTTGGAGAGCTATCCATTGCTGAAAACTAGAGCATTGTGTGGGCTCTGGTTGCAGAGAAATTTAGATTCAAAGTTAATCTTTCTTGTTTCAACCCAAAAACTAAAAATCTTAATATGGCCATAACTTCCAAAATAAGGCTCGTAAGAGGTTGCGGTTAACGTTGTTGAACAGATAACGGTCAGGCCTTTGCATTGCCGTTCAAAACTAAACTTTTTTTTTTCCAATCGATTTTCGAAAAAAAGCATGGACTACCCCCTTATCACTAAAAACGCATTTTTTTACGAAAGTCTCTGGAACCCATTGAAACGTACATATATAGAAAGGTTTTGTCAAATGCAACCAGCACATCCAAAGCAAACCCTTTAATAAGGTCTAGTTTTCGAGATATTTGCATTCAAAGTTATTTTTTTGAGTTATGAAGGCTTGTATGACTTTGGATGCCTACAGTTCCGCAAATAAGGCTATGACGTCATTTTCGCTTGCAAAACGCTTAATTAGTTTTTCAAGAGCTATCCATAGCTGAAAACTAGAACATTCTAGGAGGTCTGGTTGCGGAGATATCTTAATTCAAAGTAAATCCATTAAAATCGATTTTTTTGAGTTTTGAAAGTTTGCATAACTTTGGATGTCTACAGTTCCACAAATAAGGCTCGGAAGGCCTTGCGGTTTGCTAACCGCTTAATCAGTTTTTGGAGAGCTATCCATTGCTGAAAACTAGAGCATTGTGTGGGCTCTGGTTGCAGAGAAATTTAGATTCAAAGTTAATCTTTCTTGTTTCAACCCAAAAACTAAAAATCTTAATATGGCCATAACTTCCAAAATAAGGCTCGTAAGAGGTTGCGGTTAACGTTGTTGAACAGATAACGGTCAGGCCTTTGCATTGCCGTTCAAAACTAAACTTTTTTTTTTCCAATCGATTTTCGAAAAAAAGCATGGACTACCCCCTTATCACTAAAAACGCATTTTTTTACGAAAGTCTCTGGAACCCATTGAAACGTACATATATAGAAAGGTTTTGTCAAATGCAACCAGCACATCCAAAGCAAACCCTTTAATAAGGTCTAGTTTTCGAGATATTTGCATTCAAAGTTATTTTTTTGAGTTATGAAGGCTTGTATGACTTTGGATGCCTACAGTTCCGCAAATAAGGCTATGACGTCATTTTCGCTTGCAAAACGCTTAATTAGTTTTTCAAGAGCTATCCATAGCTGAAAACTAGAACATTCTAGGAGGTCTGGTTGCGGAGATATCTTAATTCAAAGTAAATCCATTAAAATCGATTTTTTTGAGTTTTGAAAGTTTGCATGACTTTGGATGTCTACAGTTCCACAAATAAGGCTCGGAAGGCCTTGCGGTTTGCTAACCGCTTAATCAGTTTTTGGAGAGCTATCCATTGCTGAAAACTAGAGCATTGTGTGGGCTCTGGTTGCAGAGAAATTATGATTCAAAGTTAATCTTTCTTGTTTCAACCCAAAAACTAAAAATCTTAATATGGCCATAACTTCCAAAATAAGGCTCGTAAGAGGTTGCGGTTAACGTTGTTGAACAGATAACGGTCAGGCCTTTGCACTGCCGTTCAAAACTAAACTTTTTTTTTCCAATCGATTTTAGAAAAAAAGCATGGACTACCCCCTTATCACTAAAAACGCATTTTTTTACGAAAGTCTCTGGAACCCATTGAAACGTACATATATAGAAAGGTTTTGTCAAATGCAACCAGCACATCCAAAGCAAACCCTTTAATAAGGTCTAGTTTTCGAGATATTTGCATTCAAAGTTATTTTTTTGAGTTATGAAGGCTTGTATGACTTTGGATGCCTACAGTTCCGCAAATAAGGCTATGACGTCATTTTCGCTTGCAAAACGCTTAATTAGTTTTTCAAGAGCTATCCATAGCTGAAAACTAGAACATTCTAGGAGGTCTGGTTGCGGAGATATCTTAATTCAAAGTAAATCCATTAAAATCGATTTTTTGAGTTTTGAAAGTTTGCATGACTTTGGATGTCTACAGTTCCACAAATAAGGCTCGGAAGGCCTTGCGGTTTGCTAACCGCTTAATCAGTTTTTGGAGAGCTATCCATTGCTGAAAACTAGAGCATTGTGTGGGCTCTGGTTGCAGAGAAATTTAGATTCAAGTTAATCTTTCTTGTTTCAACCCAAAAACTAAAAATCTTAATATGGCCATAACTTCCAAAATAAGGCTCGTAAGAGGTTGCGGTAACGTTGTTGAACAGATAACGGTCAGGCCTTTGCCATTGCCGTTCAAAACTAAACTTTTTTTTTTCCAATCGATTTTCGAAAAAAAGCATGGACTACCCCCTTATCACTAAAAACGCATTTTTTTACGAAAGTCTCTGGAATCCATTGAAACGTACATATATAGAAAGGTTTTGTCAAATGCAACCAGCACATCCAAAGCAAACCCTTTAATAAGGTCTAGTTTTCGAGATATTTGCATTCAAAGTTATTTTTTTGAGTTATGAAGGCTTGTATGACTTTGGATGCCTACAGTTCCGCAAATAAGGCTATGACGTCATTTTCGCTTGCAAAACGCTTAATTAGTTTTTCAAGAGCTATCCATAGCTGAAAACTAGAACATTCTAGGAGGTCTGGTTGCGGAGATATCTTAATTCAAAGTAAATCCATTAAAATCGATTTTTTTGAGTTTTGAAAGTTTGCATGACTTTGGATGTCTACAGTTCCACAAATAAGGCTCGGAAGGCCTTGCGGTTTGCTAACCGCTTAATCAGTTTTTGGAGAGCTATCCATTGCTGAAAACTAGAGCATTGTGTGGGCTCTGGTTGCAGAGAAATTTAGATTCAAAGTTAATCTTTCTTGTTTCAACCCAAAAACTAAAAATCTTAATATGGCCATAACTTCCAAAATAAGGCTCGTAAGAGGTTGCGGTTAACGTTGTTGAACAGATAACGGTCAGGCCTTTGCATTGCCGTTCAAAACTAAACTTTTTTTTTTCCAATCGATTTTCGAAAAAAAGCATGGACTACCCCCTTATCACTAAAAACGCATTTTTTTACGAAAGTCTCTGGAACCCATTGAAACGTACATATATAGAAAGGTTTTGTCAAATGCAACCAGCACATCCAAAGCAAACCCTTTAATAAGGTCTAGTTTTCGAGATATTTGCATTCAAAGTTATTTTTTTGAGTTATGAAGGCTTGTATGACTTTGGATGCCTACAGTTCCGCAAATAAGGCTATGACGTCATTTTCGCTTGCAAAACGCTTAATTAGTTTTTCAAGAGCTATCCATAGCTGAAAACTAGAACATTCTAGGAGGTCTGGTTGCGGAGATATCTTAATTCAAAGTAAATCCATTAAAATCGATTTTTTTGAGTTTTGAAAGTTTGCATGACTTTGGATGTCTACAGTTCCACAAATAAGGCTCGGAAGGCCTTGCGGTTTGCTAACCGCTTAATCAGTTTTTGGAGAGCTATCCATTGCTGAAAACTAGAGCATTGTGTGGGCTCTGGTTGCAGAGAAATTATGATTCAAAGTTAATCTTTCTTGTTTCAACCCAAAAACTAAAAATCTTAATATGGCCATAACTTCCAAAATAAGGCTCGTAAGAGGTTGCGGTTAACGTTGTTGAACAGATAACGGTCAGGCCTTTGCATTGCCGTTCAAAACTAAACTTTTTTTTTTCCAATCGATTTTCGAAAAAAAGCATGGACTACCCCCTTATCACTAAAAACGCATTTTTTTACGAAAGTCTCTGGAACCCATTGAAACGTACATATATAGAAAGGTTTTGTCAAATGCAACCAGCACATCCAAAGCAAACCCTTTAATAAGGTCTAGTTTTCGAGATATTTGCATTCAAAGTTATTTTTTTTGAGTTATGAAGGCTTGTATGACTTTGGATGCCTACAGTTCCGCAAATAAGGCTATGACGTCATTTTCGCTTGCAAAACGCTTAATTAGTTTTTCAAGAGCTATCCATAGCTGAAAACTAGAACATTCTAGGAGGTCTGGTTGCGGAGATATCTTAATTCAAAGTAAATCCATTAAAATCGATTTTTTTGAGTTTTGAAAGTTTGCATGACTTTGGATGTCTACAGTTCCACAAATAAGGCTCGGAAGGCCTTGCGGTTTGCTAACCGCTTAATCAGTTTTTGGAGAGCTATCCATTGCTGAAAACTAGAGCATTGTGTGGCTCTGGTTGCAGAGAAATTTAGATTCAAAGTTAATCTTTCTTGTTTCAACCCAAAAACTAAAAATCTTAATATGGCCATAACTTCCAAAATAAGGCTCGTAAGAGGTTGCGGTTAACGTTGTTGAACAGATAACGGTCAGGCCTTTGCATTGCCGTTCAAAACTAAACTTTTTTTTTTCCAATCGATTTTCGAAAAAAAGCATGGACTACCCCCTTATCACTAAAAACGCATTTTTTTACGAAAGTCTCTGGAATCCATTGAAACGTACATATATAGAAAGGTTTTGTCAAATGCAACCAGCACATCCAAAGCAAACCCTTTAATAAGGTCTAGTTTTCGAGATATTTGCATTCAAAGTTATTTTTTTGAGTTATGAAGGCTTGTATGACTTTGGATGCCTACAGTTCCGCAAATAAGGCTATGACGTCATTTTCGCTTGCAAAACGCTTAATTAGTTTTTCAAGAGCTATCCATAGCTGAAAACTAGAACATTCTAGGAGGTCTGGTTGCGGAGATATCTTAATTCAAAGTAAATCCATTAAAATCGATTTTTTTGAGTTTTGAAAGTTTGCATGACTTTGGATGTCTACAGTTCCACAAATAAGGCTCGGAAGGCCTTGCGGTTTGCTAACCGCTTAATCAGTTTTTGGAGAGCTATCCATTGCTGAAAACTAGAGCATTGTGTGGGCTCTGGTTGCAGAGAAATTTAGATTCAAAGTTAATCTTTCTTGTTTCAACCCAAAAACTAAAAATCTTAATATGGCCATAACTTCCAAAATAAGGCTCGTAAGAGGTTGCGGTTAACGTTGTTGAACAGATAACGGTCAGGCCTTTGCATTGCCGTTCAAAACTAAACTTTTTTTTTTCCAATCGATTTTCGAAAAAAAGCATGGACTACCCCCTTATCACTAAAAACGCATTTTTTTACGAAAGTCTCTGGAACCCATTGAAACGTACATATATAGAAAGGTTTTGTCAAATGCAACCAGCACATCCAAAGCAAACCCTTTAATAAGGTCTAGTTTTCGAGATATTTGCATTCAAAGTTATTTTTTTGAGTTATGAAGGCTTGTATGACTTTGGATGCCTACAGTTCCGCAAATAAGGCTATGACGTCATTTTCGCTTGCAAAACGCTTAATTAGTTTTTCAAGAGCTATCCATAGCTGAAAACTAGAACATTCTAGGAGGTCTGGTTGCGGAGATATCTTAATTCAAAGTAAATCCATTAAAATCGATTTTTTTGAGTTTTGAAAGTTTGCATGACTTTGGATGTCTACAGTTCCACAAATAAGGCTCGGAAGGCCTTGCGGTTTGCTAACCGCTTAATCAGTTTTTGGAGAGCTATCCATTGCTGAAAACTAGAGCATTGTGTGGGCTCTGGTTGCAGAGAAATTATGATTCAAAATTAATCTTTCTTGTTTCAACCCAAAAACTAAAAATCTTAATATGGCCATAACTTCCAAAATAAGGCTCGTAAGAGGTTGCGGTTAACGTTGTTGAACAGATAACGGTCAGGCCTTTGCATTGCCGTTCAAAACTAAACTTTTTTTTTTCCAATCGATTTTCGAAAAAAAGCATGGACTACCCCCTTATCACTAAAAACGCATTTTTTTACGAAAGTCTCTGGAACCCATTGAAACGTACATATATAGAAAGGTTTTGTCAAATGCAACCAGCACATCCAAAGCAAACCCTTTAATAAGGTCTAGTTTTCGAGATATTTGCATTCAAAGTTATTTTTTTGAGTTATGAAGGCTTGTATGACTTTGGATGCCTACAGTTCCGCAAATAAGGCTATGACGTCATTTTCGCTTGCAAAACGCTTAATTAGTTTTTCAAGAGCTATCCATAGCTGAAAACTAGAACATTCTAGGAGGTCTGGTTGCGGAGATATCTTAATTCAAAGTAAATCCATTAAAATCGATTTTTTTGAGTTTTGAAAGTTTGCATGACTTTGGATGTCTACAGTTCCACAAATAAGGCTCGGAAGGCCTTGCGGTTTGCTAACCGCTTAATCAGTTTTTGGAGAGCTATCCATTGCTGAAAACTAGAGCATTGTGTGGGCTCTGGTTGCAGAGAAATTTAGATTCAAAGTTAATCTTTCTTGTTTCAACCCAAAAACTAAAAATCTTAATATGGCCATAACTTCCAAAATAAGGCTCGTAAGAGGTTGCGGTTAACGTTGTTGAACAGATAACGGTCAGGCCTTTGCATTGCCGTTCAAAACTAAACTTTTTTTTTTCCAATCGATTTTCGAAAAAAAAGCATGGACTACCCCCTTATCACTAAAAACGCATTTTTTTACGAAAGTCTCTGGAACCCATTGAAACGTACATATATAGAAAGGTTTTGTCAAATGCAACCAGCACATCCAAAGCAAACCCTTTAATAAGGTCTAGTTTTCGAGATATTTGCATTCAAAGTTATTTTTTTGAGTTATGAAGGCTTGTATGACTTTGGATGCCTACAGTTCCGCAAATAAGGCTATGACGTCATTTTCGCTTGCAAAACGCTTAATTAGTTTTTCAAGAGCTATCCATAGCTGAAAACTAGAACATTCTAGGAGGTCTGGTTGCGGAGATATCTTAATTCAAAGTAAATCCATTAAAATCGATTTTTTTGAGTTTTGAAAGTTTGCATGACTTTGGATGTCTACAGTTCCACAAATAAGGCTCGGAAGGCCTTGCGGTTTGCTAACCGCTTAATCAGTTTTTGGAGAGCTATCCATTGCTGAAAACTAGAGCATTGTGTGGGCTCTGGTTGCAGAGAAATTTAGATTCAAAGTTAATCTTTCTTGTTTCAACCCAAAACTAAAAATCTTAATATGGCCATAACTTCCAAAATAAGGCTCGTAAGAGGTTGCGGTTAACGTTGTTGAACAGATAACGGTCAGGCCTTTGCATTGCCGTTCAAAACTAAACTTTTTTTTTTCCAATCGATTTTCGAAAAAAAGCATGGACTACCCCCTTATCACTTAAAACGCATTTTTTTACGAAAGTCTCTGGAACCCATTGAAACGTACATATATAGAAAGGTTTTGTCAAATGCAACCAGCACATCCAAAGCAAACCCTTTAATAAGGTCTAGTTTTCGAGATATTTGCATTCAAAGTTATTTTTTTGAGTTATGAAGGCTTGTATGACTTTGGATGCCTACAGTTCCGCAAATAAGGCTATGACGTCATTTTCGCTTGCAAAACGCTTAATTAGTTTTTCAAGAGCTATCCATAGCTGAAAACTAGAACATTCTATGAGGTCTGGTTGCGGAGATATCTTAATTCAAAGTAAATCCATTAAAATCGATTTTTTTTGAGTTTTGAAAGTTTGCATGACTTTGGATGTCTACAGTTCCACAAATAAGGCTCGGAAGGCCTTGCGGTTTGCTAACCGCTTAATCAGTTTTTGGAGAGCTATCCATTGCTGAAAACTAGAGCATTGTGTGGGCTCTGGTTGCAGAGAAATTATGATTCAAAGTTAATCTTTCTTGTTTCAACCCAAAAACTAAAAATCTTAATATGGCCATAACTTCCAAAATAAGGCTCGTAAGAGGTTGCGGTTAACGTTGTTGAACAGATAACGGTCAGGCCTTTGCATTGCCGTTCAAAACTAAACTTTTTTTTTCCAATCGATTTTAGAAAAAAAGCATGGACTACCCCCTTATCACTAAAAACGCATTTTTTTACGAAAGTCTCTGGAACCCATTGAAACGTACATATATAGAAAGGTTTTGTCAAATGCAACCAGCACATCCAAAGCAAACCCTTTAATAAGGTCTAGTTTTCGAGATATTTGCATTCAAAGTTATTTTTTTGAGTTATGAAGGCTTGTATGACTTTGGATGCCTACAGTTCCGCAAATAAGGCTATGACGTCATTTTCGCTTGCAAAACGCTTAATTAGTTTTTCAAGAGCTATCCATAGCTGAAAACTAGAACATTCTAGGAGGTCTGGTTGCGGAGATATCTTAATTCAAAGTAAATCCATTAAAATCGATTTTTTTGAGTTTTGAAAGTTTGCATGACTTTGGATGTCTACAGTTCCACAAATAAGGCTCGGAAGGCCTTGCGGTTTGCTAACCGCTTAATCAGTTTTTGGAGAGCTATCCATTGCTGAAAACTAGAGCATTGTGTGGGCTCTGGTTGCAGAGAAATTTAGATTCAAAGTTAATCTTTCTTGTTTCAACCCAAAAACTAAAAATCTTAATATGGCCATAACTTCCAAAATAAGGCTCGTAAGAGGTTGCGGTTAACGTTGTTGAACAGATAACGGTCAGGCCTTTGCATTGCCGTTCAAAACTAAACTTTTTTTTTCCAATCGATTTTCGAAAAAAAGCATGGACTACCCCCTTATCACTAAAAACGCATTTTTTTACGAAAGTCTCTGGAATCCATTGAAACGTACATATATAGAAAGGTTTTGTCAAATGCAACCAGCACATCCAAAGCAAACCCTTTAATAAGGTCTAGTTTTCGAGATATTTGCATTCAAAGTTATTTTTTTGAGTTATGAAGGCTTGTATGACTTTGGATGCCTACAGTTCCGCAAATAAGGCTATGACGTCATTTTCGCTTGCAAAACGCTTAATTAGTTTTTTAAGAGCTATCCATAGCTGAAAACTAGAACATTCTAGGAGGTCTGGTTGCGGAGATATCTTAATTCAAAGTAAATCCATTAAAATCGATTTTTTTGAGTTTTGAAAGTTTGCATGACTTTGGATGTCTACAGTTCCACAAATAAGGCTCGGAAGGCCTTGCGGTTTGCTAACCGCTTAATCAGTTTTTGGAGAGCTATCCATTGCTGAAAACTAGAGCATTGTGTGGGCTCTGGTTGCAGAGAAATTTAGATTCAAAGTTAATCTTTCTTGTTTCAACCCAAAAACTAAAAATCTTAATATGGCCATAACTTCCAAAATAAGGCTCGTAAGAGGTTGCGGTTAACGTTGTTGAACAGATAACGGTCAGGCCTTTGCATTGCCGTTCAAAACTAAACTTTTTTTTTTCCAATCGATTTTCGAAAAAAAGCATGGACTACCCCCTTATCACTAAAAACGCATTTTTTTACGAAAGTCTCTGGAACCCATTGAAACGTACATATATAGAAAGGTTTTGTCAAATGCAACCAGCACATCCAAAGCAAACCCTTTAATAAGGTCTAGTTTTCGAGATATTTGCATTCAAAGTTATTTTTTTGAGTTATGAAGGCTTGTATGACTTTGGATGCCTACAGTTCCGCAAATAAGGCTATGACGTCATTTTCGCTTGCAAAACGCTTAATTAGTTTTTCAAGAGCTATCCATAGCTGAAAACTAGAACATTCTATGAGGTCTGGTTGCGGAGATATCTTAATTCAAAGTAAATCCATTAAAATCGATTTTTTTGAGTTTTGAAAGTTTGCATGACTTTGGATGTCTACAGTTCCACAAATAAGGCTCGGAAGGCCTTGCGGTTTGCTAACCGCTTAATCAGTTTTTGGAGAGCTATCCATTGCTGAAAACTAGAGCATTGTGTGGGCTCTGGTTGCAGAGAAATTATGATTCAAAGTTAATCTTTCTTGTTTCAACCCAAAAACTAAAAATCTTAATATGGCCATAACTTCCAAAATAAGGCTCGTAAGAGGTTGCGGTTAACGTTGTTGAACAGATAACGGTCAGGCCTTTGCACTGCCGTTCAAAACTAAACTTTTTTTTTCCAATCGATTTTCGAAAAAAAGCATGGACTACCCCCTTATCACTAAAAACGCATTTTTTTACGAAAGTCTCTGGAACCCATTGAAACGTACATATATAGAAAGGTTTTGTCAAATGCAACCAGCACATCCAAAGCAAACCCTTTAATAAGGTCTAGTTTTCGAGATATTTGCATTCAAAGTTATTTTTTTGAGTTATGAAGGCTTGTATGACTTTGGATGCCTACAGTTCCGCAAATAAGGCTATGACGTCATTTTCGCTTGCAAAACGCTTAATTAGTTTTTCAAGAGCTATCCATAGCTGAAAACTAGAACATTCTATGAGGTCTGGTTGCGGAGATATCTTAATTCAAAGTAAATCCATTAAAATCGATTTTTTTTGAGTTTTGAAAGTTTGCATGACTTTGGATGTCTACAGTTCCACAAATAAGGCTCGGAAGGCCTTGCGGTTTGCTAACCGCTTAATCAGTTTTTGGAGAGCTATCCATTGCTGAAAACTAGAGCATTGTGTGGGCTCTGGTTGCAGAGAAATTATGATTCAAAGTTAATCTTTCTTGTTTCAACCCAAAAACTAAAAATCTTAATATGGCCATAACTTCCAAAATAAGGCTCGTAAGAGGTTGCGGTTAACGTTGTTGAACAGATAACGGTCAGGCCTTTGCATTGCCGTTCAAAACTAAACTTTTTTTTTCCAATCGATTTTAGAAAAAAAGCATGGACTACCCCCTTATCACTAAAAACGCATTTTTTTACGAAAGTCTCTGGAACCCATTGAAACGTACATATATAGAAAGGTTTTGTCAAATGCAACCAGCACATCCAAAGCAAACCCTTTAATAAGGTCTAGTTTTCGAGATATTTGCATTCAAAGTTATTTTTTTGAGTTATGAAGGCTTGTATGACTTTGGATGCCTACAGTTCCGCAAATAAGGCTATGACGTCATTTTCGCTTGCAAAACGCTTAATTAGTTTTTCAAGAGCTATCCATAGCTGAAAACTAGAACATTCTAGGAGGTCTGGTTGCGGAGATATCTTAATTCAAAGTAAATCCATTAAAATCGATTTTTTTGAGTTTTGAAAGTTTGCATGACTTTGGATGTCTACAGTTCCACAAATAAGGCTCGGAAGGCCTTGCGGTTTGCTAACCGCTTAATCAGTTTTTGGAGAGCTATCCATTGCTGAAAACTAGAGCATTGTGTGGGCTCTGGTTGCAGAGAAATTTAGATTCAAAGTTAATCTTTCTTGTTTCAACCCAAAAACTAAAAATCTTAATATGGCCATAACTTCCAAAATAAGGCTCGTAAGAGGTTGCGGTTAACGTTGTTGAACAGATAACGGTCAGGCCTTTGCATTGCCGTTCAAAACTAAACTTTTTTTTTTCCAATCGATTTTCGAAAAAAAGCATGGACTACCCCCTTATCACTAAAAACGCATTTTTTTACGAAAGTCTCTGGAACCCATTGAAACGTACATATATAGAAAGGCTTTGTCAAATGCAACCAGCACATCCAAAGCAAACCCTTTAATAAGGTCTAGTTTTCGAGATATTTGCATTCAAAGTTATTTTTTTGAGTTATGAAGGCTTGTATGACTTTGGATGCCTACAGTTCCGCAAATAAGGCTATGAAGTCATTTTCGCTTGCAAAACGCTTATTAAGTTTTTTAAGTGCTATCCATAGCTGAAAACTAGAACATTCTAGGAGGTCTGGTTGCGGAGATATCTTAATTCAAAGTAAATCCATTAAAATCGATTTTTTTGAGTTTTGAAAGTTTGCATGACTTTGGATGTCTACAGTTCCACAAATAAGGCTCGGAAGGCCTTGCGGTTTGCTAACCGCTTAATCAGTTTTTGGAGAGCTATCCATTGCTGAAAACTAGAGCATTGTGTGGGCTCTGGTTGCAGAGAAATTTAGATTCAAAGTTAATCTTTCTTGTTTCAACCCAAAAACTAAAAATCTTAATATGGCCATAACTTCCAAAATAAGGCTCGTAAGAGGTTGCGGTTAACGTTGTTGAACAGATAACGGTCAGGCCTTTGCATTGCCGTTCAAAACTAAACTTTTTTTTTCCAATCGATTTTCGAAAAAAAGCATGGACTACCCCCTTATCACTAAAAACGCATTTTTTTACGAAAGTCTCTGGAATCCATTGAAACGTACATATATAGAAAGGTTTTGTCAAATGCAACCAGCACATCCAAAGCAAACCCTTTAATAAGGTCTAGTTTTCGAGATATTTGCATTCAAAGTTATTTTTTTGAGTTATGAAGGCTTGTATGACTTTGGATGCCTACAGTTCCGCAAATAAGGCTATGACGTCATTTTCGCTTGCAAAACGCTTAATTAGTTTTTTAAGAGCTATCCATAGCTGAAAACTAGAACATTCTAGGAGGTCTGGTTGCGGAGATATCTTAATTCAAAGTAAATCCATTAAAATCGATTTTTTTGAGTTTTGAAAGTTTGCATGACTTTGGATGTCTACAGTTCCACAAATAAGGCTCGGAAGGCCTTGCGGTTTGCTAACCGCTTAATCAGTTTTTGGAGAGCTATCCATTGCTGAAAACTAGAGCATTGTGTGGGCTCTGGTTGCAGAGAAATTTAGATTCAAAGTTAATCTTTCTTGTTTCAACCCAAAAACTAAAAATCTTAATATGGCCATAACTTCCAAAATAAGGCTCGTAAGAGGTTGCGGTTAACGTTGTTGAACAGATAACGGTCAGGCCTTTGCATTGCCGTTCAAAACTAAACTTTTTTTTTTCCAATCGATTTTCGAAAAAAAGCATGGACTACCCCCTTATCACTAAAAACGCATTTTTTTACGAAAGTCTCTGGAACCCATTGAAACGTACATATATAGAAAGGTTTTGTCAAATGCAACCAGCACATCCAAAGCAAACCCTTTAATAAGGTCTAGTTTTCGAGATATTTGCATTCAAAGTTATTTTTTTGAGTTATGAAGGCTTGTATGACTTTGGATGCCTACAGTTCCGCAAATAAGGCTATGACGTCATTTTCGCTTGCAAAACGCTTAATTAGTTTTTCAAGAGCTATCCATAGCTGAAAACTAGAACATTCTAGGAGGTCTGGTTGCGGAGATATCTTAATTCAAAGTAAATCCATTAAAATCGATTTTTTTGAGTTTTGAAAGTTTGCATGACTTTGGATGTCTACAGTTCCACAAATAAGGCTCGGAAGGCCTTGCGGTTTGCTAACCGCTTAATCAGTTTTTGGAGAGCTATCCATTGCTGAAAACTAGAGCATTGTGTGGGCTCTGGTTGCAGAGAAATTTAGATTCAAAGTTAATCTTTCTTGTTTCAACCCAAAAACTAAAAATCTTAATATGGCCATAACTTCCAAAATAAGGCTCGTAAGAGGTTGCGGTTAACGTTGTTGAACAGATAACGGTCAGGCCTTTGCATTGCCGTTCAAAACTAAACTTTTTTTTTTCCAATCGATTTTCGAAAAAAAGCATGGACTACCCCCTTATCACTTAAAACGCATTTTTTTACGAAAGTCTCTGGAACCCATTGAAACGTACATATATAGAAAGGTTTTGTCAAATGCAACCAGCACATCCAAAGCAAACCCTTTAATAAGGTCTAGTTTTCGAGATATTTGCATTCAAAGTTATTTTTTTGAGTTATGAAGGCTTGTATGACTTTGGATGCCTACAGTTCCGCAAATAAGGCTATGACGTCATTTTCGCTTGCAAAACGCTTAATTAGTTTTTCAAGAGCTATCCATAGCTGAAAACTAGAACATTCTATGAGGTCTGGTTGCGGAGATATCTTAATTCAAAGTAAATCCATTAAAATCGATTTTTTTGAGTTTTGAAAGTTTGCATGACTTTGGATGTCTACAGTTCCACAAATAAGGCTCGGAAGGCCTTGCGGTTTGCTAACCGCTTAATCAGTTTTTGGAGAGCTATCCATTGCTGAAAACTAGAGCATTGTGTGGGCTCTGGTTGCAGAGAAATTATGATTCAAAGTTAATCTTTCTTGTTTCAACCCAAAAACTAAAAATCTTAATATGGCCATAACTTCCAAAATAAGGCTCGTAAGAGGTTGCGGTTAACGTTGTTGAACAGATAACGGTCAGGCCTTTGCACTGCCGTTCAAAACTAAACTTTTTTTTTCCAATCGATTTTAGAAAAAAAGCATGGACTACCCCCTTATCACTAAAAACGCATTTTTTTACGAAAGTCTCTGGAACCCATTGAAACGTACATATATAGAAAGGTTTTGTCAAATGCAACCAGCACATCCAAAGCAAACCCTTTAATAAGGTCTAGTTTTCGAGATATTTGCATTCAAAGTTATTTTTTTGAGTTATGAAGGCTTGTATGACTTTGGATGCCTACAGTTCCGCAAATAAGGCTATGACGTCATTTTCGCTTGCAAAACGCTTAATTAGTTTTTCAAGAGCTATCCATAGCTGAAAACTAGAACATTCTAGGAGGTCTGGTTGCGGAGATATCTTAATACAAAGTAAATCCATTAAAATCGATTTTTTTGAGTTTTGAAAGTTTGCATGACTTTGGATGTCTACAGTTCCACAAATAAGGCTCGGAAGGCCTTGCGGTTTGCTAACCGCTTAATCAGTTTTTGGAGAGCTATCCATTGCTGAAAACTAGAGCATTGTGTGGGCTCTGGTTGCAGAGAAATTTAGATTCAAAGTTAATCTTTCTTGTTTCAACCCAAAAACTAAAAATCTTAATATGGCCATAACTTCCAAAATAAGGCTCGTAAGAGGTTTTGGTTAACGTTGTTGAACAGATAACGGTCAGGCCTTTGCATTGCCGTTCAAAACTAAACTTTTTTTTTTCCAATCGATTTTCGAAAAAAAGCATGGACTACCCCCTTATCACTAAAAACGCATTTTTTTACGAAAGTCTCTGGAACCCATTGAAACGTACATATATAGAAAGGTTTTGTCAAATGCAACCAGCACATCCAAAGCAAACCCTTTAATAAGGTCTAGTTTTCGAGATATTTGCATTCAAAGTTATTTTTTTGAGTTATGAAGGCTTGTATGACTTTGGATGCCTACAGTTCCGCAAATAAGGCTATGACGTCATTTTCGCTTGCAAAACGCTTAATTAGTTTTTCAAGAGCTATCCATAGCTGAAAACTAGAACATTCTAGGAGGTCTGGTTGCGGAGATATCTTAATTCAAAGTAAATCCATTAAAATCGATTTTTTTGAGTTTTGAAAGTTTGCATGACTTTGGATGTCTACAGTTCCACAAATAAGGCTCGGAAGGCCTTGCGGTTTGCTAACCGCTTAATCAGTTTTTGGAGAGCTATCCATTGCTGAAAACTAGAGCATTGTGTGGGCTCTAGTTGCAGAGAAATTTAGATTCAAAATTAATCTTTCTTGTTTCAACCCAAAAACTAAAAATCTTAATATGGCCATAACTTCCAAAATAAGGCTCGTAAGAGGTTGCGGTTAACGTTGTTGAACAGATAACGGTCAGGCCTTTGCATTGCCGTTCAAAACTAAACTTTTTTTTTTCCAATCGATTTTCGAAAAAAAGCATGGACTACCCCCTTATCACTAAAAACGCATTTTTTTACGAAAGTCTCTGGAACCCATTGAAACGTACATATATAGAAAGGTTTTGTCAAATGCAACCAGCACATCCAAAGCAAACCCTTTAATAAGGTCTAGTTTTCGAGATATTTGCATTCAAAGTTATTTTTTTGAGTTATGAAGGCTTGTATGACTTTGGATGCCTACAGTTCCGCAAATAAGGCTATGACGTCATTTTCGCTTGCAAAACGCTTAATTAGTTTTTTAAGAGGTATCCATAGCTGAAAACTAGAACATTCTAGGAGGTCTGGTTGCGGAGATATCTTAATTCAAAGTAAATCCATTAAAATCGATTTTTTTGAGTTTTGAAAGTTTGCATGACTTTGGATGTCTACAGTTCCACAAATAAGGCTCGGAAGGCCTTGCGGTTTGCTAACCGCTTAATCAGTTTTTGGAGAGCTATCCATTGCTGAAAACTAGAGCATTGTGTGGGCTCTGGTTGCAGAGAAATTTAGATTCAAAGTTAATCTTTCTTGTTTCAACCCAAAAACTAAAAATCTTAATATGGCCATAACTTCCAAAATAAGGCTCGTAAGAGGTTGCGGTTAACGTTGTTGAACAGATAACGGTCAGGCCTTTGCATTGCCGTTCAAAACTAAACTTTTTTTTTTCCAATCGATTTTCGAAAAAAAGCATGGACTACCCCCTTATCACTAAAAACGCATTTTTTTACGAAAGTCTCTGGAACCCATTGAAACGTACATATATAGAAAGGTTTTGTCAAATGCAACCAGCACATCCAAAGCAAACCCTTTAATAAGGTCTAGTTTTCGAGATATTTGCATTCAAAGTTATTTTTTTGAGTTATGAAGGCTTGTATGACTTTGGATGCCTACAGTTCCGCAAATAAGGCTATGACGTCATTTTCGCTTGCAAAACGCTTAATTAGTTTTTCAAGAGCTATCCATAGCTGAAACTAGAACATTCTAGGAGGTCTGGTTGCGGAGATATCTTAATTCAAAGTAAATCCATTAAAATCGATTTTTTTGAGTTTTGAAAGTTTGCATGACTTTGGATGTCTACAGTTCCACAAATAAGGCTCGGAAGGCCTTGCGGTTTGCTAACCGCTTAATCAGTTTTTGGAGAGCTATCCATTGCTGAAAACTAGAGCATTGTGTGGGCTCTGGTTGCAGAGAAATTATGATTCAAAGTCAAAACTAAACTTTTTTTTTTCCAATCGATTTTCGAAAAAAAGCATGGACTACCCCCTTATCACTAAAAACGCATTTTTTTACGAAAGTCTCTGGAACCCATTGAAACGTACATATATAGAAAGGTTTTGTCAAATGCAACCAGCACATCCAAAGCAAACCCTTTAATAAGGTCTAGTTTTCGAGATATTTGCATTCAAAGTTATTTTTTTGAGTTATGAAGGCTTGTATGACTTTGGATGCCTACAGTTCCGCAAATAAGGCTATGACGTCATTTTCGCTTGCAAAACGCTTAATTAGTTTTTCAAGAGCTATCCATAGCTGAAACTAGAACATTCTAGGGGGTCTGGTTGCGGAGATATCTTAATTCAAAGTAAATCCATTAAAATCGATTTTTTTGAGTTTTGAAAGTTTGCATGACTTTGGATGTCTACAGTTCCACAAATAAGGCTCGGAAGGCCTTGCGGTTTGCTAACCGCTTAATCAGTTTTTGGAGAGCTATCCATTGCTGAAAACTAGAGCATTGTGTGGGCTCTGGTTGCAGAGAAATTATGATTCAAAGTTAATCTTTCTTGTTTCAACCCAAAAACTAAAAATCTTAATATGGCCATAACTTCCAAAATAAGGCTCGTAAGAGGTTGCGGTTAACGTTGTTGAACAGATAACGGTCAGGCCTTTGCATTGCCGTTCAAAACTAAACTTTTTTTTTTCCAATCGATTTTCGAAAAAAAGCATGGACTACCCCCTTATCACTAAAAACGCATTTTTTTACGAAAGTCTCTGGAACCCATTGAAACGTACATATATAGAAAGGCTTTGTCAAATGCAACCAGCACATCCAAAGCAAACCCTTTAATAAGGTCTAGTTTTCGAGATATTTGCATTCAAAGTTATTTTTTTGAGTTATGAAGGCTTGTATGACTTTGGATGCCTACAGTTCCGCAAATAAGGCTATGAAGTCATTTTCGCTTGCAAAACGCTTATTAAGTTTTTTAAGTGCTATCCATAGCTGAAAACTAGAACATTCTAGGAGGTCTGGTTGCGGAGATATCTTAATTCAAAGTAAATCCATTAAAATCGATTTTTTTGAGTTTTGAAAGTTTGCATGACTTTGGATGTCTACAGTTCCACAAATAAGGCTCGGAAGGCCTTGCGGTTTGCTAACCGCTTAATCAGTTTTTGGAGAGCTATCCATTGCTGAAAACTAGAGCATTGTGTGGGCTCTGGTTGCAGAGAAATTATGATTCAAAGTTAATCTTTCTGGTTTCAACCCAAAAACTAAAAATCTTAATATGGCCATAACTTCCAAAATAAGGCTCGTAAGAGGTTGCGGTTAACGTTGTTGAACAGATAACGGTCAGGCCTTTGCATTGCCGTTCAAAACTAAACTTTTTTTTTCCAATCGATTTTCGAAAAAAAGCATGGACTACCCCCTTATCACTAAAAACGCATTTTTTTACGAAAGTCTCTGGAACCCATTGAAACGTACATATATAGAAAGTTTTTGTCAAATGCAACCAGCACATCCAAAGCAAACCCTTTAATAAGGTCTAGTTTTCGAGATATTTGCATTCAAAGTTATTTTTTTGAGTTATGAAGGCTTGTATGACTTTGGATGCCTACAGTTCCGCAAATAAGGCTATGACGTCATTTTCGCTTGCAAAACGCTTAATTAGTTTTTCAAGAGGTATCCATAGCTGAAAACTAGAACATTCTAGGAGGTCTGGTTGCGGAGATATCTTAATTCAAAGTAAATCCATTAAAATCGATTTTTTTGAGTTTTGAAAGTTTGCATGACTTTGGATGTCTACAGTTCCACAAATAAGGCTCGGAAGGCCTTGCGGTTTGCTAACCGCTTAATCAGTTTTTGGAGAGCTATCCATTGCTGAAAACTAGAGCATTGTGTGGGCTCTGGTTGCAGAGAAATTTAGATTCAAAGTTAATCTTTCTTGTTTCAACCCAAAAACTAAAAATCTTAATATGGCCATAACTTCCAAAATAAGGCTCGTAAGAGGTTGCGGTTAACGTTGTTGAACAGATAACGGTCAGGCCTTTGCATTGCCGTTCAAAACTAAACTTTTTTTTTTCCAATCGATTTTCGAAAAAAAGCATGGACTACCCCCTTATCACTAAAAACGCATTTTTTTACGAAAGTCTCTGGAACCCATTGAAACGTACATATATAGAAAGGTTTTGTCAAATGCAACCAGCACATCCAAAGCAAACCCTTTAATAAGGTCTAGTTTTCGAGATATTTGCATTCAAAGTTATTTTTTTGAGTTATGAAGGCTTGTATGACTTTGGATGCCTACAGTTCCGCAAATAAGGCTATGACGTCATTTTCGCTTGCAAAACGCTTAATTAGTTTTTCAAGAGCTATCCATAGCTGAAACTAGAACATTCTAGGAGGTCTGGTTGCGGAGATATCTTAATTCAAAGTAAATCCATTAAAATCGATTTTTTTGAGTTTTGAAAGTTTGCATGACTTTGGATGTCTACAGTTCCACAAATAAGGCTCGGAAGGCCTTGCGGTTTGCTAACCGCTTAATCAGTTTTTGGAGAGCTATCCATTGCTGAAAACTAGAGCATTGTGTGGGCTCTGGTTGCAGAGAAATTATGATTCAAAGTTAATCTTTCTTGTTTCAACCCAAAAACTAAAAATCTTAATATGGCCATAACTTCCAAAATAAGGCTCGTAAGAGGTTGCGGTTAACGTTGTTGAACAGATAACGGTCAGGCCTTTGCATTGCCGTTCAAAACTAAACTTTTTTTTTCCAATCGATTTTCGAAAAAAAGCATGGACTACCCCCTTATCACTAAAAACGCATTTTTTTACGAAAGTCTCTGGAACCCATTGAAACGTACATATATAGAAAGGTTTTGTCAAATGCAACCAGCACATCCAAAGCAAACCCTTTAATAAGGTCTAGTTTTCGAGATATTTGCATTCAAAGTTATTTTTTTGAGTTATGAAGGCTTGTATGACTTTGGATGCCTACAGTTCCGCAAATAAGGCTATGACGTCATTTTCGCTTGCAAAACGCTTATTAAGTTTTTTAAGTGCTATCCATAGCTGAAAACTAGAACATTCTAGGAGGTCTGGTTGCGGAGATATCTTAATTCAAAGTAAATCCATTAAAATCGATTTTTTTGAGTTTTGAAAGTTTGCATGACTTTGGATGTCTACAGTTCCACAAATAAGGCTCGGAAGGCCTTGCGGTTTGCTAACCGCTTAATCAGTTTTTGGAGAGCTATCCATTGCTGAAAACTAGAGCATTGTGTGGGCTCTGGTTGCAGAGAAATTATGATTCAAAGTTAATCTTTCTGGTTTCAACCCAAAAACTAAAAATCTTAATATGGCCATAACTTCCAAAATAAGGCTCGTAAGAGGTTGCGGTTAACGTTGTTGAACAGATAACGGTCAGGCCTTTGCATTGCCGTTCAAAACTAAACTTTTTTTTTCCAATCGATTTTCGAAAAAAAGCATGGACTACCCCCTTATCACTAAAAACGCATTTTTTTACGAAAGTCTCTGGAACCCATTGAAACGTACATATATAGAAAGGTTTTGTCAAATGCAACCAGCACATTCAAAGTAAACCCTTTAATAAGGTCTAGTTTTCGAGATATTTGCATTCAAAGTTATTTTTTTGAGTTATGAAGGCTTGTATGACTTTGGATGCCTACAGTTCCGCAAATAAGGCTATGACGTCATTTTCGCTTGGAAAACGCTTAATTAGTTTTTCAAGAGCTATCCATAGCTGAAAACTAGAACATTCTAGGAGGTCTGGTTGCGGAGATATCTTAATTCAAAGTAAATCCATTAAAATCGATTTTTTTGAGTTTTGAAAGTTTGCATGACTTTGGATGTCTACAGTTCCACAAATAAGGCTCGGAAGGCCTTGCGGTTTGCTAACCGCTTAATCAGTTTTTGGAGAGCTATCCATTGCTGAAAACTAGAGCATTGTGTGGGCTCTGGTTGCAGAGAAATTATGATTCAAAGTTAATCTTTCTGGTTTCAACCCAAAAACTAAAAATCTTAATATGGCCATAACTTCCAAAATAAGGCTCGTAAGAGGTTGCGGTTAACGTTGTTGAACAGATAACGGTCAGGCCTTTGCATTGCCGTTCAAAACTAAACTTTTTTTTTCCAATCGGTTTTCGAAAAAAAGCATGGACTACCCCCTTATCACTAAAAACGCATTTTTTTACGAAAGTCTCTGGAACCCATTGAAACGTACATATATAGAAAGTTTTTGTCAAATGCAATCAGCACATCCAAAGCAAACCCTTTAATAAGGTCTAGTTTTCGAGATATTTGCATTCAAAGTTATTTTTTTGAGTTATGAAGGCTTGTATGACTTTGGATGCCTACAGTTCCGCAAATAAGGCTATGACGTCATTTTCGCTTGCAAAACGCTTAATTAGTTTTTCAAGAGCTATCCATAGCTGAAAACTAGAACATTCTAGGAGGTCTGGTTGCGGAGATATCTTAATTCAAACTAAATCCATTAAAATCGATTTTTTTGAGTTTTGAAAGTTTGCATGACTTTGGATGTCTACAGTTCCACAAATAAGGCTCGGAAGGCCTTGCGGTTTGCTAACCGCTTAATCAGTTTTTGGAGAGCTATCCATTGCTGAAAACTAGAGCATTGTGTGGGCTCTGGTTGCAGAGAAATTATGATTCAAAGTTAATCTTTCTGGTTTCAACCCAAAAACTAAAAATCTTAATATGGCCATAACTTCCAAAATAAGGCTCGTAAGAGGTAGCGGTTAGCGTTGTTGAACAGATAACGGTCAGGCCTTTGCATTGCCGTTCAAAACTAAACTTTTTTTTTTCCAATCGATTTTCGAAAAAAAGCATGGACTACCCCCTTATCACTAAAAACGCATTTTTTTACGAAAGTCTCTGGAACCCATTGAAACGTACATATATAGAAAGGTTTTGTCAAATGCAACCAGCACATCCAAAGCAAACCCTTTAATAAGGTCTAGTTTTCGAGATATTTGCGTTCAAAGTTATTTTTTTGAGTTATGAAGGCTTGTATGACTTTGGATGCCTACAGTTCCGCAAATAAGGCTATGACGTCATTTTCGCTTGCAAAACGCTTAATTAGTTTTTCAAGAGCTATCCATAGCTGAAACTAGAACATTCTAGGAGGTCTGGTTGCGGAGATATCTTAATTCAAAGTAAATCCATTAAAATCGATTTTTTTGAGTTTTGAAAGTTTGCATGACTTTGGATGTCTACAGTTCCACAAATAAGGCTCGGAAGGCCTTGCGGTTTGCTAACCGCTTAATCAGTTTTTGGAGAGCTATCCATTGCTGAAAACTAGAGCATTGTGTGGGCTCTGGTTGCAGAGAAATTATGATTCAAAGTTAATCTTTCTTGTTTCAACCCAAAAACTAAAAATCTTAATATGGCCATAACTTCCAAAATAAGGCTCGTAAGAGGTTGCGGTTAACGTTGTTGAACAGATAACGGTCAGGCCTTTGCATTGCCGTTCAAAACTAAACTTTTTTTTTTCCAATCGATTTTCGAAAAAAAGCATGGACTACCCCCTTATCACTAAAAACGCATTTTTTTACGAAAGTCTCTGGAACCCATTGAAACGTACATATATAGAAAGGTTTTGTCAAATGCAACCAGCACATCCAAAGCAAACCCTTTAATAAGGTCTAGTTTTCGAGATATTTGCATTCAAAGTTATTTTTTTGAGTTATGAAGGCTTGTATGACTTTGGATGCCTACAGTTCCGCAAATAAAGCTATGACGTCATTTTCGCTTGCAAAACGCTTAATTAGTTTTTCAAGAGGTATCCATAGCTGAAAACTAGAACATTCTAGGAGGTCTGGTTGCGGAGATATCTTAATTCAAAGTAAATCCATTAAAATCGATTTTTTTGAGTTTTGAAAGTTTGCATGACTTTGGATGTCTACAGTTCCACAAATAAGGCTCGGAAGGCCTTGCGGTTTGCTAACCGCTTAATCAGTTTTTGGAGAGCTATCCATTGCTGAAAACTAGAGCATTGTGTGGGCTCTGGTTGCAGAGAAATTTAGATTCAAAGTTAATCTTTCTTGTTTCAACCCAAAAACTAAAAATCTTAATATGGCCATAACTTCCAAAATAAGGCTCGTAAGAGGTTGCGGTTAACGTTGTTGAACAGATAACGGTCAGGCCTTTGCATTGCCGTTCAAAACTAAACTTTTTGTTTTCCAATCGATTTTCGAAAAAAAGCATGGACTACCCCCTTATCACTAAAAACGCATTTTTTTACGAAAGTCTCTGGAACCCATTGAAACGTACATATATAGAAAGGTTTTGTCAAATGCAACCAGCACATCCAAAGCAAACCCTTTAATAAGGTCTAGTTTTCGAGATATTTGCATTCAAAGTTATTTTTTTGAGTTATGAAGGCTTGTATGACTTTGGATGCCTACAGTTCCGCAAATAAGGCTATGACGTCATTTTCGCTTGCAAAACGCTTATTAAGTTTTTTAAGTGCTATCCATAGCTGAAAACTAGAACATTCTAGGAGGTCTGGTTGCGGAGATATCTTAATTCAAAGTAAATCCATTAAAATCGATTTTTTTGAGTTTTGAAAGTTTGCATGACTTTGGATGTCTACAGTTCCACAAATAAGGCTCGGAAGGCCTTGCGGTTTGCTAACCGCTTAATCAGTTTTTGGAGAGCTATCCATTGCTGAAAACTAGAGCATTGTGTGGGCTCTGGTTGCAGAGAAATTATGATTCAAAGTTAATCTTTCTGGTTTCAACCCAAAAACTAAAAATCTTAATATGGCCATAACTTCCAAAATAAGGCTCGTAAGAGGTTGCGGTTAACGTTGTTGAACAGATAACGGTCAGGCCTTTGCATTGCCGTTCAAAACTAAACTTTTTTTTTCCAATCGATTTTCGAAAAAAAGCATGGACTACCCCCTTATCACTAAAAACGCATTTTTTTACGAAAGTCTCTGGAACCCATTGAAACGTACATATATAGAAAGGTTTTGTCAAATGCAACCAGCACATCCAAAGCAAACCCTTTAATAAGGTCTAGTTTTCGAGATATTTGCATTCAAAGTTATTTTTTTGAGTTATGAAGGCTTGTATGACTTTGGATGCCTACAGTTCCGCAAATAAGGCTATGACGTCATTTTCGCTTGCAAAACGCTTAATTAGTTTTTCAAGAGCTATCCATAGCTGAAAACTAGAACATTCTAGGAGGTCTGGTTGCGGAGATATCTTAATTCAAAGTAAATCCATTAAAATCGATTTTTTTGAGTTTTGAAAGTTTGCATGACTTTGGATGTCTACAGTTCCACAAATAAGGCTCGGAAGGCCTTGCGGTTTGCTAACCGCTTAATCAGTTTTTGGAGAGCTATCCATTGCTGAAAACTAGAGCATTGTGTGGGCTCTGGTTGCAGAGAAATTATGATTCAAAGTTAATCTTTCTGGTTTCAACCCAAAAACTAAAAATCTTAATATGGCCATAACTTCCAAAATAAGGCTCGTAAGAGGTTGCGGTTAACGTTGTTGAACAGATAACGGTCAGGCCTTTGCATTGCCGTTCAAAACTAAACTTTTTTTTTCCAATCGATTTTCGAAAAAAAGCATGGACTACCCCCTTATCACTAAAAACGCATTTTTTTACGAAAGTCTCTGGAACCCATTGAAACGTACATATATAGAAAGTTTTTGTCAAATGCAACCAGCACATCCAAAGCAAACCCTTTAATAAGGTCTAGTTTTCGAGATATTTGCATTCAAAGTTATTTTTTTGAGTTATGAAGGCTTGTATGACTTTGGATGCCTACAGTTCCGCAAATAAGGCTATGACGTCATTTTCGCTTGCAAAACGCTTAATTAGTTTTTCAAGAGCTATCCATAGCTGAAAACTAGAACATTCTAGGAGGTCTGGTTGCGGAGATATCTTAATTCAAAGTAAATCCATTAAAATCGATTTTTTTGAGTTTTGAAAGTTTGCATGACTTTGGATGTCTACAGTTCCAAAAAATAGGGATCGGAAGGCCTTGCGGTTTGCTAACCGCTTAATCAGTTTTTGGAGAGCTATCCATTGCTGAAAACTAGAGCATTGTGTGGGCTCTGGTTGCAGAGAAATTTAGATTCAAAGTTAATCTTTCTTGTTTCAACCCAAAAACTAAAAATCTTAATATGGCCATAACTTCCAAAATAAGGCTCGTAAGAGGTTGCGGTTAACGTTGTTGAACAGATAACGGTCAGGCCTTTGCATTGCCGTTCAAAACTAAACTTTTTTTTTCCAATCGATTTTCGAAAAAAAGCATGGACTACCCCCTTATCACTAAAAACGCATTTTTTTACGAAAGTCTCTGGAACCCATTGAAACGTACATATATAGAAAGGTTTTGTCAAATGCAACCAGCACATCCAAAGCAAACCCTTTAATAAGGTCTAGTTTTCGAGATATTTGCATTCAAAGTTATTTTTTTGAGTTATGAAGGCTTGTATGACTTTGGATGCCTACAGTTCCGCAAATAAGGCTATGACGTCATTTTCGCTTGCAAAACGCTTAATTAGTTTTTCAAGAGCTATCCACAGCTGGAAACTAGAACATTCTAGGAGGTCTGGTTGCGGAGATATCTTAATTCAAAGTAAATCCATTAAAATCGATTTTTTTGAGTTTTGAAAGTTTGCATGACTTTGGATGTCTACAGTTCCACAAATAAGGCTCGGAAGGCCTTGCGGTTTGCTAACCGCTTAATCAGTTTTTGGAGAGCTATCCATTGCTGAAAACTAGAGCATTGTGTGGGCTCTGGTTGCAGAGAAATTATGATTCAAAGTTAATCTTTCTTGTTTCAACCCAAAAACTATAAATCTTAATATGGCCATAACTTCCAAAATAAGGCTCGTAAGAGGTTGCGGTTAACGTTGTTGAACAGATAACGGTCAGGCCTTTGCATTGCCGTTCAAAACTAAACTTTTTTTTTTCCAATCGATTTTCGAAAAAAAGCATGGACTACCCCCTTATCACTAAAAACGCATTTTTTTACGAAAGTCTCTGGAACCCATTGAAACGTACATATATAGAAAGGTTTTGTCAAATGCAACCAGCACATCCAAAGCAAACCCTTTAATAAGGTCTAGTTTTCGAGATATTTGCATTCAAAGTTATTTTTTTGAGTTATGAAGGCTTGTATGACTTTGGATGCCTACAGTTCCGCAAATAAGGCTATGACGTCATTTTCGCTTGCAAAACGCTTAATTAGTTTTTCAAGAGCTATCCATAGCTGAAAACTAGAACATTCTAGGAGGTCTGGTTGCGGAGATATCTTAATTCAAAGTAAATCCATTAAAATCGATTTTTTTGAGTTTTGAAAGTTTGCATGACTTTGGATGTCTACAGTTCCAAAAAATAGGGATCGGAAGGCCTTGCGGTTTGCTAACCGCTTAATCAGTTTTTGGAGAGCTATCCATTGCTGAAAACTAGAGCATTGTGTGGGCTCTGGTTGCAGAGAAATTTAGATTCAAAGTTAATCTTTCTTGTTTCAACCCAAAAACTAAAAATCTTAATATGGCCATAACTTCCAAAATAAGGCTCGTAAGAGGTTGCGGTTAACGTTGTTGAACAGATAACGGTCAGGCCTTTGCATTGCCGTTCAAAACTAAACTTTTTTTTTCCAATCGATTTTCGAAAAAAAGCATGGACTACCCCCTTATCACTAAAAACGCATTTTTTTACGAAAGTCTCTGGAACCCATTGAAACGTACATATATAGAAAGGTTTTGTCAAATGCAACCAGCACATCCAAAGCAAACCCTTTAATAAGGTCTAGTTTTCGAGATATTTGCATTCAAAGTTATTTTTTTGAGTTATGAAGGCTTGTATGACTTTGGATGCCTACAGTTCCGCAAATAAGGCTATGACGTCATTTTCGCTTGCAAAACGCTTAATTAGTTTTTCAAGAGCTATCCACAGCTGGAAACTAGAACATTCTAGGAGGTCTGGTTGCGGAGATATCTTAATTCAAAGTAAATCCATTAAAATCGATTTTTTTGAGTTTTGAAAGTTTGCATGACTTTGGATGTCTACAGTTCCACAAATAAGGCTCGGAAGGCCTTGCGGTTTGCTAACCGCTTAATCAGTTTTTGGAGAGCTATCCATTGCTGAAAACTAGAGCATTGTGTGGGCTCTGGTTGCAGAGAAATTATGATTCAAAGTTAATCTTTCTTGTTTCAACCCAAAAACTATAAATCTTAATATGGCCATAACTTCCAAAATAAGGCTCGTAAGAGGTTGCGGTTAACGTTGTTGAACAGATAACGGTCAGGCCTTTGCATTGCCGTTCAAAACTAAACTTTTTTTTTTCCAATCGATTTTCGAAAAAAAGCATGGACTACCCCCTTATCACTAAAAACGCATTTTTTTACGAAAGTCTCTGGAACCCATTGAAACGTACATATATAGAAAGGTTTTGTCAAATGCAACCAGCACATCCAAAGCAAACCCTTTAATAAGGTCTAGTTTTCGAGATATTTGCATTCAAAGTTATTTTTTTGAGTTATGAAGGCTTGTATGACTTTGGATGCCTACAGTTCCGCAAATAAGGCTATGACGTCATTTTCGCTTGCAAAACGCTTAATTAGTTTTTCAAGAGCTATCCATAGCTGAAAACTAGAACATTCTAGGAGGTCTGGTTGCGGAGATATCTTAATTCAAAGTAAATCCATTAAAATCGATTTTTTTGAGTTTTGAAAGTTTGCATGACTTTGGATGTCTACAGTTCCACAAATAAGGCTCGGAAGGCCTTGCGGTTTGCTAACCGCTTAATCAGTTTTTGGAGAGCTATCCATTGCTGAAAACTAGAGCATTGTGTGGGCTCTGGTTGCAGAGAAATTATGATTCAAAGTTAATCTTTCTGGTTTCAACCCAAAAACTAAAAATCTTAATATGGCCATAACTTCCAAAATAAGGCTCGTAAGAGGTAGCGGTTAGCGTTGTTGAACAGATAACGGTCAGGCCTTTGCATTGCCGTTCAAAACTAAACTTTTTTTTTCCAATCGATTTTCGAAAAAAAGCATGGACTACCCCCTTATCACTAAAAACGCATTTTTTTACGAAAGTCTCTGGAACCCATTGAAACGTACATATATAGAAAGTTTTTGTCAAATGCAACCAGCACATCCAAAGCAAACCCTTTAATAAGGTCTAGTTTTCGAGATATTTGCATTCAAAGTTATTTTTTTGAGTTATGAAGGCTTGTATGACTTTGGATGCCTACAGTTCCGCAAATAAGGCTATGACGTCATTTTCGCTTGCAAAACGCTTAATTAGTTTTTCAAGAGCTATCCATAGCTGAAAACTAGAACATTCTAGGAGGTCTGGTTGCGGAGATATCTTAATTCAAAGTAAATCCATTAAAATCGATTTTTTTGAGTTTTGAAAGTTTGCATGACTTTGGATGTCTACAGTTCCAAAAAATAGGGATCGGAAGGCCTTGCGGTTTGCTAACCGCTTAATCAGTTTTTGGAGAGCTATCCATTGCTGAAAACTAGAGCATTGTGTGGGCTCTGGTTGCAGAGAAATTTAGATTCAAAGTTAATCTTTCTTGTTTCAACCCAAAAACTAAAAATCTTAATATGGCCATAACTTCCAAAATAAGGCTCGTAAGAGGTTGCGGTTAACGTTGTTGAACAGATAACGGTCAGGCCTTTGCATTGCCGTTCAAAACTAAACTTTTTTTTTCCAATCGATTTTCGAAAAAAAGCATGGACTACCCCCTTATCACTAAAAACGCATTTTTTTACGAAAGTCTCTGGAACCCATTGAAACGTACATATATAGAAAGGTTTTGTCAAATGCAACCAGCACATCCAAAGCAAACCCTTTAATAAGGTCTAGTTTTCGAGATATTTGCATTCAAAGTTATTTTTTTGAGTTATGAAGGCTTGTATGACTTTGGATGCCTACAGTTCCGCAAATAAGGCTATGACGTCATTTTCGCTTGCAAAACGCTTAATTAGTTTTTCAAGAGCTATCCATAGCTGAAAACTAGAACATTCTAGGATGTCTGGTTGCGGAGATATCTTAATTCAAAGTAAATCCATTAAAATCGATTTTTTTGAGTTTTGAAAGTTTGCATGACTTTGGATGTCTACAGTTCCACAAATAAGGCTCGGAAGGCCTTGCGGTTTGCTAACCGCTTAATCAGTTTTTGGAGAGCTATCCATTGCTGAAAACTAGAGCATTGTGTGGGCTCTGGTTGCAGAGAAATTATGATTCAAAGTTAATCTTTCTGGTTTCAACCCAAAAACTAAAAATCTTAATATGGCCATAACTTCCAAAATAAGGCTCGTAAGAGGTAGCGGTTAGCGTTGTTGAACAGATAACGGTCAGGCCTTTGCATTGCCGTTCAAAACTAAACTTTTTTTTTCCAATCGATTTTCGAAAAAAAGCATGGACTACCCCCTTATCACTAAAAACGCATTTTTTTACGAAAGTCTCTGGAACCCATTGAAACGTACATATATAGAAAGTTTTTGTCAAATGCAACCAGCACATCCAAAGCAAACCCTTTAATAAGGTCTAGTTTTCGAGATATTTGCATTCAAAGTTATTTTTTTGAGTTATGAAGGCTTGTATGACTTTGGATGCCTACAGTTCCGCAAATAAGGCTATGACGTCATTTTCGCTTGCAAAACGCTTAATTAGTTTTTCAAGAGCTATCCATAGCTGAAAACTAGAACATTCTAGGAGGTCTGGTTGCGGAGATATCTTAATTCAAAGTAAATCCATTAAAATCGATTTTTTTGAGTTTTGAAAGTTTGCATGACTTTGGATGTCTACAGTTCCAAAAAATAGGGATCGGAAGGCCTTGCGGTTTGCTAACCGCTTAATCAGTTTTTGGAGAGCTATCCATTGCTGAAAACTAGAGCATTGTGTGGGCTCTGGTTGCAGAGAAATTTAGATTCAAAGTTAATCTTTCTTGTTTCAACCCAAAAACTAAAAATCTTAATATGGCCATAACTTCCAAAATAAGGCTCGTAAGAGGTTGCGGTTAACGTTGTTGAACAGATAACGGTCAGGCCTTTGCATTGCCGTTCAAAACTAAACTTTTTTTTTCCAATCGATTTTCGAAAAAAAGCATGGACTACCCCCTTATCACTAAAAACGCATTTTTTTACGAAAGTCTCTGGAACCCATTGAAACGTACATATATAGAAAGGTTTTGTCAAATGCAACCAGCACATCCAAAGCAAACCCTTTAATAAGGTCTAGTTTTCGAGATATTTGCATTCAAAGTTATTTTTTTGAGTTATGAAGGCTTGTATGACTTTGGATGCCTACAGTTCCGCAAATAAGGCTATGACGTCATTTTCGCTTGCAAAACGCTTAATTAGTTTTTCAAGAGCTATCCATAGCTGAAAACTAGAACATTCTAGGAGGTCTGGTTGCGGAGATATCTTAATTCAAAGTAAATCCATTAAAATCGATTTTTTTGAGTTTTGAAAGTTTGCATGACTTTGGATGTCTACAGTTCCACAAATAAGGCTCGGAAGGCCTTGCGGTTTGCTAACCGCTTAATCAGTTTTTGGAGAGCTATCCATTGCTGAAAACTAGAGCATTGTGTGGGCTCTGGTTGCAGAGAAATTATGATTCAAAGTTAATCTTTCTGGTTTCAACCCAAAAACTAAAAATCTTAATATGGCCATAACTTCCAAAATAAGGCTCGTAAGAGGTAGCGGTTAGCGTTGTTGAACAGATAACGGTCAGGCCTTTGCATTGCCGTTCAAAACTAAACTTTTTTTTTCCAATCGATTTTCGAAAAAAAGCATGGACTACCCCCTTATCACTAAAAACGCATTTTTTTACGAAAGTCTCTGGAACCCATTGAAACGTACATATATAGAAAGTTTTTGTCAAATGCAACCAGCACATCCAAAGCAAACCCTTTAATAAGGTCTAGTTTTCGAGATATTTGCATTCAAAGTTATTTTTTTTGAGTTATGAAGGCTTGTATGACTTTGGATGCCTACAGTTCCGCAAATAAGGCTATGACGTCATTTTCGCTTGCAAAACGCTTAATTAGTTTTTCATGAGCTATCCATAGCTGAAAACTAGAACATTCTAGGAGGTCTGGTTGCGGAGATATCTTAATTCAAAGTAAATCCATTAAAATCGATTTTTTTGAGTTTTGAAAGTTTGCATGACTTTGGATGTCTACAGTTCCAAAAAATAGGGATCGGAAGGCCTTGCGGTTTGCTAACCGCTTAATCAGTTTTTGGAGAGCTATCCATTGCTGAAAACTAGAGCATTGTGTGGGCTCTGGTTGCAGAGAAATTTAGATTCAAAGTTAATCTTTCTTGTTTCAACCCAAAAACTAAAAATCTTAATATGGCCATAACTTCCAAAATAAGGCTCGTAAGAGGTTGCGGTTAACGTTGTTGAACAGATAACGGTCAGGCCTTTGCATTGCCGTTCAAAACTAAACTTTTTTTTTCCAATCGATTTTCGAAAAAAAGCATGGACTACCCCCTTATCACTAAAAACGCATTTTTTTACGAAAGTCTCTGGAACCCATTGAAACGTACATATATAGAAAGGTTTTGTCAAATGCAACCAGCACATCCAAAGCAAACCCTTTAATAAGGTCTAGTTTTCGAGATATTTGCATTCAAAGTTATTTTTTTGAGTTATGAAGGCTTGTATGACTTTGGATGCCTACAGTTCCGCAAATAAGGCTATGACGTCATTTTCGCTTGCAAAACGCTTAATTAGTTTTTCAAGAGCTATCCATAGCTGAAAACTAGAACATTCTAGGAGGTCTGGTTGCGGAGATATCTTAATTCAAAGTAAATCCATTAAAATCGATTTTTTTGAGTTTTGAAAGTTTGCATGACTTTGGATGTCTACAGTTCCACAAATAAGGCTCGGAAGGCCTTGCGGTTTGCTAACCGCTTAATCAGTTTTTGGAGAGCTATCCATTGCTGAAAACTAGAGCATTGTGTGGGCTCTGGTTGCAGAGAAATTATGATTCAAAGTTAATCTTTCTGGTTTCAACCCAAAAACTAAAAATCTTAATATGGCCATAACTTCCAAAATAAGGCTCGTAAGAGGTAGCGGTTAGCGTTGTTGAACAGATAACGGTCAGGCCTTTGCATTGCCGTTCAAAACTAAACTTTTTTTTTCCAATCGATTTTCGAAAAAAAGCATGGACTACCCCCTTATCACTAAAAACGCATTTTTTTACGAAAGTCTCTGGAACCCATTGAAACGTACATATATAGAAAGTTTTTGTCAAATGCAACCAGCACATCCAAAGCAAACCCTTTAATAAGGTCTAGTTTTCGAGATATTTGCATTCAAAGTTATTTTTTTGAGTTATGAAGGCTTGTATGACTTTGGATGCCTACAGTTCCGCAAATAAGGCTATGACGTCATTTTCGCTTGCAAAACGCTTAATTAGTTTTTCAAGAGCTATCCATAGCTGAAAACTAGAACATTCTAGGAGGTCTGGTTGCGGAGATATCTTAATTCAAAGTAAATCCATTAAAATCGATTTTTTTGAGTTTTGAAAGTTTGCATGACTTTGGATGTCTACAGTTCCAAAAAATAGGGATCGGAAGGCCTTGCGGTTTGCTAACCGCTTAATCAGTTTTTGGAGAGCTATCCATTGCTGAAAACTAGAGCATTGTGTGGGCTCTGGTTGCAGAGAAATTTAGATTCAAAGTTAATCTTTCTTGTTTCAACCCAAAAACTAAAAATCTTAATATGGCCATAACTTCCAAAATAAGGCTCGTAAGAGGTTGCGGTTAACGTTGTTGAACAGATAACGGTCAGGCCTTTGCATTGCCGTTCAAAACTAAACTTTTTTTTTCCAATCGATTTTCGAAAAAAAGCATGGACTACCCCCTTATCACTAAAAACGCATTTTTTTACGAAAGTCTCTGGAACCCATTGAAACGTACATATATAGAAAGGTTTTGTCAAATGCAACCAGCACATCCAAAGCAAACCCTTTAATAAGGTCTAGTTTTCGAGATATTTGCATTCAAAGTTATTTTTTTGAGTTATGAAGGCTTGTATGACTTTGGATGCCTACAGTTCCGCAAATAAGGCTATGACGTCATTTTCGCTTGCAAAACGCTTAATTAGTTTTTCAAGAGCTATCCATAGCTGAAAACTAGAACATTCTAGGAGGTCTGGTTGCGGAGATATCTTAATTCAAAGTAAATCCATTAAAATCGATTTTTTTGAGTTTTGAAAGTTTGCATGACTTTGGATGTCTACAGTTCCACAAATAAGGCTCGGAAGGCCTTGCGGTTTGCTAACCGCTTAATCAGTTTTTGGAGAGCTATCCATTGCTGAAAACTAGAGCATTGTGTGGGCTCTGGTTGCAGAGAAATTATGATTCAAAGTTAATCTTTCTGGTTTCAACCCAAAAACTAAAAATCTTAATATGGCCATAACTTCCAAAATAAGGCTCGTAAGAGGTAGCGGTTAGCGTTGTTGAAACAGATAACGGTCAGGCCTTTGCATTGCCGTTCAAAACTAAACTTTTTTTTTCCAATCGATTTTCGAAAAAAAGCATGGACTACCCCCTTATCACTAAAAACGCATTTTTTTTACGAAAGTCTCTGGAACCCATTGAAACGTACATATATAGAAAGTTTTTGTCAAATGCAACCAGCACATCCAAAGCAAACCCTTTAATAAGGTCTAGTTTTCGAGATATTTGCATTCAAAGTTATTTTTTTTGAGTTATGAAGGCTTGTATGACTTTGGATGCCTACAGTTCCGCAAATAAGGCTATGACGTCATTTTCGCTTGCAAAACGCTTAATTAGTTTTTCAAGAGCTATCCATAGCTGAAAAACTAGAACATTCTAGGAGGTCTGGTTGCGGAGATATCTTAATTCAAAGTAAATCCATTAAAATCGATTTTTTTGAGTTTTGAAAGTTTGCATGACTTTGGATGTCTACAGTTCCAAAAAATAGGGATCGGAAGGCCTTGCGGTTTGCTAACCGCTTAATCAGTTTTTGGAGAGCTATCCATTGCTGAAAACTAGAGCATTGTGTGGGCTCTGGTTGCAGAGAAATTTAGATTCAAAGTTAATCTTTCTTGTTTCAACCCAAAAACTAAAAATCTTAATATGGCCATAACTTCCAAAATAAGGCTCGTAAGAGGTTGCGGTTAACCGTTGTTGAACAGATAACGGTCAGGCCTTTGCATTGCCGTTCAAAACTAAACTTTTTTTTTCCAATCGATTTTCGAAAAAAAGCATGGACTACCCCCTTATCACTAAAAACGCATTTTTTTACGAAAGTCTCTGGAACCCATTGAAACGTACATATATAGAAAGGTTTTGTCAAATGCAACCAGCACATCCAAAGCAAACCCTTTAATAAGGTCTAGTTTTCGAGATATTTGCATTCAAAGTTATTTTTTTGAGTTATGAAGGCTTGTATGACTTTGGATGCCTACAGTTCCGCAAATAAGGCTATGACGTCATTTTCGCTTGCAAAACGCTTAATTAGTTTTTCAAGAGCTATCCACAGCTGGAAACTAGAACATTCTAGGAGGTCTGGTTGCGGAGATATCTTAATTCAAAGTAAATCCATTAAAATCGATTTTTTTGAGTTTTGAAAGTTTGCATGACTTTGGATGTCTACAGTTCCACAAATAAGGCTCGGAAGGCCTTGCGGTTTGCTAACCGCTTAATCAGTTTTTGGAGAGCTATCCATTGCTGAAAACTAGAGCATTGTGTGGGCTCTGGTTGCAGAGAAATTTAGATTCAAAGTTAATCTTTCTTGTTTCAACCCAAAAACTAAAAAT
>CASGHW010000023.1:0-5000 GCA_949320155.1 Melangyna quadrimaculata
CAAAAGTTAATTCAAAAGTTAAAATTCCTTCATTATAATGAAAAAAAAAAGAAATTACGATGTTAGAGACCAGTGGCGTACGCAGGGTGGGGCTTAGGGGGTTGAGCCCCCCCCCCAAGCAATATATGGTATACTGTGCTAAGATTTCAGATATCATCGAAGCAAGGTTTTTATTATTTTTAGTTCAAATTATATTTTTGTTAATTTTAAACTTTAGCAGAATTGTTAATTTTAATTAAAAAAATGTGTCGTATTAAATTCATTAGTTTTTACCACACCTAATCTAGATTTTGTTTGACATTTCAAACGTATCCCAGTATTGATAGAAACCCAAACAAAATTCCCTTGCAAACAGTCAAAATTCGCAAAATGATTTCACATATTTAATTTTTTCCTTCTTTTCCCATTAAAAAAAAAGCCGGATTGAAATAACAAAAAATGTAGTGCACTTATTAAAATAATAGATTCTCTAAGTATCTTCTCTTTTTTTATTGCTTTTTAGTGTGCTTTGGTTATGCTTGAACCAGTATCTTCGCGCTCAGTGAACGTATTAAATATTAAAAAAAAATATTTTTGTTGTTATTTCTAATGCTAAGACATAAGCCATTAAGAAGCTGTAGAGTCAATTGATGACATTTCGAAAAACTGTATCAGAGGTAGACAATCTTCTCAAACTCTTTTTTTAAAGTTAATGGGCCGTTTTTATAGTCGTCTTAAACTATTATGATTTTTTTAAACTTAAAATATAACCTTAACATTAATTTTAGTTTTTTTCAATGCACTATGTTTGACGTTCAATAATTTAATAAACTTCTATTTTGATTAGTATAGAAATCGAATTGGAATGAATTGTTATAATTGCTCTTATTTAAACTGTACCTAAGTAAAACATAAGTTTAGCGAAACCACTATGAAGACGCCCCAATAACAATTTGTATAATGAGAATTCCCTTGAAAAATGTTACCATTTCTTTCATTGTATAGCTACTGCTTCTTCTACTTTAAACTATAATAATGTCTGTTCTTTTACCCTGAATTTCTGCGATTTTCTGTGCATTTCGTTCCCAAGTTCTATCAATTTCATTTCTTTTATATGAACTTGATGGGACTTTGGACTAAAAATCACAGAAACTCAAATTAAATGAAAAGACCTAATAAATGTTATTAGCCGTGGTTTTTTGAAAGAGTGACTAGCAACTCAGTAAAAGTTTTACACGGAAAACACAAACAAAATTTTCAATAATAATTTGTTTTGTTATTGTTTTGCGTGTAAACATTTTGCTGAGTTGCTATTCACTATCTCAAAAAAAAACGACTATATAACATATTTATGAGCTTATTTAAAGGAAAAGTGGACATTTTTGATTATTAAAATTTGAATACACTTTTCTGACCCTATTACCGTTGACCTTGTTTAAATCGAGTCCAAAAAGTGGATTTTTGTCAAATTTCATTTTTACAAAAAATATTTGTTTACAAAGAAAGAAAGGTGTTTTTTTTTTCTCTTGAAATTAAAATTCTGTTGGTTGATAATACGAAGGGCTTTAATTTTTTTGCTATTTTGTGATACCTTACAAAAATTACACAAAAATTGAGACTGAGCCCCCCCCCCAAACAAAATCCTGTGTACGCTACTGTTAGAAACTACAATCTACCTGTCCTTGCACCTACCTACACCCTAAGCGTTAACGCATACGATGACGCATGCGTTGACGCATCGTTTTCATAGGTCTCGTTTCTGGGCATTAGGTAGGTTCCCTATATCATTGTGGATCCATATATGTTTGCCCACTCTCCTTTATTTTCATAAATAAACACGATCGCGCATGCGTTAACGCATGCGTTCACGCATCGTTTTCATAGGTCTCGTCGTAACTATACACAAAAGCGTACGCAGGGCGATGGCTTAGGGGGCTTGAGGCCCCCCACAAACAATATGGCATACTGTGCTAAGATTTCAGATATCATCGAAAAAACGTATGCGTCAACGCATGCTTCAACCTATGCATCAACGCATGCGTCAACGCATGCACCAACGCATGCTCTAACACATGCGTCAACGCATGCATCAAGGTCTTTTTAAAATTCAGTGATTTTTTTTTTGGCAAAAACCTGATATCCACCAAAATACATAAAAGGCTTTAAATAAAAGCTGTTTTGAGGAATTTAAGCTATCATGAGTAATTTTAGATTACATTTGGCACGAAACATTTACTTTTTCTATGTAGCAAGTCGAAAAAAAAGAACTGTCATTTTGAATTAATCTCTATTTAAAGTAACCAATCGTTTCAGTTTACCAATCCTTACACCATAAGATTTTCATAATTTCCACAAAAACAAACCCGTTTTCAAGCGTAGCTATATAGCAAATTGATTATTCTAACTTATTCACAAATTTCTATTCTCATGCTCATTTTGATGCTCACTGACAAGTCTTCTAGTGGATCTTATATAAAAGAATAAACTTCTTAGTGTGACTCAAGAAGGTGAGGTGGGTATAGTTTGGGGTTTGAGGGATAAAAAAAGAACAACCATGAATAATTCAAAGACCACATGATTTTTCCGAATTGACAGCCCATTTGGCTCATGAATTATTCAATTGATAGGAAAGATAAGAAACAAAAAAAAATACTTAACATCATTTGTGGTTCAATGATGATGATGAGTTTTTGTGCTTGTTATCATCGCATCGTTTAATAAAAATATATTTACTTAAATCCAAATGAATACCAAATGTATGATTAATTCTCTTAATGGAAACTAATTTTTTGAATTACATAGTGAAACAAGATAACAATAGGATAATGTTGGAATTTGTATTAAATTGAATTTGAGGTGTTTTGGTTTGAAACCCTCGCGTCGACCATCCGCAAATCATCCCAATACTTTCGTATATATCCGCGCCTTTCCCTATCCAATTTTGTAATAAAATATAGCTATTATCTATTTTATATGCATAAATTATAAATCAAAATATAATACTACATAAAGACCATACACAAATTCCAATCACAATTTAAAATTTTCTTCTCATCCATGAAATTAAAAAAAAAAAAAAAAAAAAAAAAAAAAAAATAATAATATTGAGTATAAGCTTCGTAAATAAATATAAGAATGAAGGCTTTAAAGTAAAACAGAAAAAAATCCGACGAACCAAACTAACGATAAGACTTTAATTCCACGTTCTGCAAGTTATTGTTTGTAACGTTATCATTTTCTTCGTTTTTTTTTTTTTAAATTTGCATCAAAACCTTTAAGCTCTCAAGAGATGTGGCATATTTAAATTCCATCAACTTTTCTTATCGGGATGGCTCTGGTCTATGGACGAAGGATTATAAGAAGCGCAGCATTTTGGATCCATTTTTTTTTATTTTCATCTTGAAAAAAATGTTTTTTTTTATATCAAAATAATATCTCGACAAATAATAAAACTGTGAGAGTGAAAGAATGGATTTGAATAAATTTAAAAAATCAGATATACATTGGTCTAGACAAATCACTTTAAAAAGATTCACAAATGATAAAAGTCTTTTAATTTCATAGGTTATTTGAGTTTATTTTAACAAAGATATATAGACACCAACAGTTGACTTTAAAAGTGAATGCTCATCCAATCTCGTCTCGGGAAGCTGTTGTTGGTTATGGTTTTGAACTAGAAAAACATGTAGGGTAGGGTGGGGCTAGTTGGCCCATGGGGCAAGTTGGACCACGCGAATTACTCGCAACATAAAAGTCCTACACAATCATGATTAATCACGAATGAAGCGTGTTCCTGTTCATTAAAAGGCACGTGCAAAAATAGTTTCAGTTGCATTTTGTCAGTAGAACGGTAGCCACGCACCGATTTGTGTTTTGTAGTGTCAAAGTAAAAAAGACATGTTTGTTTCTTTTTTTGTTATTTAATAGAAAACGCGCGAGTCTCTTGAGCCCTGTTATTATATTTTAATATGCCTAAATTTGAATGTTTTCAGTGGATTTTATTAAGTGACGCAATATGTGCATCAAACTAGGTGTGGGGTAAGTTGGACCGGTGCGGTGGTGGTAGTCCAACGCGATTACGATACGTAAATCTGTTTTAATGTTACATATTAATTTTTGTTATATCCTATTTTATCTAAAAAGAGGTTTTTGTTTTAATTCGATAATTTATTTTTTGCCTTTAATTTTTTTTTAATATTTATTTTTGTCTACTAAAAATTAATTATTAATTTTCAAGTAAAGTTTATTTAAAACACAACTCAATTTCTAATAAATAATGGCTTTTTTGTTATGTTTAGACATCATGGTTCCACTTTTTTGGCCCATGGTCCAACTAACCCCTCCTACTGGTCCAACTTACCCCGCTATTAGGGACCACTTGGACTTGGTGCTCTTGAGGCTATATAATTCTTCTGCTGTTACACATTTTCAATTTCTTAAAATTGCAATTAGAAGCCAAAAGTCCATTCTATTAATTGATCCCACTTTCATAGTTGTATTATGAGCGGTTTGGTAATTATAACACTTTCAGAAAAAAGTGGTCCAAATATCCCCGCCCTACCCTAGGTATTTTTAACTTAAAAAATTAAATATCTTATCGATTTTCAATTTAAACAATAAATCGATACTTTTACTTCTTCTCAAATCATAAAAAAAGCCGTTAGGAGACCGAGACCATATTGCGAAGAAGCATGCTCCCCATAAGTACATACTTCACTGTTTATACGCCGTAATTCTGGTTTCTAGCACTGTATTAATGTTAGCAAGCAAAAAATATCATAAAAAAGTAGTTTCAGTAGTTTTCAAATTTCTAAGAAACTATAGAAGACAAAAAACCATTCGGTTTTTTATATGAGATATGTCCAACGAATTGTTAGCATATGAATCGGCCACGGAGAAAACAGAAAGAAACCGAATGAGACAACAGCTTGTGTGCTCTCATAAAAATGCTAGTCGTTCAAATGCATTTCATAAGCAACAAAACCTGCACTGAGATGGAGCTTGGCATGTAGCTTCGGTAG
>CASGHW010000023.1:10000-13653 GCA_949320155.1 Melangyna quadrimaculata
AAATTTTCCTTTTGTAAAAGGACATCACGCAGACACTCTCTTATATGGTGAGCAGAGTCGCCTTTATCAGATAAAAAGCAATATATCAATGTATTAGGCAACGCTAGGCTGACCTTATTTTCGATTGTTTTTTCTTTTTTTTTCTCTTCCTTTTTTTTAAGGATATCGTATGAGACGCGCGTGACGTCTTCTATTAATGGATTTAAAGCCCTTTTATGGCCATCAAATTTTGTTTCAGTAAATTGAAATTGATTGATTATTATTATTTTGTGTCTTAAAGGGAAACGACGATATATTTAATAGATAGTAGATATTTATGAATTTTTGGCGGCAATTTTAAATGATTAAAATTTTTTTTTAAATGAGTAAGTTACTTATTATTTCGGCAATACTGTTTCTTGCATTATTTAAACTTAAATTGAAATAAATAAGTAAGTTATATAATAAAAACAATAACAACAAAAACAATAAAACACAGATTATTTTTGAGTGATGCAGCTTTTTTTCCTAATTTTGTTTCAATTTCAATTGAAATTTGTTCCAAACTTGAATTTTTAGCTAAACAAAAATTTTAATATTTGTTTAATGGAACTTTTTGAAAAAAAATATTTTTCTATTCTACAAAATTCGATTTAAAAATGTTGTAAGAGTCTTGTTTGAATTTAACCTACTCCTTACGCCATACATTGTGATTTTATTTGATTACACTCCATTTCTGATTCTCAAATCTTTACAAAAAAAAAAAAAGAAAATATAAAAACTGAAAAGGAAGTTGTTTATTCAAAGTGCTCTTCCGTGTGTGACTTTCTTATACACAATATACACGAGTGAAACTTTATATCAAAAAGATTTTTGTATCAAAAATAGAATAAAAATGAAATTGAGAAAAGGAAACACACTCAACGCCGACGTATACACTTTATAGTGTATTATATATTTATGGTAAAAAAAAATATAAATTGAATATTGAACCAGGAAATAGGATGTGATGATATTTCAAACTCGATTTAACTATTCAAAAGTATACTCACGTGATACTCCATGCATTTATGTTTATTTATGTTAGTATCATAGAGTGAGCGAAAAAGAAATAGAAAGGGTTCGAAATTTATATTATTTATTTATTTTATATTATTTAATCGAATTTATTATTTCACGCAATGCGAATTTTAGGGCTGGTCACGAGACGAGAAAAGTCTCGGTCTCGATCTCGGTCTCGCATGATGAGACCGAGACGAGATTGGCTTTTAAGCAACCGAGACAAGACCGAGACGAGACCGATTTTGACCGAAATTTACAGAGAGTCTAATAAACTAAAAAAAATCCAATTTCAGTTAAATATTTATTTTCTTTTGCACGTATTCAAACTATAATCGAAAATATTTCGTTCCAAAATCAACAGGTTGTCCGGATATTGTATTTTTCGGAGACGAGACCGAGAGGAGACTTAATTATACGAGACCGAGAGGAGACTGAAAATTTTCGATTTTAACGAGACCGAGACGAGACTTACAAAAGTCTCGCAGAGTCTGTCTCGTGGCCAGCCATAGCAAAGTTACTTAAGAAAAAATGCAAGCATTCATTTTTTTAAGGTTTTCATCTGCACAGATCATAGATTTGTAAGGTTTTAGATTTAAAACAGACAAAATAATACTGGATTTTTGGTGCATGCAATCAATACATTATTATAATTCATTGACAAAAAAAAAACAAAGTTTTGACATTTGTGAAAACATATGCCCAACTGGTCCAACAATTGTCACTCAACTTGTCTAACTAAGAAACCATATCAAAATGACCTTCTAAAGCTCACAGATTTCCAATAGGATTCTATGCACCCATTGCATAAATATGTGTTGGCTAAATGTAATAAATTTTGTATTAAGTAGTGAGTAAAGTTTCTATGTACTACAACAGTTTTCATTCATTGAATAAATACAACGTTTAATGGGGTTGGGGTCAGAATCCCGAAAACCAAAATCCCGAAAACCCAAAATCCCGAAAATCCAAAATCCCGAAAACCCAAAATCCCGAAAATCCAGAATCCCAAAAACCCAGAATACCGAAAATCCAGAATCCCGAAAACCCAGAATCCCGAAAACCCAAAATCCCGAAAACCCAGAATCCCGAAATCCCCAAAAACCCAAAATCCCGAATTGGAATCCTGAAAAACTATATAAAATGAAAAATTTGCGCAAATTTTTTCATTTTATATAATTTTTCGGGATTCCGATATCGGAAAAATAATCCTAAGTGTAAAGTTAAGAAGTAAAGATGTAAACAACAATCAGTTCCGTTAATATCTCTTTAAACATTATCTAAAGTTGTTATTGTGCTTTCAGAAGTGGTGTGTTGTAATTGAATTAATGTGCAAAAAAAAATTATTGAACTAAAATCAATAAAGTTGTGAGTTTTAATATTTTTTAATTTATAATTATATGTTTAAATTATTATTTAAATGGTGTTTTATTTTATGTTTCATAGCTATAATGAATGTGTCCATGGTAAAAACGAATATAGGACGGGAGAAAATCTGTTTTGATGGCGGAGAAAGAACCCCCCTTTATGGCAACAAAATTTTGTATTGTGTTCTTTTAAAAATAACGTTATCAGTTTTTGGCGACGTATGAAAACAACTCTTGCTAATTAAATTTTGCCTAATTTAGTGTACATCAAATTTTTCGTATAGTTTCGGATATATAGAAAAAAGAGGAAATAACAGTGAATGAATATGTATTTACCTTTTTTGTTTTTTCCAAGTAAATTGTTCTGAAAACATTCAATATCTAAGACAATGACAGGTTTTTTTCAGATTTGTTGTCTTTTCTAACCCCCGCATCTCCCTTATTATTTACCCTAGCGAAAATATGAATAAAACCTTTTTTATAGACAATTTATTTGTCTCTAATCCTGTAGCACAGACTTTTCCGTTAACATACTAGGTTGTGCCAATATTCACGAAAATCTAAAAAGGGGTACCTATAACCCACCTTTCCTGAGTTAAGCTCGCGGCCCTGGGCTGGGGATACCTGGGAGTATCCCCTACCATATAAAAAAGTAATCCAGAGAGCACTATTTTTTGCATGTATTTTATCAATTTGAGTCTTCGTTGACTGTGCTATTTGTTCAATAAGAGTTTCACTGAGCAGACAATTTTGAAGTTTTTTTATTTCTTCTATTTTATTTTCGGGATTTTGGCCTTTCTGGATTTTGGGCTTTCGGGATTGTGGATTGTCGGGATTCTGTGTTTTCGGGATTTTGGGTTTTCGGGATTCTGGATTTTCGGGATTTTGGGTTTTCGGGATTCAGAATTTCGAGATCGTGTCCGTCTCCCTGTTTAATAGATTCATTACATGCATTTGTGCAGGTTATTTAGTTAGTACAGTTTCTTTATATATTTTCTGCGCTCATTCCATAAATATAAATATTTCATGGAATTATCACATAAATATCGGTGCGTTGGTTACCTGTGTTAAAAAGATGATTATTTAGTGAGTAAAGTTTCTTAGCGGGATATTCCAATGTACTTATCACATACAAAATATGCACTCATTACATGAATAATATGTACTGGCACTCATTAGATAAAAAGTATGTATCTACTGATTGCATAAATGATATATGATACTCGTAAGATAAATAATATGTTCTTA
>CASGHW010000024.1:0-22576 GCA_949320155.1 Melangyna quadrimaculata
GGTGTATACATGATTTAACATCATTTATAGCCAGAATGAATAGAAGTGGGCAAGATGACTTCTTGAGGTACACCCGAGTGAAAGATTTAAAAAAGGCTAACTTTGGTGTACCTTGACCCATGTTAAGGTCAATTTCTCTGTTAGTACTAATGGAAGGGGACTTTTTTGTAGTAAAAATACTAGCCTTTAAATTACGTTTAAATTGAGCTGATATGTTTTTAGGGTTGCAGATATTCAATTTAAAATAGTGCTCAATTTTTCTTGCCCGAGGAAAATTTTGACTTTGAGGTCAATTTTGTTTTCATTTTTTTTCGAAAAAATGGGTAATAAACATAAAATTTTCTTATTTTTACGTGAAGACAATAATAAAAAAAAGCTCATCAATAAATGCTCCCAAAAGCCCATAGATTTTATGATACTATGGAAAATCTAAAACAGGTAAAAAATCGAATTTTGGTTTTTTAACTTATTTTAATGCAGCACTAGAAAATTGGAGTGGTTTTCCAAGAACTGGTAGTTTTTAGGTAATTTTTAAGACTGTACCCTCATGAAAAGGGTAAAAGTGTATACTTATGTAGGCAAACTTACTGTCAAAACCCTAATTACCTTTGCCTCTTCTCAGGGAGAGTTAAATTTGGGGTATGAATGTTTAATGGGTAAACTAACTAAACCTGTAAGTAATATAAAAGAATAGAAAAACAAATTCATTCATCAGATTATCAAGTTAAGTCACGATTACATTTGGATAAGATCGCTTTTTGACAAAAGACTCGATTTTTGTAACTGGTTGCTAGAGAGAAGCTTGGATGATAACCAGTTTATAAACAGAATTCTTTCGACAGACGAATCTCAATTCACAAGAGATGATATTACGAATTCCCATAATCACCATACATGGGATTCGAGCAATTTAAGACGGCGAAGATCCTTTCAGCACAGATTCAGTGTCAATATGTGGGCAGGTGTAATTGGAAATAAATTATTTGGGCCTTTAAAATTACCACCCCGACTTCTACTAACTATCTGGAGTTTTTAAAAAATAATCTACCAGACCTATAGGAGGATGCTTCCACTGCTTCAACTAGCTTCATCATATTTCCAACAAGATGGTGCTCTGGGCCACTATGGTCGCGAAGTTAAGGATTGGCTGGATGAAGTATACGGTGATAGATGGATAGGCAGAATTGGACCAATTCACTGGCCTGCAAGATCTCCTGATTTCACTGTACTGGAATTTTTTGTATGGGGACAAATGAAATAAATCGTTTACTAATCGGAAATAAAAACTTTAACTGAATTAGAACAACGTATTTCCGAAGGATCACTAAAAGTAAGCTAAAAGTTATCGAGAATAAGCACTCAAAATGAAAACAAAAAAACGGGCTTTAGCATGCATTTAAGACGCAGGGGGGCACTTTGAGCATTTCTTATGACTGTACTTGCGTGTACATAAAATAAAAAATTACTTAAACTACACAAATTATTGTTTTATTCAAAACTCATCTTTTTTAATTTTACCTATTAAATTTTTTTTATTATTGTTTCATTCATCAGGTAAAAGGAAGAAAACTTTATGTTTATTACACATTTTTGAAAAAAAAATTGACCTCTTACAAGGAAAATTGAACACTATTTAAAATTGAATATCTGGCAACCCTAAAAACATATTAGCTCAAATTAAACGTAGTTTCAAAGGCTAGTATTTCTATACTACATATATACTATTTACTATACTATAATACACGAATTGAGGTCCCTTGCATAACAGAGAATATGACCAAAGTTAGCCTGTTTTTAAAGCGTCAAAAAGTGATGTCAAAGTTTAAAATCAGACTTTACTGAAGAACAATTTACCGAATTACGACACCCTGCATACAAAATTTTACATGTAGACGAGTATAGGTATACAGTAATTTAAAAAAAAATGCATTAATACAAAAATGGAAATTTAAGTTTTCTTTTAAAAGTTAAAGTCGAAATTATATTTTTCAAACAGTAATAGCTATGTAGATAATATTTTTTGTTGGTATTTATTAAAAGAATTCAATGGATGTTTACTTCATTTGGAAGAGGAAGGTATGCCATTAACAATGGAAAACGATATCAGCCAAATGTCCACCACGGCTAAAGTTGCAGCACCATATCATTTTCATAAAATTTTCCATGACCAATTTACACATTTGCGGCTGTATGTTTTCGATAACTTCACGAATTCCATCTTTAAGGCCTTGAATCGATCTTTCACGTGGCTGCAGAGAAAAAAAATCTAAAGATGTTAAAATACAAGATCTCGGCTCGGTGGCCGATTGTGATCACCTCTTCGAGGAATAACACGGTCAGGAAACTTTTCTTGCAAAATTGCAATTGTTTCGTTGGTTGTGTGGCACGTAGCGCCCGCCGCCGTCTTGTCGAAAATAAACGTCGCGTCGTCTTATCAATATCTCCCAACTCCAGTCATACAAAAAGCGCAATACATTCACCGTTTCAGTTGCACCAGCCTCATTTTCGAATAAGTGAGGTCCAATCACACCGCCGCGCCAGCCCAAAAACCGCACCAAACAGTGACACGTTGAGGATGGAGAGGCTTTTGAACAATTATTCTTGGAATTTCCGAGACCCAAATGCGACAATTCTGCTTATTAACGTTGACTCCGAAGTTAAAATGGGCCTCATCACTGAAGATGATTTTTCGATTAAAATTCGGTTCATCTTGATGCATTTCAAGGACCAAATAAGCGCAGATACGACGTTGCTGGTGATCGACCAGCTTGAGTTCTTGTGTTAACTGAACTTTAAAATCCTTCAGACCTAAGTCTTAAAGCAAAATACGGTGTAATATCGTTTGTGGAATGCCTAATTCCAAAGACCGACGAGGAATCGACAAACCTGTGTTATTGTCGATACTACGGGCTACAGCAGCAATATTCTAAGTTGTTCTTGAGCGACGTACACGGTTTCGATTCTTCACATTACTAACTTGTTCAAACAGCTCAAATTTGTCTACCAGTTTCAGTTTTTAAAGATATGGACAATCGCTCTACGTTAAATTAATTATTTTGTTTATATTTTGCCGTTAACGCAGTTAAATTATAGTTTATATACTTTTTCGCACTAACAATCACTGACCCCACTTGTAAACTCACTCTGACACCTTAACTTTTTGTTTGTGAAGCGAATACAATATTTCGACCTTCCAATAGACGTCAGTGCAGTGTTAAGCAAGCACAAAGGAAAAAACAAAAAAAAACAACAACAGCAATTTATGTGATGTGATTTATTATCCAGATTTATATATTTCGGAAATATATCACTTGGAAATTACCAGTTTTGTTCACGTTTAAATTATTTGTTGACATCGAATTAATAATAAATAAATAGAATTATGTTTGTTTTTCTTTCACGACTACCTATTTGGTTTGTCTATATTCTTCTTTGTTTCTCTTCTAATAACTGAGAGCCAAAGATAATTTCTGGAAAAGATCCTTTCGTTTGCAATATCAGCATGACTCTTTCTCTTTTTGATTCTTTAATTTGGTTTATTTAAGGGGCCCTACACACGCATGTAACATTGTCAACTCAGAAATAAACATGAATGCTGAAAAAAATAATAAGATAATTTGCTTTAGTTGCATTTTTTAAGGCGCTAGAACACTTAGTTTAGTCGCATTTTAAGGACTGCAAAAAGGGTTTAAAGATAAGATGGATTTTTATACCATGCGCTACATCGATTGAAAGGTGGCACTTCCTTGATTACGAATATGCATTTTCTAAGTCACTAGAACACTTAGTTCAGTCGAAAATCGCATTTAAAGCAAGAAGTATGTCGATTTTGAGAAATTGTTTTTTCATATAGTGCAATACATCTATTGAAAGGTGACACTCCCAAGATTAGGAATATGTATTTTTGAAGCCACTTGTCCCTTAGTTTAGCCGCAAATCATTATATTAATCCGTAAAGGTGATTTCTACCCGCACCTTTTTGAATGTCTTAATGGCAACATATGTATTATATTTTTTGTTTGCTTTTTTTCAAAGATATGCTCTATGCCAAACTAATTGTTTTATTTATATTTTGCCCATAAAGCTAAGTATAAAGATCCTCAACAAAAAACAAATTACATGCATTTCTTTTAGGAAAGATTTTTGCGGAGAAAAAAAGTTTGACGATTAATTTTTTTTTTTTATAGAACTGTGAACCAACTTGACAAAAAATTTTGTACTCACCACTGCTCACCACGAATATTTTTCGTGCAAAACAATGTCAGTGACATTATTTTGTGGAAAAAAAAGAATTTTTTTGTTTCACCCCATATGTTAAAAGAAAAATTTTTCACCACTAATTTTTTTTTTCGTTCAAAAGAATTGTATACTAGGCTTAAGGCAGTTAAATTATAGTTTATATAGTTTTTCTCACCCCGCCACCATCACTTTTCGTTTGTGCGAATTCAATATTCCAACCTTCCAAACTTCCAAAAGACGTCAGTGCAGTGGTAGCAACCACAAAGAAAAACCGAAAAAAAACAACAACGACGCGAATTTTAGCTCACACAGCCAGAGTAGAAACGATTGATCGTGTGCTTTGGGCATGCAAGATGCAATGAGGATGGTCATGGTGGAGTGTACGATATTTTGCAGGGCATTACAACAACATTTCGTGTACTTTGTTCAGTGGGTTAGAATCTTTTTTATTGAAGTATATAGAGAACGGTTGAATTTCGACCACTGGGCGGTACTTTAGCATTAATGCCTATAAGCATAACTTTTATTTCTAGGGAATTTAATTTTGCCTCTATTACGCTTAGTTTTCCAAATATTGAAGAAAACTACAAAAGAGGACCTTAACCCCCTCTCCTGCCTAAAGCTTGCAGCCCTGGACTACGCACTACGGACTTTGAGTAATGTATACGTTAGGGTCACTTCTACCACCAACACAGTACCTTGGGTCGCTTGCTTCACAGGTTCAAAGAAATTATTCATTTTTAACCTCAAGGTCAAAGAAACTCTACTATCACATACTATACATTATAATAATAAGAACTAAAATTATATGATCAAAAATTGTCGTCGTCAATTTCAATTTTCGCAAAACTAGAAGACAGAACCATTTAGTTTTCAGTTTTCAATAAAGAATTAATCACACCAAAAAGTAGCCAAGTTCTTTGTATGTACAAAAACCTTTGCGTAACAAGTCAGCCGTAAAAAGTATTGAGATCTAAAAGTACGCCAAATTCTTATTTTAAGTAGAGTAATATGGAAGAATCTCAAAGTTATTAGAGAAATCTGTTAATGATAACTGACTTAAATTGAGTGGATTTACTAGTCAAGTTTTCATTTCAAAATTGAGTAATTAGGTAAAAAAAGAAAACTTGTCAAGTAAATCAACTCAATTTGAGTCAAAAAAAAAAAAATAAATCGGGTGGCACAACGGCTCATGAAGAACCAGGGCCTAGTGACTAACAACTCGCAACCAATTTCATAATTTCAACTTTTCCTTTGTATACACCTGAAAACTAAACGCTCTTCCAAATTTCATAATCCTGCATCAATCTGAAGTGCTCTCAATATATTTAATATTAATTCTGTGAAAATGGGTGGTTGCCACGCTCACTGCATGTAAAATCTCAATTTTTTAATTTTGCCTTTGCTGCATGTCAAGTCATATCGCTTTACCAAATTTCATCATTCTACTACAATCAGAAATCATAGTTGATATCAATTCTGAAAAAATGGGGGGGGGGGGGGGTGCCACGCCCCTGAATGGATAATTTAAAATTTTCCAATATCTCATTTGTATTGACCACATCATCTACCAGTCTACCAAATTTTATTCAACCCTATTACCGATGTCGTAAACGACAGCGAAATATATGACGCGACACAATCTGCATTCCATAAGTCGTTTTCCAATTTTGTCACTCGTTTTGCTGTCGTGTGTAAACGTCAAACGTCTTTGACCGCTTTCATTCTGCATTCTGTAAGACGAAAGGAAACGACGACTATGAAAAAAAACGACAGTATCTCTCGTTCAAAAATTTGCTCGCGACAGAAAATTGCAGGTCGCAAAACTGTAAGTTTTCTTGTTAAATAATTTATTTTATAGAATTTATTTTTATTTTATTTGCGATAAATAAAACGAGAACATAATTGTTTAAACATACAACTGAAATTAAAAATTCAAAGGAAATAAATGCAACTGGGAAAGGCCCAAACCACTTGCAAGCTTTTTCTCACTGCAACTGGAAGAGGCTATAGGTTAGGTTAGGTTAAAGTGGCTGTCAGGAAAACGGCTGACACACTTAGACCATAATTAGGTCCGTTGTGATACCACATGATAGGAATGAGAAGATTATCCTCATTACGAAAACCATTCGGAGCTTTTTATGAAGCGAGAGAGACAGTGTATGTCTGTATTAGCTAGATCGCTTGGATCATTGAAAAAGTAGTCCCCAAGAAGGAGTCTGCGCCTCTGTGAAAGAGCGGGACATGTGCAGAGGAGGTGAGGAATTGTTTCCTCCTCCTCTTCGTCCATGCAACTTCTACAGAAGTCATTTGAGAAAACGCCAAGTCTTGTGGCGTGTTTTCCTATAAGGCAGTGTCCTGTTATGACACCTATTACGGAGCTAATTTGTGATCTGCTAACTGATAGCAAACTTTTAGAGCGCCTAGGGTCTAGCGATGGCCAGATTTCTTTTGTGGCCAGACATGTAGTAAGGTTTGTCCATCCGAGCATTTAGTACCTATAGCTTTTTTACAGGAGAATAAAGCAACAGTGGCTTTTTTAATTCTACCTTGAATATTAGGTTTCCAACTTAGTTTTTTATCCAGTATGAGACCTAAATATTTGGCTTCATCTGAAAAGGAAAGTGGAACACCATTAATTGTTTGAGGATTTATCTGTGGAATTTTATATTTCCTTGTGAAGAGGACAAGTTCTGTTTTGCGGGGGTTTACACCTAGCTCACAGCGTTCTGCCCATTTTATTAGCTTGTTAAGAGCGGTTTGAAGAAGTTCTGTAAGAACCTGGGGGTGTTTCCCTGATATAGCTATTGCAACATCATCGGCATACGCAATCACTTTGAATCCTTCACCCTCCAGGACAGTCAGTAAGTCATTTATGACCAAGTTCCATAGAAGTGGTGAAAGGACCCCACCTTGTGGTGTGCCTCTAGTGACAGATCTTCTAGTGGAATAGCCTCCCAATGCAGAGTTGATGACCCTACTTCCCAACATATGGTCTATCAACTTAATCAGTAGGCCGTCCACCTTCAAATTTTCCAGTGCTCCTACTATTGCACGGCCGCTGACGTTGTTGAAGGCGCCTTCTATATCAAGGAAAGCCGCAAGCGTGTACTCTTTATGGTGCAGGGAGTATTCGATAGATCTTACTAAGGTGTGAAGAGCAGTTTCCACCGATTTTCCCTTACAGTAAGCGTGTTGTGCTTTAGAGATAAGGTTAAGCTCTATAGTGTCACGCAGGTGGATATCAATCAGACGTTCGAAAGTTTTAAGAATGAATGATGATAAGCTAATTGGTCTCAGGTCTTTTGGATTAATTTGGGAGTATTTTCCAGCTTTGGGTATGAAGACAATTTGCTACAATAGCAAATTTGCTACAATTTTTAACAAAAAGTTGTTGAACCCAAGTGGAAAACCAATAAGTGTATCCCAGCCCAATTTCCTTCCAAAACCCTTTGCTAGCTGCATCCGGGTCTTCATCAGCACGAACTCAGGCAGATGCCGATACGGAAGATAGTTTCGCCCAATTTGAGGGTGAAGTTTCAGAGCAACAATATCAGGAACACCAGCATGAAACTGAAGATCCAGCAGGAAAGAAACGACGCCAGGCTTTCGCTTTTAAACATGAAAAAAGCAAAACTATGCATTCCTTTATCCTCGTCATTATTGGTACTTGTTTTGTTAAACAATTCAACATTTATCACTTACTTTACTTATTTATTTACTAATAAAAAAAACCATTTGTTCTTTAATTGTGCACCGAGTAATAATTTTGTATGTCGACTTTAGACTTTCCTTTGATTTTGACAGGTGTTTGTTCCTTTTTCATCGTTTAAAAATCTGATACAAATTTGTCACGTCGAAGAAGTTATGGAATGCCATTTAAAAAACGACACGACAAAGAAAACGAGTGACGTCGAAAAAACGAGACGACATCGGTAATTGGGGTGATTATTCTGCAACAATTAGAAGTGATCCATATAATAAATAACAATTTTGAGAAAATGGGCAGATACCATGCCCTCTGAATGAAAAATCCCAATTTTCAAAATTTTGCATATAATGGGTGATTTTTTAAGAGGTTTAGAAGTTTAAAAAAAAAAAAACACAAAAAATTCGAAAAAATGAATGAAATATTTATTTGAATCGATAGTTTGAACCTTGCAATTTAATGTTTAAAGATAATTTCATGCAAATGTTGACCGCGGCTGCGTCTCAGGTAGCCCATCCGCTGAGTCCAATTTTGGCATACTCTTTCACACATATCGGCCGGTATCTCACGAATGAATGCATGGATGTTGGCTTCCAGTGCGTCAATCGAAGCGGGCTTGTCCCTAAAGACATTAGCCTTGACATATCCCCACAAAAAATAGTCTAATGGTGTCAAATCGCACGATCTAGGCGGCCAATTGACCGGCCCGAAACGTGAAATTAACTGTTCACCAAACTCGCCTCGCAATTGCGCCATTGTTTCGCGTGCTGTGTGACATGTGGCACCGTCTTGTTGAAACCACATATCATGCAAGTCAAGAACTTCCATTTCGGGCAAAAAAAAGTTTGTTATCATCGCTCGGTAGCGTTCACCATTGACAGTAACGCTGCGATTCGCATCATCTTTGAAGAAATATGGCCCAATAATGCCGCCGGCCCATAAACCGCACCAAACAGTGGCTTTTTCGGGATGCATTGGTAGCTGTTGCAATGCTTCTGGCTGATCTTCACTCCAAATGCGGCAATTTTGCTTATTTACGTACCCATTCAACCAAAAATGAGCCTAATCGCTGAACACAATTTTTCGATAAAAAAGCGGATCCTCGGCCAGCTTTCCAAGAGCCCATTCACCAAAAATTCGGCGTTGTGGTAGGTCGGCTGGATTTAGTTCTTGCACCAGCTGTATCTTAAAAGGCTTTACGCCCAAATCCTTCCGCAAAATTTTCCACGTAGTGCTGTAACAAAGGCCTAACTGCTGGGAACGGCGCCGAATCGACATTTCGCGGTCTTCTGTCACACTAGCTGATACGGCCGCAATATTTTCTTCACTACGCACAGTACGTAAACGTGTTGGTGGTTTAATGTCCAACAAAGTAAATTTGGTGCGAAATTTGGTCACAATCTTCCGAATAGACTGCTCAGAAGGTCGAGAATGCCGACCATAAAATGGAAGCAGCGCGCGATGAACATTTCGAACCGAGCACGAATTTTGATAGTAAAATTCAATAATTTGCAAGCGTTGTTCATTTGTAAGACGATCCATGGTTAAATTGCAAACCAAACTGAAGCTGTTTGACAGTGACACAAGGTACTAAACACACGTCAGCTGTCAAAACCAGTGTTGCCAAAACAAACCAGCTAAAAAATCACCCTTTACTTGCACTTCAAGACCTACTGTTCTACCAAATTTCATCATTCTACGACAATCAGAATTGCTCCTCATTGGATTGGTATCAATTCTATTCAAATGGGCGGGTGCCACGCCCCTGAAAGTAAAATCTCAAATCTTAAAATGTTGCCTTTGCCTGCATTTAAAGCCCTATCGCTGTACCAAATTTCGTCATTCTATGACAATCAGAAGTGCTCCAAATAATTTATATCAATACTTCGAAAATGGGCGGGTACCACGCTTCCTGAATGTAAAATCTTAAATTTTCGATTTCTTCCTTTGTATACACCACAAGGCCTACCGTTGTGAGAAATAACAAGATTCTACTTTGGCGGAAAGTGCTCTATAATTTTGATGATCTGTGAGTGATTTTTGTCAGTCTTATATCTCGGGAACCACTAATGCTAAAATAAGAGTGCGTGTAACTCAGTACTGGTGGCAGAAGTGAAACATCTTTGGCGATCTAAAAATCTCGATATGTATAGGGATATGAAGCTTATATGCGTAGGACGCAGCTATGTGTTCTATATCAAAATGATCGATGGGTTGGGGTTGTAAACTTGAAAATTAAATAATAATGGTGAAAATTTAAAGTAAAAAAAGGTGAAAATTTAAAAGATATAAATCAGTTTATTTGAGTAGATTTTCCGAGTATTTCCAAAAATGCCTACACTCAAAATCTCTGGTTTTATTTATTTTGCAACCATATATAATTCAAATTTCTAGCGGACTCTCCTGATTTAATTCAATTTTTTGAAATAAGCCTATTTTGAGATAAAATGTTTAAAATAATTTATATCTACCATATAAACCATATATATAAATGCTGAAATAAATAAATAGAGGCATCAAATGAGAAGTACTACGACAACCACAACATAATAAACAAATAACTTGCATGTAATAGGAGTATTAACATTCTATATTATTATTTATATTTGTAGTATTTGTTATTTTTATACTTTATATAATTGTTATTTTAGTATTGATTATTATTGTTTTTTCTTTTTTTTTTGGTTACTATTTTTTCTCTTAAATTATTATTCCAAACTTCATTTGTACTAGTCAAATTTTCTTCAATTTTCCTTAGATTATTTCTGCTACCTTTTACTACCTTTTGCGTTTCTTTCTTTTTTTGTTAATCCAATATTCAAATACCTGACCAATGCAATCATATATAATATGTAGAAATGATGGGTTTTCTGACGGTGGGATGGATCATAATTTGTATCGAATGTTGAGAATTTTACGTTTACAGAAAAAAGGCTTACATATTTGCCATTTAAACGCACAGAGTCTTGTTCCTAAATTGGATGAATTTCGTCTGTTGTTTATAAATTCCAAGGTTGATGTTATCTGCATTTCAGAGTCATGGTTTTCTCCAGAAATTCCAAACATTGCATTAAAGGTTGAAGGATACAAGCTAGTTCGTGCCGATAGAATTGGTCGTGGGGTGGGGGGTGTGGCAGTCTATTTGCGCAGTGATATTCATTATGAAATTGTGTGTAAATCAAAAAATGAAAGCACGTCTGAGTATCTGTTTTTGAATATTTTTTGTGGTTTTGAACAATTACTTCTTGGAGTTATATACAGGCCAAATAAAAACGTTGATATTACGAATATAATAAGCATTTTAGAGGAAATATCATGTTCTGCGTCCAATATTGTTTTATGCGAAGATCTTAACTGTTATTTGCTTAATTGTATTACTTCTGCAAAGTTAGTTTTTAATCTCAGTAATTTAATTAATTTAACAGAATGACACCAACACACTTCACCAAAGAAGCTGCGAATCTTTTAGATGTGTTCTTTGTAGGGGATATTGAAAAAGTAGGATTTTATAATCAACTATCAGCCCCAGGTTTTTCACATCATGATTTGATTTATATGACACATGAAATTTTAATTGATGCAGAACATAATTAAATTACTTTTAGAGACTTCTGCTCAAGTTGATTGGGAGCAAATATATTATATGCCTTCAGTTGAACAGCAGGTACTTTTACTGCAAAACAATATTAAAACACTATTTGATCATCATGTTCCGTTAAGATCGAAAATTATAAAAAGCGATTCTCCGCCATGGTTTACCAATGATATCCTTTGCTTAATTAAGAAACGCGATGAATCATATGCTCGATGGAAACGTTTTAAGCTAAATACATTTTTTGAAATATATCGATCATTTCGTAATTTAGTTGTTATGCGAATCAAAAATGCGAAACGAGCTTACTTTGAATCTTTTCTCTGTCCCAACAATCAGACTGGAAAACAGCGTGTAGAAGTAGGTGCGGATGTAGATTGTAATGTGCTAAATAAACAGTTTGCTTCTTTTTCAGTAGAATCAACTCATAATTTAAATCTTTTGCCGCAATCATTGTCGTGGGGACAATTGGGTGAGAGCGATGAAAGAGGTCAAAGTTTTAAATTTAACAACGATGAAGACGTTGTTGAATGCATACTTTCAGTGAAGTCTAATGCTACAGGACTGGGCGATATTAATCCAAAATGTTTAAAGCTTCTTCTCCCACTTTTCTGAAGTATACTACTTACATTTTAAACAACATACTTACTACTTGTGAGTACCCTCATTCATGGAAAAAAGCAAATATACTTCCGATACTTAAGTCCCAAAATCGATTAAAAACTGAATATCGACCTATATCTATCTTGCCGTTCTTGTCGAAAGTTTTTGAAAAAGCTATTCTAAAACAGCTGCAGAGTTACCTTCTAACAAATAATCTTTTAAGTTCCGTTCAGTCTGGTTTTCGTGCTAAAAGAAGTTCTAAAACCGTTAACCACTACGGCCTTTGCCAGACACTATTAGTTGATTTTGGTCTATCTCCATTTGCAGTGAGAATATTGCACTCTTATTCAACTGGTCGTCAACAATGTGTAGCAGTGGGTAATAGAATGTCTTCATTTCTAAGAATAACAGCTGGTGTTCCCCAAGGATCTGTTCTTGGACCTTTGCTGTTTTCCATTTATGTAAATGAGCTACCTGGATTGTTTGAACATTGTTCACTTCACATGTTTGCAGATGATGTCCAGCTTTATCATAGTTGCCCATTTACTGACGTTGCAAGCGCAATAGATGATGTTAATGACGATCTAAAAATCATCCAGTAGTGGGCATTTAGACATAATCTCCCCTCAACCCGGGGAAGTCAAAAACTTTGTGCATATACAAACAGCGTCTAGATAGTTCCAGCTTCCCTCCAATTAAGCTAGGGGAATCAATAATCGAATACGTCCACACTGCAAAAAACTTGCGTTGATTTTAATGAAAACCTCACCTGGACAGATCACATAGCAACAGTAGTTGGAAAAGTTTATAGTGGCCTTCGATTGCTTTGGTGTTTTCAAAGATTTATTCCGACTGTTACAAAAATGTTACTTGTAAAATCTTTACTCCTGCTAATCCTCACGTACTGCTGTGAACTATTCTGTATACAACACAAAAAATAAAATGAGAGTAACTTATAATAATTTAGCCCGATACGTTTTAACAAGAAATACTTCGACCATATCTCCTCCTTTTCTAAGCAAATAACAGGCCTTAAACTCGAAGATTTAATAACACTTAGATCACTTATTCTTCTCCATAGCATCATGCAATCACATCAACCTGACTAATAGTACAACAGACTAGATTTTTCTAATTCCCAAAGAACAACAGTTTTAATACAGCCAAGATTTAACTGATTGCAATCCGAACGATCATTTTTGGTCCATGTCACCCGACAGTGAAACTCATTGCCCATACAACTAAGAAGAATCATAAACGCAAACGCCTTTAAAACGGGTTGGCTACGTTTTACCGCAAAACGGTTGACCGCGTAACGTTTTCTCGCACACGTTTTCTCGCCAAACGTTTGACCGTACGTCAGTTTCCCGCGTAACGATATTTCTTCTCACGTTTGCTCGGGTAACGTTATCTCGCCAATTCCTACTTTTCTTTATAAAAAACGACAGCACTGTATTGAATTATCAATTTTCATATGGACAGCCAATCAAAATCACGGACTTTGTGATTACAGCCAATCAAAATCCCTTTTGCATTTTTCGAAGACAGCACTGTATTGAGAATGTCAATACTTTTATCAAAGGTCACTCGATTGAGTGAGAATCGACGAGAACGAACATAAAATTCAAATAAATCATTGTATATATACTCTTATAGTACTATCATGGTTGAAATAATTGTCGCTGCGTATGGTGAGGAGTGTTAGAACTAACGATTTAAGAGACTTTTCAATTTGTGAAGAGATTAAATGAGGAGAAAATTAGAAGAAAATTAAGGCTAAAGACAGAAAAGAAGAATAGAGAAGGCTATACAAATTGTATGAGGTTACAAGGGAGACAAAAAATAACTGTTTTGTTTTGGCTGTCAATTTGTTTTCTATAGGAATTAGATAGTAAAACAGGAAGTATATAGAATAAAGATGACAAAAAAACAAAAACAATTTGTATGTTCCCAAATGATAATGTAGGAATCATCTGTTTGCGGCGGGCAAGTAGACAGATTTTTGCCATCGGCGATGTAGGAAATGAAGAATGTGTGCATAGGTAAGTATATAGGTAAGTATGATCGGGGGTAGGTTTTGGTTTTATGGGTATTCAATTTTCTTGCCAAATTTCAGTTTTATTTTTATGTATGGGCATAATTTCCTTAGTACTTTTCAGTGGCTAGAAGAAGGAATCTTTATGTGATGTTGAGGTAGAAAGAATCCCTATGCGATGTTAAGTGGTTAAGTAGGTTAAGTTATTTTATTTGTTATTTTTTTTATTATATAAAAGAAAGAAAAATTACAACTAGTTTAAACTAGAAGTCCTAAAAATATATACTAAAATTTATTGAATAGCTAATTTTATATAGGGGTGCACTAAGAACGGATTTTTTACATTTAATAGGCTTTTAAGGGTAAAAACTGAAATAAAGTCGAAAAACTAACTTCTAAACCCGTAGTCGTAGAGACCTGATTTTTTTTTATTTTAAAGATTAAAAAAAAATGGGAAAAAACGGGTACATCTTTTTTTTATTTAAAATCTATAAACCGAGATATAACCGATTTAAGACTGAAAATTGACAAATAGTCGTTACGAAAATACTTAGTAGTTTCCTGGGGGTAGATATTTAGTTATTTTTATTTTAACATATTTTTAAAGATAATGAAAAAAAAATTATCCATGTTTAAGGAATTTTTGATAGGATTTTTTTTCATACCCAAAATGATTTTTGAAAAAGGGTAAATTTGTTTGGTCAAATTTTCAAGGTATTTGATTTTTATCTTTTTAATGGGTTGTTCGAAAAATCTAAAATTTCATTATGTTATAGATATAGGTATTTGATAGCAATCAAATGGTAAAAATTTTATCTTTCTAACTTATCATTTGACAGATTTATTTAAGAAAGAAAAATTTTTAAAATTTGTTTTTTTGTTAATATGTTTTTAGTAAAGAGTCGTACAGGTTTGCAAGTACTAATGAATTATAGCTATTGTATGTTCTATATTCCTACTGTATTGCTGAGCTGAGATATTAACAATATAATATTGTTAACACATATTACTTAATAACATGTTAGTGTGTGCATGGATTGATTTAGTTTTTTCTTATATTTAATCTCAATAGAATAACTATTAATTTGATACTTCATTTTTTAATCTACCTCCTATATTAGCGTATAATTAATTTTTTTAAAATTCATAAAAAGTCGGCTCAAATCCATAGAAATGCTCTGCTTTGTCAACAATCGTCAACCAGTGCAAAGCACCGTTATCTCAAATTATTTTTTATTCGATTTTTTTAATATAAAAAATCATAACTTCATTTCTACTCGGCCGATATTAAAAGTTAAGATCTCAAAATTCAGCTATAGATTAAATATATTAAATTCAAAACTTGATGATTTTTTTTTGAATTTCAAAAAACTAATGAAACACAATTATGTGTGTATTACTTTTCTACAAATATTTGGGTTATTTTATATATGTAAATCTGACGGGAAAAAAAGGCCGACCAATTTAGTAAAGAAATTCACAAAAAATCTACATATTGACAAATTTATAGGCTTCAAAATTGAAAAATACTTTATAGTTCATAATAAATGATACATTAATTTAAGGTAAAATTTGTGTTAAAATTTTTGCAAAATCTTAAAAAAATTCATACTAAAAATGTGATTTAGTGAAAAATCAACTCGATTTTTGGTTCTTTAAATGTAAAAGTTAGTAAAAAATTGATACATTTTGAAAAACAAAACCGACACACTCATTACTCTAATCCTCTTCTAAAATAATTCCAATAAATGTTTACTGATTATTTCAACAAAAGACACGTTAAAATTAGTTTTATTTAGGGATGCAAACGTTTTTGAAATATCGATGTTTTTGTCTTAAAACATCGATGTTTGCATCGATTTTTTTGTAATAATCGAAAAAAAACTGTTTTTTACAAAATGAAAAAATTAATGTAATTTTTTTCTTAAATATTTTTTTTTTTTTAACATCAAAAATATAATTTTCTTTTGTAATATTTTTTACCAGAAAAAAAGCTACCTATTTATTGAAAAAAATTGAGTTGTTGCTTACCAAATGTTGTTTTCAAAACGCATCTACGTATTATAGGTATATATTGTATATGTACCTTTTTACCTACCTCCTACTTTCAATTGAAAATAATTTTGTTTCTTTTTTTGGTCTAATTAGGTACTAGGTAAGCTTAGGTACTGATACCTACCTAACAAGTTTCTTTTCTTTTAAGTTTCAAATACCTCAGTTCATTTTTCAATTCAAAAAAGGGTACCTACATACACATATATTTTGTCTTCAAAAAAGTAATGACCTACATTTACATACCGAGGTGCCTACCTATACCTACCTATGTACTTATTGTTTGTTTGTGCGATCCAGTCGTGCGCATTTTTTTTTTGTTTTGAATTTAATAAAGCTAATATAAATTTGACGGGTCATTTATACTCCCTTTAAGTATGAAATTTTTCATCCCTCCTCAAAAATTTGTAAACACAATTTTCTAAGCCACATTTTAGAGCTATGTTTTAAGATCTAAAATCTCTGCGACTTTTTATTAAAAAGATATTGATACAAAACATAAAATTTTTTTTTCATAATGTTTACCCTTATATAAATCTGGGCAATTGATAGAAATACAAATATAGTTATACCTATAACATATTAAAATTTAAGATTTTTCCAACTACCCATTAAAAATATAAAAATCAGAAACTTTGAAAAATTGACCAACAAAAATGTATGTTTTTCAAAAATCATTTTCGACACGAAGAAAAATCCTATCGAAAATTCCTTAAACATGAATAATTGCTTTATTCATCTTCTATAAAAATATGGAAAAATAAAAAAAATAAAAAATCTACACCCATGCAACTACTAAGCACTTTTCGAATTGACTATTTTTGAATTTTCATCATTAAAACATTTAAAACTCGTTTTGCCGTCGGTAGTTGGCATTGGGGATATGGTTTTGCCGTCGGCAAAACGTATATGAGTTTTTTTTTGTTTTGTTGATCTTTTTTTGATCTTGTTGCATGTTGCGTTGCAACACTATTTAAAATAAGAATTTAAAAAAAATCCTTTTTTAGTTTACTCCTACATAAAATTATTATTATTATAAAATTATAAATTTTAGTATATAATTTTAATACTTATAAATTAGGCAGTAGCGTCATTGGGAACAGTAATTGTTATTTATAAGTAGTTGCTATACATGTATGTATATAATGGGTACCTATAATATTATCAATTGATATTTTTACCTTCCCTTTGGAAGTTATTGTAATTGGTGCGATTTGTTGAACTATTTAAAATACTTAACAAATGTTTTTTAACTCACATATTTTGAAAAAAAAACATTATATCGATTTCAAAAATGTATACCTATACCATCTAAGTGTTGTGTAATTTTGAGATTTTTAAAACCACCCTCTAAAAAGCTAAAAATCAAAATGTTTTAATTCGAAAAATGTTTAAAATCAGAATCGAAATTTTGCATATGATTCCTATAATTTTTAAGCTACCTATATACCTACTATATACTGATTATCCAAAAACCCAAAGTTATTACACTATATAACATATAATTATGTAATAAATACTCTACCACCCACCACTTAGGTAAATATGTATGTATGTATATGGTTTTCAAGTGCACCAATGGGAAGTTGCTAGTGTGGGTCGACCCCAGACTCATTTATCAAAAATATTTTTTTTTACCCAAAAAAAAAGCTTTTTATTGAAAAAAAAATTGAGTTTGTTGCATAGGTTCTTTGCATAGGTACCTATTTACGTAGGTAACTACTTACCTTCAATTGAAAATAATTTTGTTTATTTTTTTAATACATACCTACCTACCTTACGACCTTACCTATTTTAATTGATAATACCTATGTAGGTACATACATTCAAATAACCTTACGTACCTACCTACTTAGGTATATCAAGTTTTAATTTATCTACCTACATACCTCAATTCAAAATATTTAGGTACATGTGTACCTACCATACCTACCTATTTTCATACTTTGTTTAGCAAAACAAATTAATTTCTTTAAATACCTACCTAGTATATCTACCTACTAATTTATAAAAATGTACATACATATCTACCTACATGATACAATATGGTCCCAATGGCCAAATATTAACCTTGCAAAATCGTGCAAAAAACCATATACTCATAGCCATCAAAAGAAAGCAACAAAAACTCATTGAAAAAAACTGTAAGAACATAACCGAAGAAGCCCATAGGAAAACATATTCTCATTTTTTTCCCCTTATTCTCGTTGTTGACTGACAAAAACATCTGACTCCCTTACTACCATTATCGTTGTACGAATTTAATCAATATTCTCCTCTCCCTCTTACTAATTGTTTTTATTTTTCCTTGCATCGTTATCCCCAGGTCTCTATTGTGCATTTAAGCGATTTTAACGCCAATTTCGGCACATTTCGTGAGTACTATTAGTACTACAAAATTTGAGCCATGATAGTACTATAAGAGTATATATACAATGAATAAATGTAGCCAGTCACAACCAATTGAAAATTCGCCGTCCAACCATTGTATATATACTCTTATAGTACTATCATGGTTGAAATAATTGTCGCTGCGTATGGTGAGGAGTGTTAGAACTAACGATTTAAGAGACTTTTCAATTTGTGAAGAGATTAAATGAGGAGAAAATTAGAAGAAAATTAAGGCTAAAGACAGAAAAGAAGAATAGAGAAGGCTATACAAATTGTATGAGGTTACAAGGGAGACAAAAAATAACTGTTTTGTTTTGGCTGTCAATTTGTTTTCTATAGGAATTAGATAGTAAAACAGGAAGTATATAGAATAAAGATGACAAAAAAACAAAAACAATTTGTATGTTCCCAAATGATAATGTAGGAATCATCTGTTTGCGGCGGGCAAGTAGACAGATTTTTGCCATCGGCGATGTAGGAAATGAAGAATGTGTGCATAGGTAAGTATATAGGTAAGTATGATCGGGGGTAGGTTTTGGTTTTATGGGTATTCAATTTTCTTGCCAAATTTCAGTTTTATTTTTATGTATGGGCATAATTTCCTTAGTACTTTTCAGTGGCTAGAAGAAGGAATCTTTATGTGATGTTGAGGTAGAAAGAATCCCTATGCGATGTTAAGTGGTTAAGTAGGTTAAGTTATTTTATTTGTTATTTTTTTTATTATATAAAAGAAAGAAAAATTACAACTAGTTTAAACTAGAAGTCCTAAAAATATATACTAAAATTTATTGAATAGCTAATTTTATATAGGGGTGCACTAAGAACGGATTTTTTACATTTAATAGGCTTTTAAGGGTAAAAACTGAAATAAAGTCGAAAAACTAACTTCTAAACCCGTAGTCGTAGAGACCTGATTTTTTTTTATTTTAAAGATTAAAAAAAAATGGGAAAAAACGGGTACATCTTTTTTTTATTTAAAATCTATAAACCGAGATATAACCGATTTAAGACTGAAAATTGACAAATAGTCGTTACGAAAATACTTAGTAGTTTCCTGGGGGTAGATATTTAGTTATTTTTATTTTAACATATTTTTAAAGATAATGAAAAAAAAATTATCCATGTTTAAGGAATTTTTGATAGGATTTTTTTTCATACCCAAAATGATTTTTGAAAAAGGGTAAATTTGTTTGGTCAAATTTTCAAGGTATTTGATTTTTATCTTTTTAATGGGTTGTTCGAAAAATCTAAAATTTCATTATGTTATAGATATAGGTATTTGATAGCAATCAAATGGTAAAAATTTTATCTTTCTAACTTATCATTTGACAGATTTATTTAAGAAAGAAAAATTTTTAAAATTTGTTTTTTTGTTAATATGTTTTTAGTAAAGAGTCGTACAGGTTTGCAAGTACTAATGAATTATAGCTATTGTATGTTCTATATTCCTACTGTATTGCTGAGCTGAGATATTAACAATATAATATTGTTAACACATATTACTTAATAACATGTTAGTGTGTGCATGGATTGATTTAGTTTTTTCTTATATTTAATCTCAATAGAATAACTATTAATTTGATACTTCATTTTTTAATCTACCTCCTATATTAGCGTATAATTAATTTTTTTAAAATTCATAAAAAGTCGGCTCAAATCCATAGAAATGCTCTGCTTTGTCAACAATCGTCAACCAGTGCAAAGCACCGTTATCTCAAATTATTTTTTATTCGATTTTTTTAATATAAAAAATCATAACTTCATTTCTACTCGGCCGATATTAAAAGTTAAGATCTCAAAATTCAGCTATAGATTAAATATATTAAATTCAAAACTTGATGATTTTTTTTTGAATTTCAAAAAACTAATGAAACACAATTATGTGTGTATTACTTTTCTACAAATATTTGGGTTATTTTATATATGTAAATCTGACGGGAAAAAAAGGCCGACCAATTTAGTAAAGAAATTCACAAAAAATCTACATATTGACAAATTTATAGGCTTCAAAATTGAAAAATACTTTATAGTTCATAATAAATGATACATTAATTTAAGGTAAAATTTGTGTTAAAATTTTTGCAAAATCTTAAAAAAATTCATACTAAAAATGTGATTTAGTGAAAAATCAACTCGATTTTTGGTTCTTTAAATGTAAAAGTTAGTAAAAAATTGATACATTTTGAAAAACAAAACCGACACACTCATTACTCTAATCCTCTTCTAAAATAATTCCAATAAATGTTTACTGATTATTTCAACAAAAGACACGTTAAAATTAGTTTTATTTAGGGATGCAAACGTTTTTGAAATATCGATGTTTTTGTCTTAAAACATCGATGTTTGCATCGATTTTTTTGTAATAATCGAAAAAAAACTGTTTTTTACAAAATGAAAAAATTAATGTAATTTTTTTCTTAAATATTTTTTTTTTTTTAACATCAAAAATATAATTTTCTTTTGTAATATTTTTTACCAGAAAAAAAGCTACCTATTTATTGAAAAAAATTGAGTTGTTGCTTACCAAATGTTGTTTTCAAAACGCATCTACGTATTATAGGTATATATTGTATATGTACCTTTTTACCTACCTCCTACTTTCAATTGAAAATAATTTTGTTTCTTTTTTTGGTCTAATTAGGTACTAGGTAAGCTTAGGTACTGATACCTACCTAACAAGTTTCTTTTCTTTTAAGTTTCAAATACCTCAGTTCATTTTTCAATTCAAAAAAGGGTACCTACATACACATATATTTTGTCTTCAAAAAAGTAATGACCTACATTTACATACCGAGGTGCCTACCTATACCTACCTATGTACTTATTGTTTGTTTGTGCGATCCAGTCGTGCGCATTTTTTTTTTGTTTTGAATTTAATAAAGCTAATATAAATTTGACGGGTCATTTATACTCCCTTTAAGTATGAAATTTTTCATCCCTCCTCAAAAATTTGTAAACACAATTTTCTAAGCCACATTTTAGAGCTATGTTTTAAGATCTAAAATCTCTGCGACTTTTTATTAAAAAGATATTGATACAAAACATAAAATTTTTTTTTCATAATGTTTACCCTTATATAAATCTGGGCAATTGATAGAAATACAAATATAGTTATACCTATAACATATTAAAATTTAAGATTTTTCCAACTACCCATTAAAAATATAAAAATCAGAAACTTTGAAAAATTGACCAACAAAAATGTATGTTTTTCAAAAATCATTTTCGACACGAAGAAAAATCCTATCGAAAATTCCTTAAACATGAATAATTGCTTTATTCATCTTCTATAAAAATATGGAAAAATAAAAAAAATAAAAAATCTACACCCATGCAACTACTAAGCACTTTTCGAATTGACTATTTTTGAATTTTCATCATTAAAACATTTAAAACTCGTTTTGCCGTCGGTAGTTGGCATTGGGGATATGGTTTTGCCGTCGGCAAAACGTATATGAGTTTTTTTTTGTTTTGTTGATCTTTTTTTGATCTTGTTGCATGTTGCGTTGCAACACTATTTAAAATAAGAATTTAAAAAAAATCCTTTTTTTAGTTTACTCCTACATAAAATTATTATTATTATAAAATTATAAATTTTAGTATATAATTTTAATACTTATAAATTAGGCAGTAGCGTCATTGGGAACAGTAATTGTTATTTATAAGTAGTTGCTATACATGTATGTATATAATGGGTACCTATAATATTATCAATTGATATTTTTACCTTCCCTTTGGAAGTTATTGTAATTGGTGCGATTTGTTGAACTATTTAAAATACTTAACAAATGTTTTTTAACTCACATATTTTGAAAAAAAAACATTATATCGATTTCAAAAATGTATACCTATACCATCTAAGTGTTGTGTTAATTTTGAGATTTTTAAAACCACCCTCTAAAAAGCTAAAAATCAAAATGTTTTAATTCGAAAAATGTTTAAAATCAGAATCGAA
>CASGHW010000025.1:0-22430 GCA_949320155.1 Melangyna quadrimaculata
CAGAGGCGTATACAGCTTTAGTTCTTGGGGGGGGTCATGCAAAAAAAAAATAACACAAACTAATATTTGTTAAAAGTCAAGTGCCTTATATTTTTTTTTTTTTATATTTTACTGTGCGTAGCTATATAAAATAAAAGCGAAAAAATCATAATTAACTATACTAAAGGGTTTTCCAATAGGGACGGATTGATTTTGGCAGCTCGTGGCGGCCATATTGTTTCTTTTACTTTCGGTCAAAATATCGTCTTTTAATCATTCACTACAGACAATCATGGTGAGTTACAGCGTCGAGCAACACATGCAAATGATGTTTTAGAGCAGTTAGAAGTTTATCCCAATTTTGGTCGAAAAATCATCTTTAGCGATTAGGCCCGTCTTTGGATGAATGGGTACGTGAGTAAGCAAAATTGCCGGACTTGGGACGACACTAATCAACGCGAGATTTACGAGATGCCAATGCATCCAAATAAAGTAACTGTTTTGTGTGGATTTTGGGTTGGATGCCTGGAGGCGTCATCGGTCCGTATTTCTTCGAAAATGATGCTGGCCAGGCCATCACCGTCAACGGCGATCGCTAAAGGTCGATGATCACCAACTTCTTGTGGCCTAAATTGGATGATAAGGACACTGAAGATATATGGTTTCAACAGGATGACGCTACGTGCCACACAGCTTAATACACAATCGATATTCTGCACGAGCGGTTTCATGGTGTGGTTATCTCGCGCCGAGGCAACGTGAATTGGCCACCAAGATCGTGTGATTTGACCCCTTTGGACTTTTTCTTGTGGGGCTTTTTTAAGTCGCAGTCTATGCGAATAAGTTGCAAACCACCTCGACCCCCAAAGACAACATAATCGATGCCATCGGTCAAATTCAGCCTGATTTATGCGCCAAAGTCATCGAAAACTACATTTTCACTACGCCAATTTAGGCAATTTCGTTGAAAATATATATTTCGAACTGCCAAAGCCTATTCAAAATGAAATGAGCTACCTACCTTTACAAAAAAATTAGCAAATATAAGACGAAAACACTTTTTTGGTATTTGCAAAATTACCTTATTTTCGGTTCCAAAGAAAATTAAAATAAACAACTGAGTCGAAAGAACCTTCATTAGCTGGACCCAGTGAACACGCTATTCGTTTTTATTCCTGACTGTTACATTTTTTATTTCGGAGGGCCTCAGCAACAGCATACAGCAATCTCCAGTTGCCTGACCAACGACAATCAGTTAAGCTAGCTGTGAAAATACTGAGGAAACAAATTTTTTGGATTCGCTTGATCATTTGTTTTGAATTTTATTCAGAATTTATTTTAATCCTATCAAAGTTTTTATTTCAGCGAATTGAAGTTGCAGGAAAAATTAGTAAAATATCATAGGTACTGTGCACTGTTTTCTGTTTCTTAATTTTAGTAAATAAATATAAATATTCACTACTGAAAATGAAAACAATAGCTCTGATTTTCAAAAATGACCACTTGTGCAAATTGCTCTTTTTACAATAGTGGAAAAACTAAAATACATTACTTACTTACTTTACTTTTGATGGCGCTCACAGCCCAGTATGGGCTTCGGCCTCAACTAACAAGCCCCTCCAGACAGTTCTGTCCCTAGCTAGCCGCTTCCAGTTGCGCACACCGAGTGCTTTGATGTCGTCATTCACTTGATTGCGCCGCCTGTTACGGGTTCTTCCTCTGCTGGGTACCCCATCGGGGTTGGATTCGAAGATTCGTCGGGCAGGTGCCTTGCTGTCTATACGCTCCACGTGCCCCAGCCATCTCAGCCGCTGTATTTTCAGCTTTTTGACCAGGTCAACGTCGCTCTATAGCCCGTATAGCTCGTCGTTGAATCTTCTCTTTCTACTCCTTCGATACACACCGGACCGAAAATCACACGAAGAATCTTCCTTTCAAAACATCCTAGCAGATTTGTATCCGATTTGTTCAGTGTACATGCTTCTGACCAAAAGAGCAGGACCAGAATGATAAGGGTTTTGTATAAAGGCTCCTTGGTTCTCTGAAAGAGGGCTTTACTACTTAAATGCCTTCTAAGACCGAAGAAACAGCGGTTGGCAAAAGTAATTCTTCGCTTGATCTCTGCACTGATGTCATTCTGCGATGTAATAGTGGAGCCCAGGTAGACAAAGTCCTTGAAACTTCGAAGTTATATCGGTCCATCGTGATATTTTGCCCGAGTCGACGATGTTGAGATTCCTTTCTCGATGACAGCATATACTTCGTCTTGTCCTCATTAACCGCCAATCCCATTCTAGCCGCCTCCAATTCAATGCTCGCAAATGCCCCTGCCACAGCTCGCTTCGTTCTGCCGACAATGTCTATGTCATTCGCATATGCAAGCAATTGAACGAACTTTTGATAGATTGTACCGCTGGTGTTGATATGTGCGTTGCGTACAATGGCTTCAAGAACGATGTTGAATAGGTTGCATGATAACGCGTCGCATTGCCTCAATCCTTTCTGAACATCAAAGGAATCGGTGGTCTTCTTACCAATTTTGAGGGAGCAGCGAGATTTCTCCATCGTCATCCTGCACAGGCGGACGAGTTTGGCAGGGATGCCGAGACTTGACATGGTTTTGTATAATTCGTCCCTTGATACACGTGGTGTGTATCGATCTGGAATTCCCGGGATTTTTCTAAAATCTGTCGGAGTGTGAACATTTGATCGACGGTTGACTTGCCTGGCCTAAAACCGCACTGATAGGGGCCGATCAGATCGTTGAAAAAAGGTTTTAAGCGGTCACACAGGATGGCCGACAAGATTTTATAAGCGACGTTTAGGAGACTAATTCCTCTATAGTTGGTACATTTCAGAACATCTCCCTTTTTATGGATGGGGCACACTATACCGAGGTTCCATTCATCGGGCATACTTTCCTGCGACCAAATTTTGCAGATGAGCTGGTGTATGCTCCTAGCCAATTTATCTCCCGCTGATGAAAATACATTACATATTCGTATTATAATTGAATACAAAGATTCTTTTTCGTTGCGTTTCAAGAATAGTGTGAACAAAGTTCACGAGTGATTTCGATATGCCTCTGATTTGGAAAAAATTTATGTCACTAAGACTGCCACCGATGGAAAAGTGAAAGGCACCTTCCAAAATAAATATGTACATCAAATATACCTAATCTTTCTTACCAGTAAGCCTTTCTGATAAAAATAATGGACAAAATTGTTAATTTCTACGAGCCTAGTCGCTTTTCGTCAATAATTCCATCCGACTGGTCAAACGGTTCACCGCAAGGAGTTCCAAAAAATCTCCTTTACCAAAGCTATTGGCTTTTGCATTATGGGATTCATAGGTTACTTTGTAAAAGTAATCCACATCCAAATCAATAACAATATTTTTCGATCGTAAATATTGAATAAGAGCAAACAAAATCCTTTCGTAATAGGTTTTCATCATAGTTTTATATATTTATGTCTTTTATCGTTAACATTAATATTTTTTGGTTAGAATAACTATAAATCGAAAGTTATCACTTATTTTGCTTTTAAAAATAATCTGTCATACAGAAATCAAACAAAACAATTTCTGTATGTGTTCTATAAAGTGTTTAAAAATTTAATTTTCAGAAAAAAAGTGTTCTTTTTTTGAAAATCCTATTAGTTTTTACTTTACTGAGTGAAAATTAGGTAACAACTCCGCACTTTGATTTCTGTTTGGCTTAACAGGTTTTGGCTGTCATCTCAAAACGGAAACTAACCTATGCATATATTTTAAGTTTTGAATGTATTATCATATGAGAAGTTTGTTGTTGTGTTAAATTTCTTATTGAATTGAAGTTACCAACATTCAAAAATCTATTGAATTCTAAATTAACAATCAAAAATCCTACTAGCTTTCTAAGTAACCAACTTTCATTTTTTTTTCTATGTGGTTACTAAATAATTATTTCAGATCAACAAAATAATCTTGAGTTCTCGGGGGGGGGACATGACCCCGTGACCCCCCCCCTGTATACGCCGTTGACTTAAAATGTACTATGTTGAATGAATATAAACTCAATTTGATAAACTCAAGTGTTAATATTGTCTATATGTGTGACAAGTGTAAGAGTTTTGCATTGTTTCATTGCATTTTTAAAATAAATAACATTTTTGAATCCATTTGTGAACTAAATCATTTTGAATTGTTAAATTGTGACAGTAAGATGAAAGGAAAATTGCCTGTACAAGTTCAAAACAAAGGTTGCTGTTAGTAGAGAAGTAAGAGATAAAACAAAAAATCAAAGATTTCAAAAGTCCATTGAACCAAAGCGAAAGTTACAAAAAGGAAATTTGATAGGTTCTTCTCCTTCTTTAAATCACCTTTCTTTGAAACAAAGTAATTTGTCTCCATCCCCTTCTTTCTCAAATAAATTAAAAGCTGACAAAAATGCAAAGTCATCAGCACATTCAAAAAGCTTTTCGGGTGACTTACAATTACCAATACCATTGCATTCCCACTCGTCTCAGAATCTACCGATACTGACTCAGTAAATGCACAGAACAACAATAACGCTGATGAAGGCCTTCGAGCTACAGCTGTACATATACCTGAGGTTGTTGATTCTCTTTAAACATCTCAATACATAAACGATGCTCACAAGATTATCAATAACAACCAGCGTTGCCGCGAAGAAAAAAAGAAGTAAGGACCATTTCGAAATTTTTTGAGGGCCATTTGACAAAAGTGCGGGCCAAATATTTTACTTACAAATCCTTCTTTAAGGGCCAATTTTTCAATAGTCAGTTAGTATTTACTCCTCAGATAGAGCAAAAATCTATTTTTCAATGCGCAGATATAACTTATTACAAGGAATAGGAACATTAAATTTATCTGCTTATTGCGAATTCAGATAAAATTATTCATAGGAATAAATATTTTCAGAGTCAAATATTACTATTTGTCAACATTGCTTTGAAATAAACGTTAAATAAAACTAAAATTACTTTAGAAATGTCCGATTTACAAAAACAAAAGTATCAAAAACATATACAAACATAAATGAAAGTGACACTCAAATTATAATATTCTCTAGAGGTTTTTTTTTTTTTAAGTGAAAAATTTAATTTTGCTTTCCGATTGTTAAAGAGCCAAATAACTTTATTCTTCCAGTAAATAACTGTCTCTTTAACTGACTATTGAAAAATCGGCTCTAAAACATTAAACTACAATATATTAATATTTGTATTTATTCTTTAATGCATTTAATTTCTTAAGCCTTTGTAACTTACAAAAAGAAACAAAAAAATCACAGATGTATTACCTTTTTTTAATTCACAGACATCTTTTGGCTTTGAGCCACTTATAAATTAAAAACAAATAAAAATAACTTAGAAGTAAGTAATATTTTAAGGAAATCACATTTTATGTCTTTATTCGTTTTACAAAATCTGATTTAGAAATAAAATTACCACAGTTACTCAAGTTGACCTGCATATAATCTTTAAGGCTCATTAACGAGTGAATAATTTCATACGATAACCTATTTCGATTATCTGTTTTTATATTGTTCAGAGACGAAAAAACACGCTCAGCAGCTGCTATGTGAAAGACTCATTTAGTTAATTGCAAAAGAAGCAATATTTTTAAATAAATGATCACCAGCAAAATTTTTCATTTCGTTCAACTGAGCCCACCATTCAACAGCGTCAATATCATGATCTTCTTTATTTATTTCTTCTAAACAGTTTTGTAGCTCTTCCGCCATTATATTTTCAGTGCAACTGAATAAGTTTGGAAATATTATTAACAGAGTTGTCAAATGATCAGAAATTAATCTAAAATTATCACTTTTTTTATTCAAATAATTAACATCTAAAATTTGAAAAGCTGTTAACAAATTGTCACACAAATTTAATCTATTTTTTAATTGTTTAAAAAATTCTATATAATAGCTTTGAACTGATTTCAAAAAACTTTCTTTTTCGTTTTCATTTAAATTCTCAAACAGTTCATCAAATCCAAACCCATAATACAATCTCATCAAGAGGTTTTAAACAGAACGGTTTGAATTGGACTTCACTTATATTACTTAAAATTTTTAAGTTTAGCTTTCAAAAAGTTTTTAAAATAATTATATATTTTTTAGTGACTTCACTAATCAACAAATGTATTTTTGGTGCTTGATTTTGAAAGCTTTTATTCAGATCAGTTATTATTTTTAAAACATAATTTAGGAAGTAAAAATACATTTTGTACAATGGGTTGTTCAAATTATTTAAATGTACATTTCCCTTGGGGTTCTTATCATCAAAAGACACTCACCCATATTCTAAAACTCGTATTTATGACTCGTATTTGACAACAGTCGTATGTTGGTATCCCAAAAGTCGTATATCCGACTTCACTTCTACAAATATTGAGAAACGGACAACATCGCATACGACTGTTCATATTTTATCATTATTCCGAGTCTAGTATTAATTCGAGTTAAAGTTGTATTTGTGTTGTTTATTCGTCGTGTGAAATCTTTTAAACAAGTTATATATTTTTTCGGATAAAAAGGGACGATAACCCAGTGCATGCAATATGCATATAATGTTGAAATTTTTTCAGTATTCCTACTATTTGTTTTATCAACCTGCGTAACGCATCCGGAACGCATGCTGAACGCATCCGGAACGCATGCTGAACGCATCCGGAACGCATGCTGAACGCATCCGGAACGCATGCGGAACGCATCCGGAACGCATGCGTAACGCATGCGGAACGCATCCGGAATACATGCGGAATGCATCCGAAACGCATGCGTAACGCATCCACAACGCATGCGCAACGCATGCGTAACGCATCTGGAACGCATAAGTAACGCATCCGGAACGCATGCGGAACCCATGCGTAACGCATCCGGAACGCATGCGTAACGCGTCCGGAATGCATCCGGAACGCATGCGTAACGCATCCGGAACGCATGCGTAATGCATGCGTATCGCATCCGGAACACATGCGTAACGCATCTTGAACGCATGCGTAACGCATGCGGAACGCATCCTGAACGCATGTGTAACGCATCCGGAACGCATGCGTAACGCATCCGGAACGCATGCGTAACGCATCTTGAACGCATGCGTAACGCATCCTGAACGCATGTGTAACGCATCCGGAACGCATGCGTAACGCATGCGTAACGTATGCGTAACGCATGCGGAACGCATCTGAAACGTATGCGAAACGCATCCGGAACGCATGCGTAACGCATCCGGAACGCATCCGGAACACATGCGTAACGCATCCGGAACACATGCGTAACGCATGCGGAACGCATGCGTAACGCATCCGGAACGCATCGGGAATGCACGCGTAACACATGCGTAACGCATGCGGAACGCATCCGGAATGCATGCGTAACGAATGCAGAACGCATCCGGAATGCATGCGTAACGCATCCGGAACGCATGCGTAACGTATCCGGAACGCATGCGTAACGCATGCGGAACGCATCCGAAACACATCCGGAACACATGCGGAACGCATCCGGAACGCATCCAGAACGCATGCGTAACGCATCCGGAACGCATCGGGAACACACGCGTAACGCATCCGGAACGCATCCGGAACACATCCGGAACACATGCGGAATGCATCCGGAACGCATCTGGAACGCATGCGTAACGCAACCGAAATGCATGCGTAACGCATCCGCAACGCATGCGTTATGCATCCGGAACGCATGCGGAACGCATCCGAAACACATGCGTAACGCATCCGGAACGCATGCGTAACGCATCCGTAACGCATGCGTAACGCATGCGGAACGCATCCGGAATGCATGCGTAACGCATCCGGAAAGCATGCGTAACGCATCCGGAACGCATCGGGAACGCACGCGTAACGCATGCGTAGCGCATGCGTAACGCATGCGTAGCGCATGCGTAACGCATCCGGAACGCATGCGTAACGCATCCGGAACGCATCGGGAACGCATCGGGAACGCACGCGTAACGCATGCGGAACGCATCCGGAATGCATGCGTAACGCATCCGGAACGCATGCATAACGTATCCGGAATGCATGCGTAACGCATCCGGAACGCATCGGGAACGCACGCGTAACGCATGCGGAACGCATCCGGAACGCATGCGGAACGCATCCGGAATGCATGCGTAACGCATCCGGAACGCATGCGGAACGCATCCGGAATGCATGCGTAACGCATCCGGAACGCATGCGTAACGCATCCGGAACGCATGCGTAACGCATCCGGAACGCATGCGTAACGCATCCGGAACGCATCGGGAACGCATCGGGAACGCACGCGTAACGCATGCGGAACGCATCCGGAATGCATGCGTAACGCATCTGGAACGCATGCATAACGTATCCGGAATGCATGCGTAACGCATCCGGAACGCATCGGGAACGCATCCGGAACGCATGCGGAACGCATCCGGAACGCACCCGGAACGCATGCGTAACGCATCCGGAACGCATCGGGAACGCACGCGTAACGCATGCGGAACGCATCCGTGGAGAAAAGTCAAATCATAATAAATAATAATGATAAATGAATGCATTCAGTTCTATTTTAAGTATGATTATTCGTTTGTGGTGGAAACACATTGTAGTGGCTATTGTTTACATTTAATTTTGTAAAACTTTTTAATTATTATTAAGTACGATATGATATGATGTTAAATTTACTAAAACTAAGATTTGGGGGCCATTTCCAATTGGCCCGGGCAAAGGGCCATAATGAAAAAAAGGGGGCCAAATGGCCCGATCGGGCACTTTGTGGCAACGCTGATAACAACTCTCTCTCCGTTTCTCCCACCACTCCAAATACTGGGAAGGTTGAAATTGGTTATGTGGCCCCGCTCTTCGTTGATAATGTCATCGAAGATCGTGCTGATGATATGATTACTTATGTTGCTGATTCTGTTTGTGGTGAAAAATCTACCAACAATGACAATTTGGTTGAACATGTTGCTGATTCTAATAGTGTTGAAAAATCTACCAACAATGACAATTTGGTTAAACAAGTTGCTGATTTTGATGGTGACGAACATTCTACCAACAATGCTCCTATAATTCCTCTATCAGAGGAAAATATGCCTATGTCAGTTGATAAAAATATGATTGCGGAAAATAAACAAATTTCAAAAGGTGATAATCACGAGAATGTGGCTCCTTTGGTAAAGTTTGGTATAAATTCAAATGATATGGGACTTAAGGTGTAAATAATATAATAATAATTTATCGAGCTTCCAGTGAAGCACAACCCCAGATTCAATAACTGCCTATATCACTGCGAACACAAAACTAAACCCATCGTTATTACAATGTTACAAACTAGTGGCAAAACAAATGAGAGACTCTGAATCGGAGCTGAAATATATAAACTTTAAACTTGGTTGTCCCTTTGAACTAGTTAAAACTATCTTTAGTTCCAATTTTTGGCCAGGTGGAGTTAAAATTCGTACTGTTGTTATCGCTGCCGATATTATCGATGTTGATCCTGTTGATGCTGTTGTTGCCGTTGTTGCTCCTGCTATAAATCCTGCAAACGTTCTTAATACTAATAATATTTTTATTTACTATCAAAATGTTGGTGGTATTCGAACGAAATTAGGTAATTTGTATGTATATTTTTCATCTCAAGATTATGATATAATAGTTCTTACTGAAACGTGGCTTAATGTAAATCATCCTACTTCTGAATTATTTAATTGTAATCAGTATGTAGTTTTCCGTAAAGATAAGAGTCCATTGCCAGAAACATACAATTTTTGTTAAAATTGAGTTCTCATCACATCGAAATGTATGAGAAAAAATGAGAAAGCATTATGTGTTGAAACAAAAGCCAAGAAGAAGAAAAGCAAAAAAAATTGTACACTTCTTCAAAATAAAAAAAAAAAAAAAACAAACAGTGGACAGCACCGAAAGGTTTTATAAGGTGGGTTTTGATTTAATTAAATTTAATAATAAAAGCGTTGATGCTATGTGTTACTTTTCGTTAGTCTTAGTTTCCAAGCAACTGAACCACAAATGCTTTGGAAAGTCAGAACCTCATTTTGAAGGAAATACACTCTTGGACGTCGAATTACCATGTGTTGCTCTTCATCGTGGTGTATGAGGGCACAACAACGTCTGCAGGGCACCGCTAGTTTTAAATAAAAAGCAAATCATTAAAATATTACTATTAACATGCAAAGTCAAAATTTGTTTAGCTATTCCTTTTGTATCTCAAGAAATTGGAAATTAATATGTTACAAAACAAAAATGTCAGATGTTATATTCACTTGTTAACTCCATGTGATGACATTACAATGACACTTAAAGTTTAATGAACCAAAAATGGGCATTTATTTTATAAAGGTGTTTAAAAGCTTTTTTAATTTAAAGGCTTAGAAAGCCTGCTTAAAGTTTAAAAGTCCTTCGTGAAATCAGCCATAAGTGTTACTATTCTTTTTAAACTAATTTGTTGACTGATTAAAGACTTGGTGCTCCTCCCGTTTAATCGGGCGAATAGAGCCCTCCGTATTCCTATATATTTTGTTTAGTGTCTCGATTCAACCCTTAGGTACGCCTTATTTTATTATAAAATTAAAATGCGAACTACCCAGATGCATATATGAATGTACAGAGTACATATTTTTTATGTTCAATTAATTCCATTTAATTTTGTTTGTCATTTCCTCACAACTGCAAAACAAAATACCTTCTTGTCACTACACTAACATTATTTCAATTAATCATTAATCTTACCATAAAATCACCGTTGAAAATGTCGTGCCAACAATATGTGAAAAGTGAAACAATGATTAAGTACAGAAAAGTGCGAGAATGAACAGTTTGTTAACTTGTATCGCTAAAAAAATTCCAGGACATGCAACGCCACTTTAAGTATAAACGTTGATTGTATAAACGGAGTGAGGTGGATATGGGTGGTCACGCAAGTTACATCTAATCCGCATTCTTGATACACAAAAGTGGACTCAGGAGCCAGAATACATTGCCAACATTCAAGAGCCAAGCAAGACATAGGAGGACTCTCTGCCATTACAAGCACAACAAATATTCAAAATTCCACACCTCAAACGTACTAAATCACTGGAATTGGAATTTAGATCCACTTCAGTTTTGCTTCATCCCAAAACCGAAACAAAAAAACATAAATAAAAGGAAAACAAAGAGAAAAAAGGACGAAAACTAAATAAACTACTTTATGTTGTTTTGTTATTATGTATTCAGAAGGATAAAGGATAAAGCTACATTGTTGTTTTTTTTTTTTACAACATAATGTCCTTTGCCATAGCTTAACTGAAGCTCTATACTTGGTCGAAATGAAAAAGAACTACCTTAAGAGAATTAGTATATGGAATGGAAAATATCCTTGTGTGTACTTTTATATTGTTGGTCGTCTATTGTCATTTGTCGTTTGGTGAAATTTCTTTTCCAAATAACTTCTAATATATCCTTTCACCTGTTGTCTGGGAATTTCTTTTGAAAATTCACAGAATAAATTGCTTAAACTATACACTATACACACTATACAATATACCCTGCCATATCCTATATGGGTTGTCTTCCTATATCCAATGTACAATCCTTTTATATGCAGGAGAGACATATTTTGAGTATGAGTTAGGTATAACTTGTGTTAATCTGTATATAGGTAGTTTGGTTCGAAAGGATTTTCTGGAATATTACAGTGTGAATATTGTGTGAATTGTTTGAAATATTTCAGACGAAGAATTTGTCATGATTTCAAGTTGAAATTTATGAGCAATATTTTAAATAAGATAACTAGTTGGTCTTTTTAGCTTAAGCGTTTTTATGGATCCAAATGGTAGGAATTATTGTTTGTTGCAAGATCCATAAAAAAGCTGAAAGTGGTATCACCAATAAATGATCACTGAAGCTTTTTTTATATTTTAGGCATAATAATATTTTTAACTTAAAGGTTTTGTAGAACATTTAATTTTTTATCATATTGACGTCCTAAGTAAATTTATTTAACAATTAAGGCAGAAAAAGTTAGCAAAAACTACCCACACTTAACCACTTTAGAGAGAAAAAATATATAATTTTATTGCTACGAAAAGTCTTTAAAGTTAAATTCTCATATTCGGTGTGACCAATCTGGCAAAAAGTACCCGTCAATCCAACAGCAGCACAACTTTTTACGCATGGTCAAGTGTCGAAAAAATCAGGTTTAAGCAAATAACTTGTTAACGATAAATACTATCGGTAAGTAGTTTCTAGATCATAAAAATCGTAGGAAATAACGTTTCTTCATCTTTTTTGTAGGACATTTTGTGGTTTAACAGTTATACTAAAAAAAACTATATATTCATCATTTTATGTTTTCTTTTTTGTAATATCTCTACTTTCTTATCGTTAAAAAGTTATTTGCTAAAAACTGATTTTTTCGACACTCGACCATGCGTAAAAAGTTGTGCCCCTGTCGAATCAACGGGGACTATTCGCGATTGCTTCATTATAGTCAGTGGAAGGTCGCCACCAAGTTTAAGAATTATCAGAATTCTGTTCAGGGAAATGTCTATTTTGACTGGGTTAATTAAGTAGTGAGTACAATTTCTATGTTCAGTAGACTAATAACATAAATTTGTGTCATTTAAAGACAATTTATACATATTGCACAATTTATTCGTATATTTTCTGCACTCATTACATAAATAAAAATAATCAATGAATTAATCACATATGAATATGCACTCATTACATAACACTATTTCTAAATACATTTCAAAAACAAAATGAACCAATTACATAAATATTACGTACTCATTACATAAATAAAATGTACTTATAACATAAATAATATGAAGTCATAACATAAATAGTATGTACCAGTAGCGGATCTAGGATTTGGCTGTGGGGGGGGGGCTTGGAGTTTGGATATCCAGTTTGTACATATGAAGTTATATAACAGAAAACGAATTTTGACATCACTTTTCCTTTAATAATAGCCGTGTTTTTTTGTGTCTTTATATCCGCTCCTATCGCCCTTTAAAATTGTCTTAAAATAAAACACAATAACAAGAATTTGGGATTGATGTGTTAAGCAAGGGAATTATTTTTAAGCGGAGCTAGAAGCCCGTAGCGTAATGGTTAGTGCGTTCGACTGTCACGCTGGAGGTCTGGGATCGCTTCCCAGCCTCGTCCACCTAAAAACTAAAAAGTTTTTTTTCAGGGCTACTGCCTCTTGCGAGGAATTGACAAATCCTCCAAGAGTATCACTTGTCACGAATAAGTGCTTCTCGTCTAGCCGTTCGGATTCGGCATAAAATTGTAGGTCCCTTCCATTCCTGTCGAAAGGCGCACACAGGAATGGTTGCGAGTTGTTAGTCACTAGGCCCTGGTTCTTCATGAGCCGTTGTGCCACCCGATTTATTTATTTTTTAGAAGCCAATATTAAGGCTCAGCAAAACATGGTAGCATAACTAATTTTATAACTTTAAGTTCTAGCCTCGTTACAGCCTCAAACCACGCGAACAAATTCGTTTATTTATATTGCTTAATAATTAATTAGGTATCAAGTGCCCACCTCCATATGTAAATTATGGAAGTGTTTGTTTAAATTACCTGAAGGTATGCTTTGAACTTCACCTTTTTAACAATATTTAAAAACTGTTTGTAATGCTAGGTCAGAAAAATGATATTTAAGTGGTCTTACTGGCAAAAGCTCATATGTGTTTTGACAGTATCAGTCCTCTGAGATCTCATTTTTTTTAATTAGCCAAGTCAACGAACCTACCTGTTTTCTTTAAATTGTCACTGGAAAGCAATACACTGTATGTATTGCCTTGGACCTTTGAAATTTTGAACTAAGCACCAAAATTCTCTAATCACAGCCAAGGCCGTAAGAAACAATTTCTGTTGTAATAAACATTTACACTAAGCTTTATACGCCGGTGTTCTCTTATTGTTTTAGCCTCAATTGCGTTTCTCTCGTTAAATTAGCTAAGTTTTTAGTGTAAACAGTTGTTGCTTTTGACATGTAAATGTTAAGCCCCGACCAGGTTTTTTTTTAAATTATATCTGCAAGCTTTAGTCCCAATTTCGGACTTTAACAACCCTTATTTATGCCCCAAAAGCTCTCTGGAATAAGGCTTGTTTTAAGGGAGTTAGTTGTTTAACCCTGAATACGTTTTTTGTCCAATATTATCAGACCTTATTAGTCCCAAGTTGTTTTTTTTTTCAGTTTTCTGGGGTTTGTTTTAAGGGAAAATTGTTGTTGCATAAAACATGTCCATTATTCATAGCCCCCAATTGGTTTTTTGTCCAATTCACTTCAGGCTTTAGCCACAACCTTAGGGCTTAGAAAAGAAGTTGCAGAACATAAAAATTATTCAGCCCCAACCACGTTGTTTTGTCCATCAAAATTCTCATCTTAACAATATTTTAGACGGATATAAAACTCTACACGTTGTAATGTATTGCATTTTATATTTCAAAATATTTTAGCAATCGGCTGTGGGGGGGGGGGAGTTTTAGCCCCTATAGCCACCCCCCTGGATCCGACACTGGTATGTACTCATAAAAAAATGAGGAACTTTACTTATCAGATTGGTAAATTTGTATAGGTTTATGCAACAAGTATCTTACTCACTATGCGCTTGTAAGTCACGTCGTTCTTAGCTTAGCTGTCTATCGCACAACCGTTATTCTGAAAGTATATACATTTACTTTATTAGGAAAAATGTCAATATTTACTTATCGGGATTTGAACTGGAATCATTCCCAGCACCGAGAAAGTGTGCAACCAGTTAGCTAATGCAACTGTATTCATTACATGTGAAAAACTTGTAAAGTTACTACAAATATTTTGACTTAGTCAGTACTTATCGAGAATCGCCTTCATTTGGCACATATACTAAAAAATAACCAGTACACTTAAGCTATACGCACTAAATACTGCTTCCATGGCAATTCATGGAAAATTCAGTACATACAATATTTTACATCAATTTTATTGCCTTCATTTTTCCTCAGGACTGTGTACTGTGTTCCCAATTTATTCAAACAATGCAGTTTTTCAAAATTTTAGAAATGACAAAAAAAAAAAGCTAAACAAAAACCATACATACATTTTTATTGTACGACGTTTTTAAAAATGTATCTGTTTTGAATCTAGACTCTAGTGTGATACCTGTATATATACAGACACCAACACAAGCAAGTCCACGCGCCGAATGGATTTTCGAAGATTAGGTTTTTTAGACTTTTCATAATTGTAGTGTTATAGTTTTGACAAAAACCTTAGTTTTTTATCTACACGAAACCAATACTTGGCCTAGAAAGCGACAGAAAACTATTTATGTGAAATTTATAATTACATAAATACGCAAGTACTATACATATATTTTAGCCTTCAAGAATTAAGTTTTATATAAAAAATGGATGTGTCAAGACTTGCAATTAGTAAAGGAATCGTAATAAATTTTTAAATGAATGCAACTAAAAGAGATTTAAAAGCCTTTGCCAGCAGTTTTAAAAGACAAAGACAGAGTAGTACCTGTTTTCTCCAACGCAAAAATTAATATTAAAGTGCGGCAACCCTGAGCTTAAGACATGTTTTTGCAGAAATTTTAGTACTATCATGCTTAGGAGAACTATCTGCATTTTGATGTTAATTTCAATGAATATACCAAAGAGTATTTATGGTAAAATTTTTCTTAAACACCTATTTCGTCATTTTTTATTTTCAAAGGTTCATAACTCGAGTTTTAGGTTTTTGACAATTTTGTTGGTCATGTAAAAATCTCATGTATTAAAGAAAATCTATCGATTGCAAAAAAAAATTGTCTATCACTTACCGTTTACAAAATAATTTCTGGACCGTTTCAAGCGTTCATCCTAACTTACCATACTGAAATTTAAAAAATCAAAACATTTTTAAATTAAAGGAGAATGCCCTAAAATGTATGGACGAAAAACCGAGAGTCGATTAAGAAAAATCATATATGGCTTGAAAGGAAATTAGTTGTAGATAACAAATATGCAATCATTTCCTTAAAAAGTTATCCCCGGGACTGGATATGACAATTTAAATTAAAAAAAAACACAGTGTTTCTTTATGTAAAAAAAAGTAAAAAACATGAGTCCCTGAGCCAAATTTTTAAAAATGAGTCCCTTTTGACTCAAATGGGTCCCAGTGGTAACACTGGGTACACAACAGTTTCGAACAAAATTGTTAAGTAACCGGCGCAGGGTCAAAAGTCCACAGGTCAAAAGTCCATAATAGACTTTTGTGCCACGTATGTGGGTGAAAATCAAAAGTCCACCACGATGGGTCAAAAGTCCATACAAAAATCTTGTGGACTTCTGGGTCATTGATTGTGGATTTCCGACACCCTTCAGTGGACTACTTTATGGATAGTATTCTTTAACAAGAGTGCTTTAGGTGGCCTGCTTCGCTGGTTCAAAGGATTTGGACTCCCTTTCTGGGATAGGTTATGGTATTGCTCAGTCGTCTGGCAGGCGCCTATATTGTCAGTCGATCTATTATCAAAGTCTTTTGTACTAAACGGACCGCTTAGCGGGTTTAAGGATTTCAACTCCTTTTTTGGGTCCTCTGTCCCGCTCAAGCATCTCTGGTGCTCCGCTTAGGGTATTTTTAGTCGCCAGGCAGGCGCCTCTGTTTTCAGTTGGTGTACTTTAAGTTTATGTGTAATAAAGAGTATGCAAATTAATTCTTAAGAAAATAAATAAATTCTTAATTGTTCTGCTTTTTCAATATTTGAATATGAAATTATTTTGGACTTATTACCCACTTTCTTTCTAAAATTAAGGAATATTGACCCACTTTTTTATAGATTTTTGACCCACTTGGGTGGGTCAAATCTCCAGAACAGATTTGTGGACTTCTGATACATCCAAAGGGGTCAAAAGTCCATTATGGTCTTTTGACTCTACGCCTAACTAAGCATGCCGGACAGCAGCCTGAGGAAATAGTTTGTGCATAAGAATTAAGTTCAACTTATAAATTAATTGCATACTGTTATAAATGAATAAAAAAAGACCTGCTTTTATTTTGCTATGTAACTTTTAAGCTACGAAATGAAAACTAAAACGGGAAAACTAAGAATTTTCCAATGAAAGTGGGAAAATTCTGAAATGGTTTGTTTTGTTAATCGATTTCTTGGACAAGAGTACTTTTAATATATTAGTGAGGCTAGTAATGCACAAATTTAAAGCAGCAACATTTAAGGCACATGTTTTTCCTCCTATACCCTTCTATACTGTTGCTACTTCAATTGCAAACAAAAATGTAGCATCCGCTATGATTCTAGCAATTTTTTTTTTTTTTCGAAACCTTGTATTTTTGAGCATTGCCTTTTGAAATTCAGTTTTTTCGAAAAATTGTTTTCGAAGTCTTGTACTTAGAAACTTTGTCTTATACATTTTTTGAGGATTACCATGTGTCGAGTAGATAATGCAGGTATGTTTCTTAATCAATACCGGTTTTTTCTGTACTGCCCTCACCAATTTTGTATACATGAAAAAAACACCTTTGCTATTAAAAATAAATAAATTGTCATAGCCAGTCCCGGGTATAACTTTTAATGAAAATAATTACATATTTCCTACGTACAGTCGATGCCCTTTCAAACCATATATATTTTTTTCTTATCGACTCTGGTTTTTTTTTTGGGCACTCTCTTTTCCTTTCGTATTTTATTTTTTTATAGCATTATGGCTTTCCACACAAGTTCAATCAGATAATTGAATATACGTAAAAATTTACCTTTAAAGCGTGGCAGCCTGTTCCGGGCCCACTTTTTATAGGCCGCAAATGGTTTGTTTGGACACTATCTAGAAAACTGTATACCTCTCATCTGGAAAAAGACATGAGGGTAGGTCGTTCTGTGGCAGTCTTCCCGACTATAACTTAATCGACAGAAAATATTGAACAAAATAATTAAAACTATGATCTATATCCATTTCATAGAGAAACTCGAAACTCATTTCACGATGGGACCGTGCTCTGTTGAAATGGCATATTGCTTGGATATTCATACAACCTTCCACTCGCCATCACATAACTAATATGAATGATGTTTTTCAAAATCTGCATTCAAGGACTTTGCAAACAATTCTCCAAAGGAATATAATATTTTAATAGTTTTTATTTTTGTTTGCTAGGTATAGGGGTAGATATAGATATCTAGAATGTGTTTAATTTGGTCTATCGCAAAAGACTGCTTCTTCCCAAATTTAGAACTGAATGTGTGTGTTGTTTGTGTGCGTGTGTGAAAAGTATTTGAATGATAAAGTTACTCGCAAAAGGCACATGACTGGTCTAGCATTAGTTACACTTTTCAAAAGTTCAATGCAAACACTTGAGCATAAGCTTTTCATTTCTATATTTTGTCAGAGAGTTCAAATGTTCTATCGTAGACGCATATTAAATACCCTACCCACCTAAAAATGTTTTTCCATCATATTCAACCTTCATATGCAAACACAGAGAGGAAGAAGTGGTTTGCATTTCATCGTTGTGGTCAACAACTACTACTACTGCCTTTTAGTTGTCAAACTTTTGCGAATTTGAAGAAGATACACATCAAACAAATTAGTTAAATTTAATTTAAAACTTTCACTTTTGTTTTGACTGACATGTGAGAAATTAATTTTGAAGTAGTGAGGTAGCCAACAAAATAATTGAAAAGATACCAACAAAGGAATGACAATTGAATTTATCTCAAAGAAGCACCACTTGTGTAGGGTGTCCGCCGGGAAGGTATACTACTTTGTTTGTTTATAATTTTTGATTAAATGAAAGAAAATGGATCTTATATTGATAAATGTTTTATTTAATGTCGGCAATTATGTATGGAATACAATATCAGGTTAATGTCCGCCTCTGTTTGTCTCACAAATGCGAGCCCTTTTGAGCACATTTTTCATTACATTCTTACACATTTCACGCGGTATTTCATTAATTTTATCGCGAATATTTTGTTTGAATTGCTCAAGCGTTTCTGGTTTGTTTGCATATAAACCTTGCTTTTCAGATATCCCCACAAAAAGAAGTCCGGAGCAGTCAAATCAGGTGACCGTGGAGGCCAATCAACATCACCATTTCTTCAAATAACTTGTTGTAGAAAGAGGTCTCGCAGTAATTCCATTGTAATCCTGGCTGTGTGCGATTTGGCACCGTCTTGCTGATACCACATGTTAATCAAGCCCAAAGCGTGCAGTAGTGGCGTTAAAAAGTTTTCAATCATATCACGATATCGCTCCCCATTTACAGTTACCGTTACGCCGTTTTCATTTTCACACAAGACTGTAACTTTTAATGGATGCACAGGTGACTGATGAATAATTTGAGGGTTTTTCATTGCCCAGAACCAACTATTCCGTTTATTCACATATCCATTCAAATGAAAATGTGCCTTGTCACTCATTATGACATTAGACAGTAATTGATGATTGATTTTGATAAAATGTTTTAACGATTAAAACGACTAAAACGATTTTCCATAATAAATTTGCCAAATATGAACTGTCAAGACTAATGTTTACCAAAATGGCGGCAAACAAAGTAGTATACTTTCCCGGCGGACACCCTGTATAAGAATTAGGCAACCGGTGCATAATTTATCATCATCTAGGTTTTCTGCTTTAATTGGTTTCCTTACTTTTTAATATTTTAAAAAGTGAAAGTCTTAGAACAATTTGTTTTCAAGTGTTTGACTAAGAATAAGCACCACCATCGATATAAAAAAAAATTAAAATAATAATTATAAAAACAAACAATTTAGAAAAACGGCATGTCCCGATATTTTGAGTTTGAAAATTGAACATACTTGATTTGAAAATTGATGTTCAAAGGGTAGTTATGTGAATTCAAGAGGATACAAGTGCCACAGGTTTTTCTCAGCGGATGATTTCCCCAGATGGAATCAACGGTGGCGTCTATCCAGTCAGGCTGAACTACTTAGTGAACACCTTATACGGGCTACTTCGACATATTCGGAGCTTAGGCCTACAAGGAGCGGTTATCCTGGCTCCCCGTCCTTGGAGTTATGCTAAGGATCTGGTCCTCCAGGTTGAGGGTTGTGCCGTCGTCAGGGTGACTTCCCGACCACGTAAAGCTTATTAAGTTGCGAAGCAACAACAAGCCTCGAATACAAATGAACTAACTGCTGACGAACCAAGCAAACGAAATAAGGACAACGATTTTCGGATATGTATGTGGAATGTATTGTCCCTATAGGCCCCACCGGCCCCGTGCAGCCGAACAACTAGCGGAGGTGGTGTGCAAAGCACACATAACCGCCACCCAAGAAGGTCGATGGGATGGACCGGGCTTACGGAAGATGAAAAACTGCGATATTTACTATGGCGACTACTAAAACGAACAAAAGCAGCTATTATTTGGATGTGGATTCGTCGTTGGAAGCAGACTTATACAAAAAGTCTTGAGTTTCAATTATTTGAACCTCGCCTCGAGACAATCCGCATCAAGGGTAAATTCGCCAACATAAGTCTCATATGCGTGCATGCCCCTCATGAGAAGAAAGATGAAGACAACAAAGACTAGTTCTTCGAGCTCCTGGAGAAGACTTATGAGCAGTGCCATATCTATGGAATTAAAATTGTCCTATTCGATTTAAACCTGCAGCTAGGAAAAGAAGACGTTTTTGGTGAAATTGTCGTAAAGCACAGCCTACATGACGCCACCTCCGACAACGGAATCAGGCTGATCGGCTTCTCTGCGGGAAGACAACATTGTCGTAGCTAGTACGCAGTTCCCTCACCTCTTTTGATCAATCGATCGTCAACCAGATTGATCCTATCGCTATCGAAGGCACTCCTCCAGTGTCAAGGATGTCCGAACGTTCCGAGGAGCCAACGTTGACTAGGACCATTACCTTGTTGTAGCCAAGGTACGACTTTGGATATCTCGAGTACAGCCAAACCGAAGAAATGCTGTCGGTGCTGACGGCTACAATCGCAAGAAATTGCTAGGTCCTTCTCTGATCGAGCCTCGAATAACATCTTAAGAGCTCCTATGCCGCCAGCATAATTGCTAGTGTTGAAAACTATTGGCAAAATTACCAGAACGTCTTCAGAGATGCCGCATCTGACGTGCTGGGTTTCACTCGACCACCAAGCACATGCAACGAAGCAGCAGGCATACAAGGCGTCACTGCACAGAAGGACCAGAGCTGCTCGCGAGCTCTATGAGCAAAAGAGGAGAGAGGAACACCGGCTTCTCAGAAAGAAAAAGAAGGAGCATGAGAAGCACGAGATCGAGGAGATTGAGGGATATCATAACAGGAATGAGGTTCAGAAGTTTTACCAAAATGGAAAAAGAAGCTATCAGGGCTACAGAGCCCGAACCGAAGCCTGCAGGGACGAGCAAACGAACAGTCGATGCTGAGAATATGGAGAGATCACTTCTCTAGACTGTATAACGGTGATGACGAATCTAATTCCGCTGTCAGGCAGATTACACCATTCAACCTAGACGATAAAGGTCAACAATCCGTCTACCAGACTTCGACGAAGTAAACGTAGTAATATCTAAGCTTAAGTCCAAAAAGGCTTCTGGAGCTGACCCCGACGGGCTCGCTGCCGAGCTATTCAAATCAATAGGAGATGACTTGGTTAGGAGTATGCACCAGCTCATTTTTTTTTTAGCTAGCCCACGCCTCTTCCACACCGCCTCCCCCCAGATACCGCACGCAGACGAGCGTTGGAACCGACGACGAAGTAGTATTTCTTATGTTCTTTACAAATGACTAACAATTTTTACAACTGTTTGGACAATGTAGTATTTTTTGCCTTAATTTTTGGTTATGTAAAAATTTGGTTCCTCGAATATGACCGCTTTACAGGTTACAGGTAGTAGCCCGTAGCGTAATGGTTAGTGCGTTCGACTGTCACGCTGGAGGTCTGGGATCGCTTCTCAGCCTCGTCCACCTAAAAACTAAAAAGTTTTTTTTCAGGGCTACTGCCTCTTGCAAGGAATTGACATATCCTCCAAGAGTATCACTTGTCACAAATAAGTGCTCCTCTCTAGCCGTTCGGATTCGGCATAAAATTGTAGGTCCCTTCCATTCCTGTCGAAAGGCGCACACAGGAATGGTTGCGAGTTGTTAGTCACTAGGCCCTGGTTCTTCATGAGCCGTTGTGCCACCCGATTTATTTTTTTACAGGTCTTTCTGGCTTGTTGAAACTTCTTGCGGTTTTCCTCAGTAGGGTTGGCTTTGTAACTACGGAAACTTACTTCTCTGACTCTTATAATCATCAAACCATGAGCTTTCTTTGGGTTTGAAAGATTTTACCCTATTCGGGATAAAATTTCTCATTCCGCAAAGAATTAAATTTGTGATCATATCTGCACTGGCGTCTACGTCACTATCGAGGAAGCATAGTGACCAGTTAAAGTTACTGAAGAAACCGTTGAGACCGTCCCAGTTGGCTTTCTCGTA
>CASGHW010000026.1:0-35328 GCA_949320155.1 Melangyna quadrimaculata
GACTAAAGAAATTTTTTAATATATTCATAAAACAGTCATTTAAAGAAAAAAATTGCGCCCGCAAAATTTCAACTAGGGGGAGCCTTATAACCTACTTTGTATTTCTTAAAGTTTTTTCTAATTGTTCTGATCATTAATTTTTTTTAAATTTTTGTCAAGTTTTTTCTTTAAGGTTGGGCCAAACACATATAGAACAGGTATTCTTCCGTTTTCCATATATTTTTTCTTTAGCATTGTATTGTTCCATACTTTTTTTAACAAATGCAAACAAAAATATTGCGGAATTATACCGGGATTTCCATGTTATTTATGTTTATAATGTTGGGAAAAAAGGTTGGATCTTTAATGTTAAGATTGAGATCTATAAGTGATATGAATAGTAGTACAAGGTCGTGGGTATTAAAATAAAGAATTTAATTGAAATTGAAACAAACTAATCATAATTTTTGGTGGACATTTTAAAAGCGAAGACGTATTGAATGAATTCAGATGGATTCACTCTTAAATAAAAAGATAATATAATAATTTTTTAACGTAAATAAGTGAATAATAATTATAAAGAAAAATATATACAAGAAAAATTCGACAACAAAATTTGTTATCTTTATATTAGACTTCACATATATACAAAATATAAAAATATCATTTTTAAAAATGTTTGAAGGAACGCAAACACGGGCGGATAGTATTCAATTATTTTAAAAGCGAAATAAACAATTAATTCTATTTGCAAAATGAATGTTTAGTCTTTTTAAAAGTATATAGGATAATACTCTTGTTCGCGAGAAAGAAAAATTAAATTAAGAAATAAAAAAAAAAATTAAATTTATTAATTAAAAAATTAAAAATATGTGTATAATTTAAAAATAAAATGTTTAAAAAGGGTAAAAGTAAAAATATGTTAATTATAGCCAGGAGTTATCTGACGCATTTTGTTCACTGTTTATTTTATTTTTTATTTATTTTATTTTGTTTTATTTCGTGAATGCTTTATAACAGTAAGATACAATATCTTATAATTAAGTTACAAGCTAATTTTACAAAGAGAGCAACAAAATAACAATCAACCAATCAAATATTAAATTTCATTTTAAATTATTAAATTCACAAATTTTCTGAATAGTATTCCTTTAGATCCTTTTAAAATCTTGCTGAATTTTGTATTTCTTTAAAACAACGTGGTAAAGAGTTCCAAAGACGGATAGAGTTTACAAAAAATTGACGCTCAGATGTTAAAAATGAACATCGGGGGTGAATTAACTGATGAGATGCGACATTGCAGTATTGGGCTTGGTGTGTTATTAACATATTTGACAGCAAAATTAAAGTACGAAATTTCAGATAACTTTCAAAAGGCATATTCACACCCTACTAGCAAAGCCAGTCAATCTGTCATATCTTCGTAGGCCATAGACATAACGTAATGCACAATTAAACGCGACATTGAGCTTACGTTTGCTTTCATAATTGCAGTTAAAATAAATTTCACAACCATACATTAAGATTGGTATTATTAAAGTCTTTACCAGTAATAATCGTGTTTTAACAGGTGTAAAAGACTGAGTTACCCATAGGGTACGTAGTACACCAAATACCTTTGCCCACAAGGGCATTAATATGGTTATCCCAAGTCAGATTGCGAATGAAGGTAACCCAGAGTTTTTTTTGCCTTTTCCACATAATCAATTGAACCATTGCTCAATACAATCGAAGGAAAATATTCGAGATTAAGACTTTTCCTTGATATTACTATGCACTTAGATTTTTTTGGATTTAAAAGGAGTAAATGGTCTCCACCATGGTGAGACCACTTTTCAATTTTCTCTAGGTCTTCATTTACAAAAAAAGCTGCATGCTCAATGAGCCCAAGGGGACAGCTCATGTATAATTGGTCGTCATCCGCATACATATGAACCGAACAGTTCTTGATAATTGATGGCAGTTCATTGACAAAGATTGAGAACAGCAGAGGACCAAGTATAGAACCCTGAGGGACACCGGAAACATTAGGTAGAAAATCAGATAAACTGTCCCCAATTTGCACAGCTTGCATTCGATTACTCAAATAAGAATAGATTAGCCTAGTAGCACCAGCTGAAAAATTAAAGTTTTACATAAGTTTGTTACACAAGTTAACGTGATTGACAGTGTCGAAAGCCTTAGAAAAAGCAAGCAACACTAGAAACGTAACCTCAGCCTTATCCAAAGCTTGCCTTATATCGTCAGTAACATTTAACAGTGCCGTGATACAACTGTGCTTTTCCCAAAAACCGGGTTGTATTGGTGTGAGCAGCGAGTTTGTCGCAAGATAAAAGCTGATTTGTCTTTTTAAAATCCTTTCAAACACTTTCGACAAGAATGGTAAGATAGATACAGGCCTGAATTCTTTACCTTTTGCGTTTTTGGGAAAGGGTATAACTTAAGCTTACTTCCATAGGCGTGGATTGACACCTGTCATCAGAATTTTATTGAACATAAAAGGAAGATAAGGCAGAATAATCGGCAGAATCATTTTCAAAAATGTAGGGTGAACTTCATCCAGTCCAATAGCATTTGACTTTATAGAAAGTACACTTTCTACAACAAAAGCACTGTCTACTGAATGAAAACCAAAGCTCAAAGGACGAAATAGCTGTGATGGTAAGGAAACAAACATTTTGTTGAGAGCATTACCATCCAGATCTTCAGTTGGATCAACAATTGACTTGCCAATGCCAATTTTCCGTAGGTTTTTCCATAACTGACGGCCATTTAAGGAAGAATTGAGCTGGTTAGAATACATTTTGGATTTGACCATACTTATTTTCGCTTGCTTTGTTATGTCAACGAACAGAGCAAGTGTTTAAATAGTTGTGTGTGTGTGTGAGTGCAGAAACCAAGTTTAAGAGATTTAAATTATGTAGGTATAATTTATAGTTTTGCCCTAAGGAAAAATAAGATGGAAAAAAATAACACAATTTTACTTTTAGTTTTGCTTATTATAACTAAAATAAACACTTTTTAGCAGTAAATCATGAACACGATCAAAGTTCGTAGGTAATAGACTTGAATTTTTTAGTTATGTATTTTAAATGCACTTTCGAATCAAAATAGAAATTGAACAGTATCACCAGAATCAGAACACGTCTACCCAGCAGCTCTCCATAGTTTAACTGTTCTTCATTTTGCAATGATAATTTCGCAGATTGTGTCTCACTTTCATTAATTTCACAATTATTTGTATGTCAATGTTTTATTGAAAAAAAAAAATCTTCATTTAGCGTATTTCTGATCGCAATTGCTTGTTATGCATTTTATTATGTCGAATTATTTCATTTCGCAAATCATAATTTCGCATTTTGAATTTATGTCTCATTCTATTACATATTTTGCAAAGTATTTTTTAGCATTTAAACTGTTTTGCCTGTTGATGAATTTCGCGCAACTTTTCAATGTTGTTTACCAAATTTCGTAAATTTTTCTTATATTTTTGTACAAAAATATGCCAGTGATAACACGAACAATAGTAAATTACTAATAAATAAAATCTATTACTTTTGTAGTACCTAAGCAAAAAAAATATAATCAGAAAATTCTGCTCATCTTATCTCTTAAGTGCGTTATTATCTGAAAAGATTAGCATGGTCAAGTTCAGAGACCAAAAGTTCACAATCTAATTGATCAATTGAGTCCAAAAAAACAATTATTGTCAACTAAACAGCAACCCTGAAGCATGGTGGGCCAAAAAAAAAACAGTACAATAATGTTTTTTAGGTATATTTATACAAAATTCACTAAAAAAAATGTAATAAAGTATTTTTTTATAAAATACAAATAAGTATCGAATTTTCAAAAAATCAAATTTAGTTTTTTTACAAGTTTTAAAATTACTTTATAAAATGTATACCCCTGTTTAATTTTTTTAAGTGCCAAAGTGCGCTATTTAGTTTTCATAGATTGGCTTTAAAAAATTCCAATTATGTCTTTGAATCTATTGAAACTACCTATACTCTGTTTAACAAAAATTGTCAGTACCAGCATCTCAGTCGCATTGGCTTGCATATACTTATTTCAAGTAAAAGCCCTCATAGGGTTTCCGTACTTACCATTATATCTCACCTTAATTAACTCTGTTCTCAAAAGCTTGAAAACAGAAAGCTATTTTGTAAAAACCACTGAAAAAGCTCTTTGGCATTGCTTTCAACGGGTAAGGGTAACTCTGTTGGAATACATATTTTTCTTAGCTCACACAGCCAGAGTAGAAACGATTATATGATCAGTGTGCTCTTGCTTTGGGTATGCTATGAGGACGGTCATGGTGGAGTGTACGATATTTTGCAGGGCATTACAACAACAATTTCTGTACGTTGTTCAGTGGGTTCGAATCTCTTTTATTAGCAGTTTTTTAATTCAGTGTCGTGAGAGTATACACAGGCGCCACTGTTTTAAAAAAGCTCGCCCATAAGCCCTGTACTGCCAATTTTTGTTGAACAGAGAACAATAGAAAACATAGTTTGCAAACAAAAATTAAGTTTACAAATTAGAATGTAACGACTTTTTTAAATAACGGTTATAAAATAAAAGCAAAGTGGTTTTAAAAAACATTAATTTTGTTTTAAAAAAAAATAAAAAGTGATTTAAAAAAAATGGAAATTACATTTAAAATAATAGACTTTTGTATTTGGAATTGTTGTAAATAAGTTGACAAAATCGGATGCGTTTTTAAAATTACCTTACAAAATTTCTATACAGTGATTTGGAAAAATTCAAAATTCTCCTTAAACTTAAGGTTTTTTTTCGTGTTTCCTTCAAATGTGTATTTATATTAAAAAGAATTAGCTACTTTATTAAAACTAAGATAATGTTTCAGGAGAAAAATAAAATATTTTAAATCTCTGTTTGTAAAATGTGCGGTGACAAACCTTCTTGAAAAAATTATAACGAAATAAAGAATAACTAACTAAAAAGGAATTCTAGTAAATTTAGACCTTGATGGTCATGGGGTTTGCATTGCGATTTTTGCGGTGGTACTCCAGAATGTTGTTTTTTTTTTTACTTAAAATACCTGCTAGGTTACACTATTGCCCAGTTTTTCAGTGACGATGGCGTTAAAATGAGTTAGATCACCAAATGCAAAGGGTCAACTCGAGTCTAAATCCGAAACTTTGTTGATCTAGCACTGAAAAACATGGCCTACTATCTGTATTGAAAAATATCGAAAACAAAATATGCAATTTTCACAAAACAAAACGAAAACGAAACAGAGCCAAATTGATTTCATTATAGATACATTTTATAAAGTGAAATAAAGCCAAATCAAAAATTCAAAATATTTGTAATAATTTCTAAAATACTTTGAACCTGAGGATTTTTCACAAAATATGTTCCCTTGTATAATTTTATTCCAGCTTTTTTTCCAAAGAATTTCTTATTGTATTGAATTTTACTTAAAATGTCATTTTATTCAACATTTCTTGAAAAATTACATTCCCCTCTTAAATTATTTGCAAAAATACATTATCTATAATGTTAGTACCTACTAAGTTGATATTCAAAATTCCAGATGCTTTAAAAATCAATTAAACATTTATATTTTCATCCCTGACCGATATTGTATATATTTACATAAGAATAGGCAATTGGGTATACTCCGGAGAATACTCCCACTCAAATTCTATTCCCTTCATGTTAAAACACAGAAAATCCATTCATCTAAAATCATAAATTAAAACTGTATTATCTATTCATGTTGTTAATTCAATGGACCACAAAACTGAATCTTTATACAAACCCCCCCCCACCCGGTCTAAACAAGAACGTCTGCCACAGAGTTCTGACATAGGTACATACCTATACAAATATGTACCAATAAAACTGTTCTTTACAATAATTTAGGTAGTTATATGCCAATGCCATAGAACTAAAGATGCCAAAAACTTTTCCAATAAAATAATTAAGTGTAGATATACAACGAATTGTATTGATACCAAGCAGCTACAGCCATCCAGCCAGTTCCACATAATCTCCTATTGGACGATAATATAATCAAAAATCCAGAGATACAAATCGTTAACTGTGTGATGGAATCCCTTATCGTGTATCCAATATTTTCGTATCTCTATGGGATTTCGATTATCGAATAAGAAAAGGACGGAGACGGACCGGACATTCCTGCGAGAGAAAGCCTCATCTCGCAAAAGCAATCATCTTGTCCATTTGAGAGAGTACGGATGTTGATGGAGAGGCGGGGGGGATAAGAGATGAAGTTCTATATGTTGTCCGTTACCGATGTTTATGCATCCCCAAAGGAGTCGCCTCCATCTTCTGGCCGTTCTGATTCTCAACTCAAACTCCAAACAATTTCATTTCCACATTCAACCACATCGCAAACAGACAAACACACACCGATATTAAGCTAATTCAGTTAGGGGAATGGGGAGAGGCAACTTTATACACATTTACGAGTAGGTACATATACGATCCTAGGTGTAGGTACGAGTTTATCTGAAAATCGTAAAATTTTATTGCTATGGTTTTGGGTTAGGGTCGTCCTTGGTAGATTTCCAGTGGTTTATGTTTTGTGCAAGCAATTATCCTTTTGAACCAGGGTTCAGTTCATAAATTAATTCTTTCTAATAATGCCGGTAGGTGGAGGTGGTTTTTCAGTTGGCCTTGGTATAGCCGGGTCCCATCTCGACAAAAGTCTCTCAGGAAGTTCGTCCTTTCCTTAAGGAATCCTCAATCCTTCTTAGGAATGCTCTTTCCAGTTATACAAAATTGGGTTTAATGGGGTGCTTTTGTGGGATGGCGAACAACTTGTAGAATAGTGGAATGTCTATTTGGTAAGACGGGAGGCGGAGGAAGGGGGTGGGGAACATGAGAATTACGTTGAAAACACAGCTCCTTTGAATGGTCCTTAATCATCCGCCCACAATCTGACCTTAAGATTTTTATGAACTGATAACCCTTCTGATAAAGTGTGTAAGTGTATAGAGGTGTATTCTGTTTGTCCAAGCATATTTCTCATACACACATCTTAAAGCCTGCTTTCTTCCACTTTGCATTATTTTATCCTTTATGATGGTATCCTTTTGGAGAGATACTGTGGTCCATACATTCGTGGAAAAACACACAAAAAACCTCGGTTTACATTTTTTTTATTGGCTATTTTTAGCTTATTTTGTTTTTTTTTTTGGGGGGGGGGGGGGTGTGGAGAGGGGGTATATGACTATTGAGGTATTAAAGGAGGGCCATATATCCTGGTTATTGGACCATTCAAAATCATTATTGGGTGAGATCCTGTAAACTTTTCTTTTTAGTACTTGTTTATGCATCTAACACAACACAATACAATGCGTTCAGACACTCGTACACTCGTAACTACACATAGTACAGCGACTTCAGTTCTACATATACATTTACATTTGATTTATTTGTTGGTCCTTTTGTGTGTTGGACGAAGGAGGTATTGTTATAGTACTCTGGAGGTTATGGTCATTTCACGGGGATTTATTTTATTTTCGCATCGGTGAGGGACAAAACAACAACAACACCAACAACAAAAAAAGGAAACGGAGTTTATGTGCTTCAATTGGATAAATGATAAATCAACGTTTGCGTGTAATAAAAATGGGGTTAAGATGTGGAAACGCGCATACCAGTTATGTTTTTATACAGATTTTGAGGTTGGGGTGGTTTTTTGTTTTTTTTTTGTTTTTTTTTTGTTTTTTTTTTGGGGGGATTAAATTCCTTTAATGTTGGTCAGACCATCAGCAATAAACAAGGTGGTTTATGATTTCTTAATTTCTTACAAATGCGAAAATTGGGTGGGATATAGAAGAAATATATATGTTTATATGTATGTAGGTCATTAGTTATGAAGGATGTTAAATTCTTTTGCAGAGAAATGAAAGTGAAAACAAAAAGAAATTGTGAGGGAGTTTTTTTAGCCCGCAGAAAATAATTGTTCAAATATAAGAAAGATAATGGGAAAACGATTGTTATTTTTTTTAAATTAATACGGGTTTATATGAGATTTATGTTCTTTGTTTGAGAAAAAAATAAATCGGGGGGCACAACGGCTCATGAAGAACCAGGGCCTAGTGACTAACAACTCGCAACCATTCCTGTGTGCGCCTTTCGACAGGAATGGAAGGGACCTACAATTTTATGCCGAATCCGAACGGCTAGACGAGAAGCACTTATTCGTGACAAGTGATACTCTTGGAGGATTTGTCAATTCCTCGCAAGAGGCAGTAGCCCTGAAAAAAAATTTTTAGTTTTTAGGTGGACGAGGCTGGGAAGCGATCCCAGACCTCCAGCGTGACAGTCGAACGCACTAACCATTACGCTACGGGCTACTACCCTTTGTTTGAGAAGATTAAATAAAACAGAATATTGGGAAGCAGGTTTTGTTCATTATATCTCACTTACCAGACCGCTAATCACCAAAGTTGTTCACATCTCTTCTATTAGAGCACGCTTTTTTATTTAGGTATGAGTTCTTTCTTTCTTGTACAAAAGTGTGGCTACGAGACCAGACAAACGTCTGAGATGAGATCGAGACGAAACTGTATTTTTATGACCGAATTTTATCGAAAGTCTCAGCCAGTGCTGTCGAAATGGCTACTAAAGTAGCATTTGGTTCCTTTACTGTGGAAAGGACTACTGTGCTACCCATGTCTCAAAAAGGCTCTTCAAGTCTCCATCTCCAAATGAAAAATTTAATGCAAAACATATTTTGCAGTTTGAAAATATTTTTTAAATCCAGCGCGAAATTTGCGCGGAACATTCGCCAACGACAGTTTTTGTTGTTATTTAGCATTATTTATTTCTCGCTTTTGTTATCATTGTGAATGATTTGCCCTGCAGAACGAATGTTCCGGGCCGCTTTCGCGTCGGTTTGGGAGAGCCTTTAAACGAGGCTCCCCAACTTTCCAAAATGCTCCCAAATTTGTATGAAAATTGCTACTCTCGGTAATTTTAATAACAAATCAAAAACAAAATCGATATTCTTTTATTCTAAAACAGAAAACACCGCGAAAAGACCGGACGAAAATTGAGACTTTCACAAGAGCGAGACCGAGTCGAGACAAGACAAAGACAAGATATACAATAGTTTTATCCCAGGAATTAAAATGGAAACATAAGTATTAAGTTTAAAATGCGTATATCGGCATTTCTGTGACCATTTTTTACCCCTTCTTTGTCATAAACCTAAATCTATAATTCTGTGCTACCTGACGTTACATATCGTTCATTAAAAAGAACAACGTCATAACTCAGAAAACATCAATTTTGACGTAATGGTACAGTTCAAACTCATTTTCTATAAACTTGAAAATTAAAGGCTATAGAGCATTATTTGTCGTTATATACACTGTCACTTTTAAATATTTTTTTTGTGGCAATACTGTATATTTTACATTAACACAGGGGCCTTTGAAGTGAAAACAGTCCAATAAATATTTTAAAAGTGTAATATTTTGCGATAAAAGTTTAATTAATAGCTCTACCAAGAAAAAATTAGATACAAATGAAGATGATTATGAAAGTTTGACGTTTTTTTGAGTTATGACGTTGTTTTAATGAGCGATATGTAAAGCTGTTGGGTACAGCCAACGAGAGAGGGGGGAGGAGTGTTCCCACTAAGCCACTTCTCCTTTAATCGAGGCGGCAGCGGAAGAATTCTCCAGATGGAATCAACGGTGGCGTCTACAGTTCCAGTTAGGTTAAACTACTTAGTGAACATCTTATATAGGCTACTACGACATATATGTAGCTCAGACTTATAAGTAGCGGTTAATCCGGCTCCCTACCCTTGGATTTATACGAAGGGTCTGGTCCTCCGGGTCGGGGGCTGTGCGTCGGGGTAACTTCCCTACCACGTAAAAAAAGGTTGTTCCGAAACAACAACAAGCCTCGGATATGGATGATTTTAAAGTTGACGACCCCAGCAAACGAAACAAGGACAATGAATTTCGGATCTGCATGTGGAACGTCATGTCATTATACAGAACACGTGCAGCCGAACAATTAGTGGAGAACCTGGACAGGCTAAAGGCTGACGTAACAGCCAACCAGGAAGTGCGATGGGATGGAGAGGGCATACGGAGACTGAAACCGTGTGACATCTACTACGGCGGGTGCTTGAAGGAACAGGGTCAGCTGCTCTTTGGTTGTGGTTTTGTGATAAGGGAAAGACTTAGGCAAGTAGTCTTGGGCTTCCGAAGTGTAAGCGAGCGCCTGGTCACAATCCGCATCTAAGGCAAATTTAAGAACATTACGCTGATCTGTGTTCACGCCCGAAGTACGACGGGAATATTATTATTGGTGACTTCAACGCAAGATTCGGAAAGGAGGGCATCTTTGGTTCGATAGTCGGAGTACACAGCTTACACGACGAAACTTCCGGCAACGGACACAGGCTGGCAGACTTTGCGGCGGGGCCAAATGTTATCTCAAGTACCTACTTCCCACATCTCAATATACACAAGGGGACTTGGCGGTCGCATGATCAACTAACCGTCAACCAAATCGACCACGTTGCGATAGACGCGAGACATGCTCCCAGTATCTTGGACGTTCCGAGGGGACAACATTGAATCGGATCACTACCTGGTGGTAGCTAGACTATGTATGCGGATATCCATGACGCGACAACGCAGAGCAGATGCTGTGAAAAGATTCGATGTCGAGAAGTTTAAATCGCAAGAGACCACCCAAGGATACAAGGCTAGAACGGAAGCCTGCCGAGATGAGAGTGGGAATATGGTAGTAGATACACAGTCAGTGCTTAGGATTTGGAAGGAACACTTCTCTAGACTGCTTAATGGCGAAGACAGCCAAGAGGCCGCTAATAGGCAGAATGCTCCATTCAACTTGGACGACGATGGCTAAGAGTTCCGTCCACCCGAACTAACCGAAGTGCGGCTGGCGATATCCAAACTTAAGTCATACAAGGCTGCTGGTGCGGATGGCTTACAAGCCAAACTATTTAAATCAGCGGGAGATGAATTGGCTAGGAGCATGCACCAGCTCATCTGTAAAATTTGGTCGGATGAAAGTATGCCCGATGAATGGAACCTCGGTATAGTGTGCCCCATCCATAAAAAGGGAGATGTTTTGAAATGTACCAACTACAGAGGAATTAGTCCCCTAAACGTCGCTTATAAAATCTTGCCGGCTATCCTGTGTGACCGCTTAAAACCTTTTGTCAGCGAGCTTGACCGGCCCCTGTCAGTGTGGTTTTAGGCCAGGCAAGTCAACCGTCGATCAAATGTTCACACTCCGACAGATTTTAGAAAAATCCCGGGAATTCCAGATCGATACACACCACCTCTTTATTGATTTTAGAGTCGCGTATGATAGCGTGTAAAGGGACGAATTATACAGAGCCATGTCATGTCTCGGCATCCCTACCAAACTCGTCCACCTGTGCAGGATGACGATGGAGAAATCTCGCAGCTCCGTCAAAATTCGTAAGAACATCACCGATTCCTTTGATGTTGAGAAAGGATTGAGGCAAGGCGACGCGTTATCATGCAACCTATTCAACATCGTTCTTGAAGCCATTGTACGCAACGCACATGTCAACACCAGCGGTGCAATCTATCAAAAGTCCGTTTAATTGCTTGCATATGAGGATGACATAGACATTGTCGGCAGGCGCATTTCCGAGCATTGAATCGGAGGCGGCTAGAATGGGATTGGCGGTTAATGAGAAAAAGACGAAGTGTATGCTGTCATCGAGAGAGGAATCTCAACATCGTCGACTCGGGCCAAATATCACGATGGACAGATATAACTTCGAAGTTGTCAAGGACTTTGTCTACCTGGGCTTCACTATTACCTCGCAGAAGGATAATATCAGTGCAGAGATAAAGCGAAGAATTACTCTTGCCAACCGCTGTTTCTTCAGTCTAAGAAGGCATTTAAGTAGTAAGGCCCTCTCTCAGAGAACCAAGGAGACTCTATGCAAGACCCTAATCATCCCGGTCCTGCAGAAGCATGGACACTGAAAAAATCAGCTAGGGAAGAGTTCTTCGTGTGATTTTCGGTCCGGTGTGTATCGAAGGAGTTTGGAGGAGAAGATTCAACGAAGAGCTGTACGGGCTATACAGTGACGTTGATCTGGTCAAAAAGCTGAAAATACAGCGGCTGAGATGGCTGGGGCACTTGGAGCGTATGGATAGCAACGCACCTGCCCGACGAGTCTTCGAATCCAACCCCGATGGTGGCGCAAACAAGTGGATGACGACATCAAAGCACTCGGTGTGCGCAACTGGAAGCGGCTAGCTACGGACAGAGCTGCCTGGAGGGGCTTGTTAGTTGAGGCCGAAGTCCATCCTGTGCTGTGAGTGCCATCAAAAGTAAAGTAAAGTAAGTTTGTATATCGAACTAGAGCCTTAGCAATTAAAAGTATTTGCTTTCCCTACGAACAAAATTCAAATTCCTGTCTTGGGTCGTCTAGAATGGGTAGCTGCCATACAACAATTATCAAAAAACAGCTATGCCAGGTTGAACAATCGAATCGAGCCGAATATCTCGTCAATGAGTTAGCCAGTTGATTTTGTCGTAACTTTGCATTCTTCTAAGCTAGTCAACAAATAGTGCAAATAAAATTTTGTATGAATAGTTTTTTTTTTCTTTTCTCAAAAAATAAAATCAAAGGAAAACCAAAAAGTATTTTTTCGTTGTTATAATTAGCTGTTTTTTTTTTTGTATATTCGAATATTTTGATATTATTTATTTGTGTTGTTAATCTGAACCACAACTGAACACAACCAGTTCCATATTTTGTGTTTAGATATAGTATATAATTTATAACATAAGGAAGGTACAATAAATATTTTCATTATCATAATAAATTATGTAAATTATTCTAATACAAAACCAAACAAAAAAAAAAAACAAAAACATTTCAAAGAAAAACAAATTCTTGCAAATTGTCCTTTTTTTCGAAGGACAAAAGCTATATTTTTTTTTTATCCAAAATAATCGGTAAAATTTATTCCAGCAAATCTAATCAAGTAGACTTGTTCAATGAACTACACTAACGGCTAAGTGTGTTTTATTCGGTTGGAATAAAAAAAAAACAAAAAAGAGGATCTAGATGTATTTTTGTTTTGCTTGTGAATTATACAAAAATAACAAAATTACATACTCGTATGAGAAAAATATAAAAGTCTTCCCATTTTGTAAAATCCAAAATGCTATTCAATACATCCATTAACTTTATACTTTCTTTTTTTTTTTGTATTTTTACTTTTTTTTTGTGAAAACAGAGTGACAAACAAAGGACAAGCCCCCCTATAAATGAATTAAATGGGATGAATACCAAACTTCCTGAAACTGGTCCACAGCAACAACAAAAAAAACAAAAACGCTTCAATAGCTCCAAAGAATATAAATACCTACGTTACGTTTCTTTTTTGTTTTGTTTGAATTGCTCGCAAGTTTCTGAATTTATTTAATGCTATCACGTACTTTTTTTGATAAAATTTTCGAACTTACACAAAACTATATACATACATGACAATATCTTTCGCAAGGACACATAGCTTAAAAAATCGAAAACACAAAAATATTTCTATCGCATACATAAACCACATACCTACCACTACATAAAGACAACAAAAAATATCCTTGGAAGATTGATGGCTAATAGAAAAGAGGTTCTATAAATAACAAGAACAAAACAACAACAAAAAAAACAAGGATAAACATACTTGTCGACATAGCTTAATGCCGGATTCGAATCAAAGAAGAGAAGTTTTTATTCTCAGCTATAGATTTGGTGGACCAAGTTGTACAACCATAGTCAGTCAACCAGTCAATCAGTCAGAATGAACCAAAGCCACAATAACTTTAACAAAGCAATAAATCAAAGTGAATCTATCCTATTGCTATTGCTTCAATCAAAGATAAACTTTTATCGAGCTAACGTCGCCTCAAAAGAAATGTGTAAGTGTGTTTCTTTGTTGTTTTTTTTTTGTCCATTGACCTTGTATTGTGTCAAAGTCTACACATTAGAAAACTACATCCCTGAGGCAGAAAAGTAAAAAAGAAAAAAAAATAGGGGAGCTGGTATGGTCATTCAAGTTCATCTAATTTGTGTGATTATTACAATGTACTAGAAAAAAATCAAAGATTTTGACCAGACAACATTAGGTTTGTATAAACAAATTTATAAAAGCAATGAAATCGAGGGTTAAATAAGTAGGCGAACTAGAAAATTCTAATATAAGTGAGAGACAGTCGATGTCAGAAAAAAATCCGTTGACCTTATTCAATGACATGTGTAGCTTTATCTCTAAGTTTTCCTTAAAGACCCTTTAATCAAAGTTGTACAAGTATTCGACTTAAAAAGAAATTACCAGCCGAATTTTATATCTTTTAAAAAAAGTCAGCCCTGATTTTATAAGAAATGTCTAACAGCTCGACATAGCAAACCTACACATTTTTTGCGTGAGTGAGGTTGTTAGTAGTTCGTAACATTTTAACTGTTCATTTATTACATCTTCTTTATAAATAAAATAATGAATCGGTGAAATGTATGTACGTGCATAACTTCCGAACGACAGCACTAAGTTGGATGTTTATGTAATTTTTGGGTTCGTCATTGTCAGGACAAGGTTTGTATACAATTAAAAAAAAATTAATAGAGGGGCTTATTGCTAGAGTCTATTCAAAAGTCCAATACATTTAAGATCTACTATCGATATTTCAAAAATCTGTTCGTTTTCGTCAGATTACTAAAAATTTAAATGAATTATTTCAATATTTGTTCTTAATCTCATAATATGAAAAGTGAATGAGTGAATATGACAGAATACTGTGATAGATCTTCAATATATAAACACAGCATCAAATCTGGTCAACAAAGTCTTTGCGTTGAGTGATCAGGAATTACACTCCGCCAATGAGAAGAAAGTGACTCAGATTCTCACAGACAATGGCTATCCAGTTAATATTACACGGAGCTGAGCTTATTACTACGGCAAAAACACAAAGTTCCTGCTGATAGAAGCTTGGAAAAGGCGAGATGCGCTTATAAGTGTGTAGTGTATGTTCCTAAACTTTCGGAAAATTTTAAGGAAATGATGAAAAAGAACACCGATAATGTCAACCTTGCGTACAAATCTAACAAGACTCTTGCACCACTTTTCAGCAACTTGAAGACCAAGATAGAGAAGGACAGACGCACAGATGTTGTATACAAAATAAATTGCCTTGGTAATGCTGACGAAAACTGCGACTTGTGCTATGTTGGTACAACCAAACAACTTCTTCGCTAGAGAATTTCAAACCACAAATCGGATATTTATCTTAAAAGTACCGGCAAGACAGCACTGGCATGGTACAGTGTAGAACGTGGACACAAACCGGACTTTGACAGAGTCGACATTTTGGAAGCGGAGCGACATTTTTCTAAGCGATACACTTTGGAAACACTCTTTCTAATAAAGAACAAGAGCAATATGAACCACAAGCAAGACCCTCAAAACATTTCGTCTGTGTACTGCTCACTAGTGACTGAGAAGAAACCATGACTAATCTTCTTATTTGAAGTGTTTGCAATAAAACTAATTTACTAAAGTAATTTCTATAATTTTTATTTATAATAACTTTTTTTTTACATCCTAATATTTAACTTGTTTTACAGTTTTTAAGTTACATATCTTCATGTACACATTTTATTATTTAAAGGTTATAAAATCAAACCTCAATTTCTGCTTTAAATGTTTTTATGTTTGAAATGTTTATTTTATTTTTGGAAATAAAAGATCCCCTGAAGATGATGGCAACAACCGTCGAAACGTATGGAAAAGAAATGAAAATGTATTTTCATTAGTTAACAATACGACCAAAACAGCCGAATGAGAATATTTTTAAATTCTCAGACATCTATAACACAGGCCTACAGTGGTTTTGGTGCCGCCAAAATTAAAACTGTTTCTTTGTTCACTAGTTACCCAGGTTCTAACTGCATACTTACTTTTTTGGTTCTACGTGTAGCTTTTGAGATACAGCATAAATGGACAAATAATACAAATAAAGAAAATGATTCTTTTATTGCCTTATTCTACTGAAGGAAGCTTTTTTTTAGCGATTTTCTTGCATGAGTGTCCTTACGACAATCTCGCGGGATGCTCCAGCAGTAATCGGCCATAATTGGTTCATCCCATCGACCTTGTTACCTATCTTCCATGACTCTTAAGTCTTGATTGAACCGTTCTCCTTGCTCCTCGCTATATGAGCCAAGATTTTAAGGAAATCTGTCCAAATGACTGTGGAGGTAGTGAACTTTAATACTCATATAGCCTCTTTTCAGCAAGTCCAGCACTAAGTCTTGGTAATTTATCCTAAAAAGTTAACTAAGTTTACAAAAGCTAACCAGGCTGTAGATTCTAAATCAATCATTGAATGCACGAAATTATCATCTTTCATTAAAAGTCTAATCTGTGGTCCATCAAATATACCAGCCTTAAGCTTTTCTGTACTCAAACCAGGAAATTTTCTCCCTTAATTCGTCAATAGTCTTTTAGAGCATAATTCTTGGGATATTCTAAGAAAAATATCGTAGTAAAGGCCTATCTCCAATTCTGATACATTTATCGGGGATTTAAGAAAAGTCTAACTTTGGTGTACCTTGACCCATGTTAACGGTAATTGCGCTGTTAAATCTAACGATAGAAACATAGTTTAGACCTATATTTTTTAAAAAATACCAGCCTTTGTAACTGCGATTAAATAAATTTGATATCTTTTCTCAGTCTGAAGATATTCAGTTTTTAGCCTGTTCCATTTTTCCTGCCCATGCTAATTTTTTGACTTTGGTGTCAATTTTCTCCAAAAAATGCGTAATCAACATGATGTTTTAATATTTTTTTTTAAATGTATGTTAATAATAATTTATGACAAGTTTTGATGAAAAACCTATAGAATAAAAGATAATTTGGAAAACCAGCGGCAGCTAAAATTTAAAAAAAATAGTTTTCACTGTGAATTCACCACAGATAGCACAAAATGAGTTTGGATCATTAGAGCATCTTCTTTTTGAAGAAGCCATATCAAAAACATTAATTTAAATAGGTTAAAAAGATGCAATTAAATTAATAACAAGAAATCTTTACCACATTTTCGAAAAATATGTAAGCGAGTGTTAAAACAAAACTGTACGTAGCTTTGACTTAAAAATACCGTTATTCGTATTCATTGACAGTTGACAACAAAATTAAATATCAGTTATGGCGGCACCAATTTCTTTTTTTTATTTTGTAGGCCTGTGTAATTATTCAACTACTTGGTCAAATTACTCACCAACGAAAAACTATTATGTAAAGACGAAACGATAAGTTTTCCTGGGCATTCTCAAAAAGTATTTAACTGATTAACGTGAAACATAAATTATTTGTGATTATAAAAGTAACAAAGTCTATTTTTATTTCTTGACAAAGTTTTTCAGTGGTGAGTTAAACCAGAGTTAGATTCTGGAAATAGATTTGTCCATAGTTACGCCAAGAAGCAGGTTATAAGTGGGGGATGAATGCAGAAAAGCTTTGAAATGACGGAAGAAAAAATATCAAAAGAATTTGTTAAGTTAAGCCAGAGTTAACTCACCAGATTTGTGTGAGTTAACTCGGGATTAACTTTAACCACGCACTGAAAAACTGGACCTTAGCTAATTTAATTTTTCAGGTTCAAATATCCAATACTCTCAAACCGGAATGTCCCTATATATTTTTTCTTAACTAAACGTTCAAGCTGAGATTTGTATGAGATATGGTAAACATCGACCAAAATGTATGTCTTAGTCGGATACAACAGACATGGGCGAAACACAATTATTTCTGGACTTGAGGTCACTTGTACTTAATTATATTCAAGCTGAGGAATACTTATAAAAACATTTTTTTTTATAACTATTTGTATTAAGGAATTATTTTTAAGAGCAATCCATTTTTCATTTTGTTCCCACCTTTTTAGAGGCAAACTAAGTTTTGTATTGTTCTCTTCTTTTGCAAATTGTATTCATGCTTTGGGTGTTAGAAAAATAGCGACGCAATAGAATTATCTAAGGTACAAGGGTGCATTTTGGGGCACTTTGGATATGTTGTTTAGGATGAAATTTTACGTCGATACCAGCAATAAAATTTCATCAAAATTTCAAGCATACACAAATAATAAAAAACTGTTTTTGAAAAAAAAAAAATCCAAAAACAGGTCGATAAGATTTTTGTATAAATTCTCTACATCAATAATTACCAATATTTCCGATTGGTTAGCTCCGAGCATTAAAATGTAGGAAGTTGTCAAGTTTGATCAACATATCAGTAGTAGTTCCTACATGCGTCTTACATTTGTTTCGTCGTAAGTTAAAATAAATATTTTGGAATATCTTTTGAACTGCCTACAGCCAAAACGTGTTGAAAAATATGCAATTTGTTTTGAATTTTGCAAAAAAAAAAATACGTTCATACTTTATAAGACCACGCATTTCAGTCTTTACTCAGGCCTTTTGTTTTAAATACAAAAATGTCTTTTATCTCGTTAAGACTTTTTTATCTTTACATCAATTATAAACCTTAAATAATACAAAAATGTTGATACATCCTTGTAATATTTTGTGTTTCTAATATATATTTTCATTTAAAAGTCACTAGGGCATATACGTAACAAAAAATACATTAAAGATTAGTTTAGCTGAAATAGTACAGACCTCTACAAATAGCCCTTAAAAATTCATCCATTCATTCAAATTTGCGAAATCTTTTAATTTATAATTATGAAACCGAACACAGTCCAGAAAATATCTTCTAAAGCTTAAAAATCAATTGTATTTTTCCTAGGGCTGGCCACGAGACGAGACTCTGCGAGCCTTTTGTAAGTCTCGTCTCGAACTCGTTAAGATCGTCTCAGTCTCGTTTCGGTCTCGCATAATTAAGTCTCTGTTGATTATTGGAACGAAATATTTTCGATCATGGTTTGAATATGTGCAGAAGAAAATAAATATTTAACTGAAATTGGATTTTCTAATTTATTAGGCTCGAGACTTTTCTCGTCTCGTGGACAGCCCTAATTTTTCCTAAGAAAATATCATTAAAATAAGTTCTGACAAACCATAGATACATACATAAGTTACCACAGTTCAAAATATTTAAATTTAATTCAATTCAATTTTCAAAAAAGTTTATGTCGACAAGAGAAACCATCATTATAATATTTGAAACAAACAAATAATTGATATAATTTATTTGAAGCCCAAAAAACAAAAACTTATCCGTCAGTGGTTTTTCTTCAGGACAAATACAAAATTGAAAAATAAACAAAATATGAACAAACAAAACTTACATTAGAACATAATTTGCAATTTAACATGAAAATATCAGTACAAAAAAAAAAAACAATCAAGTAAAAGTTAAAATGTTTATGCCCTCCCTAACAAATAAAATTAAAGAATAAAAGAAATTTGTCTGAATGTAAAATAAAAAAAAAAAATTACCCAAGAAGCCATAACATCAGATAAATTAGTTTTGTTTCAAAAAATAAATGTTCACAACTTTGCATCAGATTTTCATCAGGCTGGGAGGTTATGAAGGGTCAACTTAGCCCTGGAAAAGTTTGATAAAAAAAAGATACCGACTGAATTTCGTCCTACATATCGTACGTATCTGTTTTGTGACAAGGGAAGAAGAGTAATTTCAGGACAAAATAATTGTTGATTGGAAAATCATACGAAGGATGTGTGTTTTTTTTTGTCTTTAAAACCAAACCAATCAAGGAAGTTTTGTTGTGTGTGGTTACAGATTGGAGAAACCGTAATCCTTTTTATTTAGTTTTCAGATGAAAGGGGGACTTACGACTATGTATAGAGTTTTTATTGTGGTTCTTGGTGCAATAAGGATCTGATCAAATTTATCGAATGAGTATAACTTTTTGTTAACTTTCGTATGAGAGTTATACCTACTCGTGTGTCTTTGTTTTAAAGATAAAAAAAAACTTCATGTTGGTATACAGACACAGAGTGCAGCTTGGACAAGATGTTTTTAATCTGCCCTTCCTGCACGTGGTTATAGTGGGTTGAATTACCATACGAATATCAGTTTATACCTACAATATGCATGCATACATGATACCAATGGGGTTGAGTTTTGAAAAGGATAAAAAACTTGATATATCAATGGAGGTGTTTACAACATAGTTCAGTTTAAATGCATGAAAATATATTCACCACGTTAACAGAAGAGAAGAGATAAGCAAGGGCTGAGCGTAAATCTGTAGTTTTAATTAAAAACAAAATATTAAATTCTAAAACTGTTTGCTAGAAAGAAAATTTTAATTATTAATTAAGACCCAATCTGCCTATGCCTATAATAAAACTTCTGCATAAGCATAATCCATGTTCCTCATTTCAAAGGACACTGTTTTTTTTACTTGCGATAAACACTCCCTGTCACTTGTTTGAGGCCACTATTTTCATAAAAGTTTTTTCTCGATAAATACCTGTAAGCAATATTTTTCCTGGAAATTTTTGATACGTGTGAGTAGGTATATATATTTTGCAATTAACAAGGATAAAGTTAAAGATTTAACTCGGAAAATTCATAAACATTTCCCAAATTATGTGAATGGACTGCAAAAAATGGATGTAAAACGTTGCGTCACATGATCTCAATCAAGCCATTCCAAAAATTGCTTGGCAAAAGTTCGGTTTTTTCAAACAAAAGTTTAAAATATTGAAGAAAGGATAGTAAACTATATTTTATTAAATTTCAAGCTAAAATGGGCTCTGGAAACACGTCCAAACAGTAGCAGAAAGAGGATGAATAGATGCTTTAAACGAACTGGGATTCTCAGGCCGAGAAATAGCTAGGAGACCGAGCTGAAGTAAGACCATTGTCAACAACTATCTAGCAGACAGCTATGAAAAAAATGAAAAGGACACACATCTCAAGCAAAAACAATCCGAGGAAAGCGTCTCATTCAGCGGCTAGCTTCAAATTCCACACTATCAGCGCCTAAAATAAGGTCAAAAAGTGGGTATCAGCTAATATTTCTACGGTTTTAAGGATTATTAAAACCAGTGGTAGGTAACATCAAGAGTACGAAAATCAAAAAGAAACCGTTACGGCAGCTACACAAGCAACTGCGGATGAATTTTGCCAGGGAGCATGTTGCCTGTAGCAACGCATGGAAAAAGGTTGTCTTTTCAGATGAAAAAAAGTTTAATCTTGACGGAACCGATGGGTACAACTTTTATTTTCACGATTAAAGAAAAGAAGAACTTTTTTTGTCAAGACATCACAGTCATACATCACGTCTTATGGTGTGGGGAGCTATCACCTATTATGGAACAATTTTAATTGGAATTTATAACTAAAACAATGAACGGAAATAGTTACAAATGCATGCTGTAATGGGTGTTTCCAAAGCTAAAGAATATTCTTGAACCTCTGCCTTGGATATTCCAACAAGACAACGAGCATATCCATACTTCCAGGGTAGCTAGAAGCTGGATTCAGTAGAAAACGTTGGACTTTTACCATGGCCCCCCTATTCGCTTCATCGAAAACATTTGGACCTGGCTATCTTGAAGAGTGCCGGAAGACAGTTTGGAGATAAGGACGTCTTGGTTAAAGGTAACGGCGATGGCTGGAGCCAGATTTTACTGCATTATCCCAAAAAACTGTGTGATTTAATTCCAAAACGTCTAATAGAGCTAATTTTAAAAAATGGCGGGCATACTCATTATTAATTGATGAAAACGTAATACATTAATGTTTAAAAGCAAAAAAAAGTAAACATTTTTATAGTTTTGTTCTTTTTTATAAGTTTTTTCAAGTGGCCCCAGTCAAGTGAAGCATTTTTGTATACCCATTTTTGCAGTCCACTCTTATAATTTGTGAAATTCCTATGGAATTTCCAAGTTACGGCTTTAAATTTATGCTTTTTTATTGCAAAATATATTTACCTACTCACAGGTATCAAAAATTTCCAGGAAAAATATTTCCTACAGGTATTTATCGAGAAAAAACTTTTGTGAAAATAGTGGTCTCAAACAAGTGACAGGGAGTGTAGATTCTCTAGGGCAAGTTTTGGATTCGGAAGCAAAATCGAACTCGAGATAATAATTTTGTCTTACACTACAATAATACAGAAGTCGAGGCTCTCTGACAGTGTTATCCATTTGTGCATCTGTCTGTCTGTATCTCGACCTTCAGCTTAAACGTCTGAAGCGATTCTCTTCAAACTTTGGACTTTTATTTATTTTATATATATATTTCCTAGAAGAAAGATTGGGATTTTTATGTAGCTCCAAAAATACCGGTACCTGCCATAAATCGAATATACAATAAATTGCTTATCTCGAAAACGGCTCATGTTCTAGGGATTTAAAAAAAAAAAGTTATCAATAATTTTCAAAAATATTTTTAATATTTTCGTAAAAAAATAAAATAAAAATAACGGTTATTTCAAAAAACTGATTTTTTATTTTCTAATTTCTCGTTAATGGATTTTTCAATTTCAACCAAAATGTATAGATTTACAAAAATTATGATATTTTGATATCTTTGACATCAAACCATGTTTCGATGTTTAAGTGAATGCAGATCAAATTTCCCAAATTTGCGAGAGCCCATCTTTCGTGTTGAGAAACAACATCTTCAGTTTTCACCTAATTTTAGAATGTATGGAAAGCTTTTATCTTTAGGTCCATTAGATACTCAAAAAATAAGTGATACGCTATAAGCAACAACCAGAATTAACCCCAGTGCCTCTTATCTGTGAATTATAATTGGTTAACCTGACATAAACCAACTGAGCGTTCCCAACCAAAAATATACTAAATTTTGTTAAAAATTCAATAAGTAAAATGAGAAAAAAGTACGTTTTCGCCCAAATGTACTTCTATATTTTCGTCCAATTAAGACAAAATTAAAAATAATTTTTTTCGTTTTACTTTCCCCTAGGGTCGGTTCTAGGCTAGGGTGAATCCATTCATAGTTTAACTTTTTTGATAATAAGCCAAAGGGTTGGACTAGGTGCCTCCGGGACTTTTAGAAATGATATGTTTGGAAAATGTTTACAAAAGATGATTGTAATACAATTGTTGTTTGCACTTAGGAAAACATTATTTTTCTCTAAAGACAAAATGGTTATTAATATAGTATCTTTCAAGGCCTGTTTAGTGAAAAATTAATGACTAAGAATATCATCCAAAATATATACATATCTATTTTCTTCCCCTTGACGCTTTTCTTTTTTCTGTTTATCAGCGGGACATTTTGTTTGGAAACGTTAAAATATCTGAGCCGTCGAATAAAACAGTTTTTTTTTCATAAAAAGTAAACTAACGATCTTTGGCTTAGAATTATTGTCTCCTTATTTCACTTCATTTTTTATTGTGTCTTATTCTATTCTATTACCGGATTCAAAATAATTCTCTTTAGCTTTGACGGAACAGTTACACACCCTTTTAGTACGAAATTTTTTGCCGCTCCCCAATAATTTTTAATGAAAAATTTAGCCACACATGTAAGCTAAATTTTGAGATCTTAATCTTAAATATCTGATATTTAAAAATGAAGTAAGGATTTTTTAAATGGAAAAAAATCCGATTAAAAATATTTATTTTTATTTTATTTTTTTAATTGTAATCGGCTTTTTTTTTCTTTTAAAAAATCCTAACTTCATTTCTACTGGTCAGATTTTTAAGATAGGACAGAGATGTAGAAAATTTAATTTTCTATAAAAAGTATCTTTAATAATTTTTCGACAATAACTTTTTATAGGAACACACAGAGAAAAACGAGGTAAAATCAACAAAAACAATAATAAATCAACATGTTTTGCCAATGTTTTTGCTTCATAGAGCATTCGTATTATTTTAACATGATTCCTGTATAAGTAAATCAATATTAGATCATGTTAAAATGACATCGAGTTTATAGTTGAATCAATATGTTTTCATTTTGAAATAATATGAAAAAAACTGAAAATTAAATGGAATCCATAGCAAATGAATGCTGAATCACTATGAATTAATGTTAAATTACAACGATCGTCATGTTGAATCACGATGATATTCATGTTGAATTACCATGGTCATTATTAAATCACTTCGATCATCATGTTGAATCGCCATGACCGTCATGTTAAATCATTACTATCATCATGTTAAATTACAACGATCATCATGTTGAACCACGATGACCAACATATTAAATTACCATGATCATAATTTTGAATCACCATGGTCAGCATGTAAAATCACCATGATTATAATGTTGAATCACAGTGAGCATCAATATAAATTACCATGATCATCATATTGAATCAATATGATCATCGTATTAAAGAACAACGATAATCATGTTGAAGCACAATGCTCATCATATTGAATTACCATGATCATTACGTTTAATAACGGTGATTATCATTTTGAATTAACATGATCATCATGTAGAATCAATATGACCATCAAGTTAATCGACTTGAATCGACATGATCATCATGTTGAATCATTACTGTCATCATATTGAATCCTTATTATCATCATGTTGAAGCACGAGGATCATCATGTTGAATCGAAATGATCATAATGTTAAATCATTACTATCATCATGTTATTCTGCTACTATTATCATGTTGAATCACGATGATCATCATGTGGAATCACCATGGTTAGTATGTTCAATCATCACGATCATCATGTTGAATCACGATGTTATGATTTACCTGTATATTGAATTAACACGATCATCATGTTGAATCACGATGACTGAAAGAATTACCATGATCATCATATTGAATCACGATGATAATCTTTTTCAATCGCCATGATTATCATGTTAAATCTCGATGAGTATCATGTTGAATCGTCGTGATCATTATGTTTAATCATTACTTTCATCATGTTGAATCACGATGATCATCATTTGGATTCAAGATGATCATCGTGTTGAACCACGATGTTTATCATGTTGAATCGTATAAAAGTCCTGTTGAAACAAACTTGTTTTCGCTGTAAGAGAATCCATCCAATTAAAAAATCAATGTCGATGATAACACTGATCCAAATCCTGCAAAAAAGTTAATTTCGTAAAAGAAAAACATATAGAAATCAATTTTTAAAGTCAATGTTTTATTTTAAAAAAAAATAATTAAAAATCCGAAACTGCAATGAACAAATAAAAATAAATAATATGTCATTTATTTTCTTTTTTAAAAAATAGTTGCCATTATTACTTTTATTATTACTGTTTTTATTTTAATTAATTATTTCATATTTGAAGTTAAAATCGAGCAAAATTGGTTTTTAAAACAGTTTGAACAAATATTTGTCTATAGTTTATTAAAAAATTTGTATCCTCTTTACCACAAATATAAATACATATTTTTCAAATTTATGTTTAGATCAGCAAAATTATTTAAATGTTATTTTCCTTATGAAAAACGTTGTTGAAGTGTATTTCCTGTTGATTTTACATGAAAAACGCGTGTTTTAACATGATGTACTTTTAACTTAGAATTACTTTGTAAATCATTTTATTTTAATACTATTTCAGTGTTAAAAAAAGTTCAATCATGTTATTTCATCATGATCTCACACATGAATTAATTTTTATAAGATATCTGGATGATTTAAAAATATTTCCGTTAAAAAAAATCATGTTGAATCAAAATGAGAAAAGTTGTATAAGTCTACGACCTGTTGTGTTTACATGAAAATCGCTTGTTTTAATATGAAGTACTTTTAACTTGGAATGTATGCACAAATCATGTTAATTTAACAGGACTTTAAAGTTAAAACAAGTCGAAAAATTAAATTCCTGTTAACTTGTATTTCAATTTTAAATTAATAGGATTTAGTCTTAAATTAATGATTTGAAATGTTAAAATAAAACGAAAACGTGTTAAATCGAAATGAAATCCAATGAATGAAAAATACATCTTTTTTATCGAAATCAATTATTTCGCATGTTGATTTTATATTGCGTTTTTTTTTCTGTGTGAAGGAGCTATAAAAAAAATTTCAAAACAAAAATTGTAGAGAACATATTAATCTACAAAAGTAAAAAAAAATAACTACTCTACGAACAATAGTGGTAGAGAAAATTGAGTAAACGCTTTTGAACTTCTTTTTCAAAATGGCGGACGACGCAGAGGGTTTTTTTTTATTGTTATTTAATTAAAATAAAACAATAAAATTCTCCTCCCGAATTTTTGTAGATTTTTTTGCTGATGTGATTGGAATAATACAATTTAATTTAGGAAAATTAGATAAAAAAAATGTGCTTACTTCCACAAAATTCCGAAAAAGCAGCATTTTGGTGAATAGCTTAATTTGAAAAATAAAAATAAATCGGGGGGCACAACGGCTCATGAAGAACCAGGGCCTAGTGACTAACAACTCGCAACCATTCCTGTGTGCGCCTTTCGACAGGAATGAAATGGACCTACAATTTTATGCCGAATCCGAACGGCTAGACGAGAAGCACTTATTCGTGACAAGTAATACTCTTGGAGGATTTGTCAATTCCTCGCAAGAGGCAGTAGCCCTGAAAAAAAACTTTTTAGTTTTTAGGTGGACGAGGCTGGGAAGCGATGCCAGACCTCCAGCGTGACAGTCGAACGCACTAACCATTACGCTACGGGCTACTACAGAGCTTAATTTGTTTGTCCTCAATATTTCCTGAAAAGTACCCTAAATTTGGGACGAAACTAAGTTTAAATTTCTAAATTACTCGAAAACTTAGGTTTTTCGAAAAAAGTTGTAGGTACACATTGTACCTCACGTAATTCTACACAAAAACGATTTTTAATCACTTCCAATCACCATTAAAAAAGATTAAAGGTAACACTTTTTTTTTCGTACAATTGATAGATTTGGGGAAAAAAGGTCAAAAACATTTGAGTGTAGTACATTTAGTCAAAAAATGTACTATATGATACATATTTATTATATTTTTGGATGGGGGGCTATTTTTTTTTTTGGGGCTATGTTTAGAAAAATATTTTCTAAGAACCAAACTTTAAGAGTGGTACCGGAACTACAGCCAACAAAATTCCACCATCTTGAAAAATTTGATTTTTCTTATTTTGCTTAATAACTCAAAGGAAGCTTATTCTTTTTTTTTTTTTACAAAACGATTTAAAACAACTTGTAGACAGTACAATTATATACAAAAAAATGTCATATTCGACCTCTATACGTCTATTCGTTCTTAAGTTAGGTAGATCATTCCACATTCATGTAGGGCGACTACTTAACAGTACGTCCGAAGTTGGGCCCAACTGATGGTAATTTCTAGAAGTGCTAGTATTACGGTTAAATTGATTATGGTTCTTCGCCTATCATTCTTAGAACTCTCTTTTGTATTCTATCCAATAGAATCAAGTGGGCTATTGGAGCATAGGAGCTGTACTCAAGTATAAAGACTTTGTAGTTCACAGCCAGATCAGAAAAATAAGAAGAAGGAAGTTCTAGCATCGACGGAGAAAACCTAAAAACTTAGTAGCTTTTTTGGCGATGTCAAATAAATGTATGGTTGTGGATTGGAAGCTCTTCAGTACATACCCCACCTTAATTATATATATTTAAGCACCTTTACACAGTTTTTGTTTAAGAAATCCACTTCTTAAATTGCTTTTGTCGGACGCCTATTTCAACAAAATTTCTAATCTTGTGAATTTAAACTTAGAAACACAACATATCTGCCATCAAAACTCTTGATTCATTGTCAAATGAAAAACAATTTCAAAAAATAGAAAAAAAAAAACAATTTATCACTCAAAACACATCAGGGCGATGGCGATGGCAACGACCGACGAGACGTTAAATATGCCACGTGTACGCAAACATTCACTCTTTCACTAAAAAAGTAACACTGTCTTATAGCAAAGCTACTTTCTTTTAGAAAACTCATAGAACAATGATATTATAAACACCAATCAACATTTTATAATATTCCTAAATTTTATAAACATAACTGTGTACCTACTGTATATTTATAATAATTTTGTACAAGAAATTTAATTCACAAGTAAATAATAATTTGAACAATATTGAAACCATCAACCTTATTTACCCTTGTAAAAAAGTGTGGAACGAGTCCTCTGTTCTATTTAAATATTATTATTTTTTTTTTCTAAAATTTATTTAAGACTAAGTTAAGTAATTCAATTTCAGGCATTTTTGTATACATATTTCGTTTTAACAAAAACAAAAAAAAAGACAAAAACACAAAAATCCAAAACCCAATTATTATTATCATCACCCACCCTCTAATGTTTTGTTCATTTCTGTGGCAGGCCAAGACAATGACATCGGCAAATCAATTGACTGGCAAAAACTGCGGGGGGTATACATAAAGTCGCTTTTGGAGGGAGCTAATAAAATATGCTCCACCAACATAGCGACGATATTATATACCTCCATAACATAGGAACCATCACGTCGAGCCATTTTATGCTTTTGAGTCTTGAGTGGATGACAAAAACAAAGCCATAACAATTTAGTTAGTGTTACGCTTGTCATTCGTTGTTGTTGTTCGTTTTTTTTGATGGATTTTTCTTTTTCTATTTTATAACAAAAAAAAAAAAACAACGACAACAAAAACTACAGCCAACAAAATCTCAATAGAATGAGCAGCGAAATTCCATTGAAACGTACAATTTCAAATGTAAGTATATAATGAATAAAATACAATTGAAAAAAAGTTTTGTCTAATACCCCGGCCATTTAGAGAGACGGGAACATTGTTCGATGGCAGACAGACTGACGGATTCACAAAACCAAGGCAATTAAGTGGAATCTCTCTCGCTTTTGGCCTGATGGCAGTAGATTCGTCAGTTAGGAAATAAAGTTATTGTCTCCGTGTCCTTTATTCAACGAAAACACAACTGAATTGCCCGCCATCAGCAGCCATGCCGGCCGTTTCGCATGCTGCTGTAATATTACGCAAACGGATCGTAACGTGGAGGCCATTTTTTGTTTTTGTTTCAATTTCCGGAAATAGTATATTGTTGCCTACTTCCGCCAGTAAACTCGATAGAGACAAGCTCGAATTGAGTGAAATTCAAATTGCAAATGAAACATTGGACTTTCATTGTTGATGCGTGGGTTTAAGTGATAGTGATAAAGGGGAAAGGGGGTTTAGCGTTGCAAAAAAAAAGTTATGGTTATTTGAGCGTAAAAACAATTGTAAGTAATTCAGTGGACGGTATTTTATTTATTCGCATTTAAGTGGTTGCTAAGTGTGATGGAATTGTTGAATACATCAAGGGCAACCTTTGAAGTCGATACTAATTTGTATGCTAAGGAAGAAGCATAAAACATTCGCGTATCCCTACTTTGATGTCTATAAAAATGTTACCATTATTTAAGGCAAGCACAAAAAGATCCTTTGGGTATAATTGTCTATAGAGGCGTATAAAAAATATATATGTATTTATTCCCTGGCTGGAAAATATGTGTCCATATAGATCCCACATGATGATGATGATGAGGATGACGATGATAATGTTGATGATTCTGAGAATAAATACAAAATTGTGTGCTATTTTTCGTGATATTGGATTTCTTTATTTATTCTATTTTAAATCTAATGCGAAGCATTGACGGAGTTATCTTAGAATAATATTTGATTGTGGGTTGTGCGATGGATGGGTTGTTATTGGCAACAATTTTAGACATAGCTTCTTATGTAAACAACTAATAAAACTATATAAATAGGGAAATGATTTAGGAAGTGTCCTATTTTACTTCACACCTTTGTTTTTTTTTTATTTGAACAAGAAATCTGCAAGAAAAAATACGAGGGTGTAATTTAAGAACAGATTTTAATAGGTACCTATATTTAATAGAAACAGTTTACCTATAATCAATTATATTTAGACTTTTTTTTTTAATATTGAATTGGGTACAAAATAATTTCTTTGAGTTTAACCCTAGAAAATAAGAACAAGAAGAAAATAAATAAAAAAAAATAACATTTCATGAAAAAAAGTTGCAAATTTGGTGAGAATTCCAAAAAAAAAAAAATTAAAAATAAATCAAAGTGAGAAGTCATTGCGATTGCTTAAACGTTTTTAAAGCATTTGACACATACATTCCGGTTATGTTTGTTCTTGCTCTGTTTTATTCTCTTTGGTTTTTTCTGATTCATCTAAGCAAATAGCACATCTGCCACGTTTTTTTGGTGGTGGTGACACATATCTTGGCCGCTTGATTGTTGGGTTGGAATCTTCGCTTCCGTTTCTGGTAATAATCGATGTGGACGGGTAAGATAGCGTTGATTGGAGAGAAAGTGAACATGTGGCTCGAAGTTGTCGCCAAAATGTTTTAAAATGGTGCTTCCAGACCCCGCGGCCGTAAGAAACACGTTTTTCTTCAAAGTCAACAAATTATCAAGAATTTCACGTATCAAACATGGTTTCATTGACTTAAAAACATTTCTTTTGACTCTCTAAGCATGCTAATAATAAAACAGCACAAGTAACTGCCCCTTAAAATTTCAAAATATGCATTTTTTACTCGATTAATGGCTGAACACCCCTCAAAAATTGGTTGATTTTTAAGCTTTTCTCGATTTTAAAGGCCTACACGGTTTCGGGAACGTTCAAGTAAGACTCCTCTAATAGGTAATTTCGTGTGCTGAACTCAAATCTATCATCAGATTTTCACCATCAGCTCTAGTTTTTGAAATATTCCAGTCTGAAAATGGAAAATAACCATTTTGTCCCCTATTTTTGAGATTTTGTAAAATTTCAAAATGCTTTTTTTCAAAACAAATGCACCGATTCATTAAAGTATTGCACTATGACTCATGTTCAAGGATAAATCGGTGCATTTGTTTTGAAAAAAAAGCATTTTGAATTTTTAGAAAATCTCAAAAATTATAAGAGGAGTCTTACTTGAACGTTCCCGAACCCGTGTAGGCCTTTAAAATCGAGAAAAGCTTAAAAATCCACCAATTTTTGGGGGTTTTCAACCATAAGTCGAGTAAAAAAGGCATATTTTGCAATTTTAAGGGGCAGTTACTTGTGCTGTTTTATTATGAACATGCCTAGAGAGTCAAAAGAAATGTTTTTAAGTCAATGAAACCACGTTTGATACGTGCAATTCTTGATCATTTGTTGACTTTGGAAAAAAAAACTTGTTTTTAACATAAAAAACGGCCACGGGATCTGGAAGTACCATTTTAAAAAATTTCCGGCGCGTAGAAATACTTGTGTGGGTATCCTCTACAAGATCCACGATACCGATTTTGAATAAAATAAAAATAAAATTAAAAGACATCCCTAAGCCTTAATTCTAAATATTTCATAAAATAAATATGATCACAAATGAAAATATGACATTTTGAAGTTTAACAGAGATGTGAAATTTTTAATAGGAGCAGGGATTGGAAAAAAAATTAGGATATTTTCAAACTGCAAAATATGTTTTGCATTAAATTTTCCATGTGGAGACTTGGGGAGTCTTTTTGAGACATAGGTAGCACAGTAGTCCTTTCACCACACAGTAAAGGAGCCAAATGCTACTATAGTAGCCATTACGAAAGCACTGGTAAGCATCCGATGTAGGGAGTGTCCGAAAAAAGGAATATAAAATGTATGGAATTTATATCCCAGATCGACAGAATTTTTCCATTTAATGGATCTGTCCGCTTAAGAAAGCTGTCCGTAATAGGGATGTTCACTGTATTTATAATAATTTTTGAAATGTTCCAAATTATAAATAATTGATATTTTGAGACAAATTTCAGGATATTCTATGAATTTGTAATAGAAAAAAAAAATCAAGTAAATTTATTTTTACTGCATTTTAAAGAACTTACTTATTTTTGATATTGATGTTAAATATAAAATTACCTGAAAATAGAAAAAAAAAAGATATTAATTATTACCTAATAAAAAATGCTATGTTAAGATGATAGAAAGATACAGGTATAATAGACATTGTTTTTACTTTATTCACTCAAATATAAAATTTTAACAGTAAACATATCTATATACAATATAAAAATGAATCTTGCTTTGTACGGCTGCTTAAAACTTGAAAACGGCTGGACCAAATTGGATACATCCTTCTGGGGGTTTGTTTGTAATTGTTCCGCAAAGGTTTACAAGAAAAAAAAATGCTTATAATTCTCAACAGCTGGCGCTGTATGTGCACATTTCGTTTCTCAGCAGGATAACTCAAAAATGAATCGTTCGATTTTAACGATTTTGGGTTTGATGGATGTGACAGATGTCAAAGTGACAGGTGTCAAAGTGATAGATGTCAAAGTGACATATGTCAAAGTGACAGATACAGATGTCAAAGTGACATAAAGTCAAAGTGCAATCTGTCAAAGTGACATCGAGAACTCGACCGAGAAATGGATTTTATCGAGTCGTATTGAGTCCAGATGTTCAATGAAGTGATGCAAGCATTCGATAACGGAAATGGTGCCATTTTCTTTCTTGATGCTTTCCGTGGATTGGATTTTTTTCTTCTGATTTCACTGATTTTCACTACGATTCGTACGAGATCTGAGATTCCTTTGCTATTTGTCTCTTAGGGGATTGATTCTACGTTGTAAGAAGGGGGTTTTACTATCCTACATTTGCCATTCGAGCGACCTGACAATCGTATTTAAGCGTCTCGCTTTCGCTATGAAAATTAATAAGTCGCAAGAACAACTGCGGGATGTTTGTGGCATTACCCTTGAATTCCCATGGTCCTCACATGGTCAATTGTATGTTGCTGTGGTTACGTGTCGGTAAACGTCCCGCTTTGTACATGTACCCGGTTGAGAATAGAACGAAAAAATGTTGTTTACCATAAAGCAATCCATTAAAAAAGCGGGTTGACACGTCAATCACTGCGTTTTGATTCAAACACGTCGCCATTGCTATACTTCAGTTATTTCCATTGCATTTATTCGAGTACAGAATTTGAATTGACCGAATTAAGTACATCAAGCAGAATGTGCCAGGCTCGGAGTTATTATTTTTTTTACATTAATAATTTGAGCGGAACGGAGTTCGCTGGGTCAGCTGGTTATTTTATATAATATGTATATTTAGTGCAAATTAAAGGGGTTATGACTAACGTTATCCTATTTTAACACAGTACGACCGTTTAGGAAATTTCGAGAGAACTTATAAAAGGAGATACCTACAGATTCACATTGGGTTTGAATGTTTGAATATAACAAATGTAGCCGGGTAAAGCATTCCACATGACTGAAGGAAGAATCTCTATATTTTACAGTACGTCCCAAGTTTGGCTCAAGGTTAAACTGATTCCTAGATGTACGAGTATTGCCGTTATTTTTAGGGGAATTCGTGCAAAATAATAATTTTCCCTAAAATTATGATGATTTTCATGTAATTTCTAAGATTTTAGCTAAGTTTCATCCGGGTAGTATTTATTTCAGCGGTGTTAAGTAACAATTCCCCATTTTACACTATGCTTAAACAAAACACCCTTTAAAAGTAGATATTTTTATAAACTTTTTTGATTCATGGTTCTAATGACAAATGCAACATTAACACTAAGTTCTATCAATGGGTCGTTATTTTTAAAAGGATTTCAGTGAAATTTACCTGTTGTATTGAAAATATACTGATCCTTACATGTTAAAAGGACTCTTACTTTATTAAGGGGAACTGTATCGTTTTGATTTTTGTTTTGTTGGATTCACCAATAAAAATTATCCTTAAATCATGTGTCATATGCATTTATTTTACCAAAGCAAATTTTTCAGCTAGATAACGGTAGCCTCTTTTCTGTGTCGCTCAAAAAAATAACCTTCCCTGCATTTTAATTGTATAGACGCTTTTGATTCTTCATAAAAATGTCCTTTTTAAGATTTTAACCAAGTTTCATCAAGGTAAGATTTTGCATCGAGGGTTTTTTGGTAACGATTCCCTATCTTCCTCTCCCCCTCAAAAAAACACCCTTTAACTGTAGGTATTTGCATGAACCCTTTATATTCATGATTCGTATGCCAAATTAAACACGTATACTAAGTTTCATAAATAAGTCATTATTTGAAAAAGGATTTCTGTACCATTTTCCTGTTGCGTTGAAAATATAATGTTCCCTACACAAAAAGGACCATAACTTTTTTCACGAGAGTGGTATTGTTTCGATTTTGGTGTCTAGATTCAGTATTAAAAACTACCTCTAAGTCTTGTGTCACATGTTAATATTGTGCTAAATTAAATTTTTTCCTTTTCATACACCGCAACCTCCCCCCTTTCCCCTTATTTATTATATAGTCTCTTTTGATTCTTCATTCTTATGGTAAAAGTAACGTTTTCAACAAATTTCATGAGGGGACGAATTTTTTCATTTTTCGAACGATTTTGTGTACTATTTTACCTGTACTAACTGCGGAAATTTAATTTTTGTTTAACTCATACAATTATACGGTACCTACCAATATACAAAAATTGATTTATTTCAAAACGACTCTAACGATTTTGAAAACGAGGTATTACGATTACTATAGTAAATATTTTGGTAGAAAACAAATCATTCAAAGGGTTATTAACGTTACCTGTCATATAACCGATTTTTTGGTTTTCAAATTTCTCGTGAACGGCTACACTTATTTCAACCAAAATATTTGTACAAGAGGAATTTTAACAATTTTGCATATATTTTAATAAAAACTAAAACTTGCTATACCAAAATTTAATTTTGAAAAATGTTCAAGAATTTTTATAGACATATAAAAAATTAATAAAAAAAAAAATGCTCTAACGATTTTTTGTTCATAAATTCATATTTATCAAAAAAATCAGATGGCAAACTTATTTTTAAGCCATATCTGTTAAAGCAATAAAAATAACAAATTTATAGTAATTTTTGGTACTAATTCATATTTTAATTTGTTTTTAAAACTTTTTTAATGATATCATAATGTTATGGAATCAATACATATGCACATTGTCAATTTCAAGCTATGTCAAAGTTGTAAGTTACGATAGCAAGTTTTGTTTGAACCATTCGTTTCCATTTTTTATAAGATTTCAAACTTAACTGTTCCGAACAAAAAAATGTAAATTCGTTTTTTGATTAAATTCTGTGTTCTTACGAGATATTTCAAGCGACGCAGAATTGTATAGTAATCATAACCGTATTTTTGTTTTTTATTTAAACTTGTTAAATATTCTCTTTTAAAGGAAACCCCTACACAAATATTGTATTGGAGCACCACCAAATTAACAATCGTATAGAAAACTAAATTTTAAAAAGTTCCCTTAAATTTTTCTGTTGTTAATTTTTTTTTCAATTACTGACTACAGGGTTTTTATCAACAGTTAGAAGCGGGGATGAAT
>CASGHW010000027.1:0-13386 GCA_949320155.1 Melangyna quadrimaculata
TGATTCTTAACTATTTCCCATCTCTCCTTAACAGTGGCGTCTCTAAACTTTGAACACTGGTGCAATTTGTGATTTTGTTGACATACTTCACATAAGATCGACTTCTTAAATTTTTCATTACCTACTGGGCATATGGTATTGACGTGCTTGGCCTTTCTTTCAATTGAGTCGGACTTCATTTCTGTGGCTATGCATACGTAAGCGACAATTTGCTTAAGCCATGTACTGAACTCACGTACAGAAGGGTATAGTCCAATTGAAAGCGTATGTTTTGCCCATTCTACTCTTTTGGCCAATGGCAATTTGAAAACGAGTTCGTCGAGAAGTGACCGATCGTATAAATACGGAACCGCACCAGAGTTTTCCAAGAAAACTGTAAGGTTTGAGACGGTGGTGCTAAAATGTATGATATCTCAGATTCGAGAATCAGATATACTAGGAAAAGACTTGACCTTGGTGATTTGGCTTCTAACCAGTACATCCGGCCGTCCGAAACTATTTTCCAGCTCTGACATAACAGCATGGACACTGCTTGAGTGAATCAGTAGGCTTTCTACCTTCGATTTGCAATGCCTTTAAGGGCTTTTTGTAAACGCGTCAGATTTTCGAGGTCGGTGTACCCGTATGCCGATGTAGTTTCTCGAAATGAAACTGAAAACATTGGCCATTGCTTTGGTTGACCAGAAAACTCCGGTAGGTCTTGTAGTTTACGTATTTGGCGTAGAATTTGACTTGGAGGTGACTGATTTGTAGATGGCTGAACGGGGTCTGATTGGGTAAACGAATTTACGGGCAAAGTGTTTGATGGCATTGTTTTTGTCGGACACTGTGGCGATGAGTATGTTGGCATTGAGAAATTTAATGGGTACTGGGACTATACGGGATACGGCACGTTTTCGGTTGGTAGTGGCACAAATTTATAATTATACAATGGCATGCGATTAACAAGTTGTGGGTACGTACCTTCGTGGGGAATATTGTTGGCGGTGAACGATGGGGTGGACGTGGTGGCAGCGAGAGCATCACTCGTTCTTCTTTGTGTTGTATGCAGCTGCTGTTGAAGAACAGCCTTTTCCTCTTTGGCCTGAGCAAGGCTCAGCATGAGTTCATATATTTTGTCTCGTAGTTCATTTAATGAATGTTGATCTTTATCAACTATGGTGACATCGTTTTCGATGGTTGATATGTTCAGCTCTTCTGAAGATGATGTCTTTGTTGGCGTTTTTGGTGGCTCCTTCTTACTGTTTTTTGGCGGCATAATGGTTCCTTTAGTTTTGATGGTGGCGGCGGTGGTTGATTATTTTCAATAAATATAAATTCTCTTCGGTGGGGGCGAATGATTTAGAACAAATATAAAAATTGCTGGTGATGGCCAACAGAAAATAGCGTTTCTTATGCCAGCAGAAAATGGCGTCTTTATCCAAGAAGAAAATACAAAAACGATCGTATTTTTTAATTAATTATACTTAAAACATTTTTATTTTAACGAAAGTTAAAATCTAGCTACAGCTTTTCGATCTGTATTTGTGTTTTATATCTTTAAAATATAAATTTTTAATAAACATGTAATATTATAAAATTAAATGAAACTTATTTGCTCTTCTTGATAGACTGCTGGCGGTGTCGGCATTGGTCGTTAATAAAATGAAATATATGAAAGTTCTTTTTTTTTTTGACGTCTTAAATTTGGCGCTTTAAGTTTTATTCTTTTTAGTTCTTTCATTGACCACCCGCCAGTGTCTTCAAGAAGAGCATTTAAGGTGTAAGCATTTGTAAGGCAAAACAATATTTTTTAATTATGCGATAACAATTACTGTTTCTTAATTTTTTTGTACGATCCGCTCTCATACGACAACGTATGACCGGAGATTACACTGGAAATATTGGAATCAGGTGCGAACGCAGGGGGGGTTCAACCCCCCCCCCCCCCCAAAAAAAATATATGAATCCTTTGGAAAATAACGATAATTGTTTTAAATTTAAAAAGTTAGATTCAATAGAAGAACTCTTTAATATTGTGAAAATGATTTTAACTTAATGAATAAACTAATGGTTAAAGATAGTATAACAATATTGGGCCCTGCTTTATTAAATATAATAAATTAGTCCCTTTGAAAGTAATAATTTAAAAAAAAAAAACTATATGGATATAGAATAACAATAAGAGGTACAGAGTTTAATAGGTTCAAGACAGAATCTGATAGGATGAAAACAAATTGTAAAATTCAATGGGGTAAGTTCCGATTAATTAAATTCAGATTTAAGAGTACCACAAGGTTCAATTTTGGGGACATAATTGTTTGTACTGTATATTAATGATATTAAGTAAACTTTAAAATATTGTTAAGTAATATTTTTTGCTGATGATGGATTATTTTATATTGAAAACAGAGAATTAAATATCAGTGTTGACAGACATTAACACATTAAGACATTAATAATTAAATATAGAAAAAAACTAAATCATGATTCACTTGTACTTACGTAATTAAGCCACAAAACGAACAAACACATTTTTTCCCAATAATGTGCTTCTGCGTCAATTTGGATCTCTTTTTTTTTAACGGTCACTAACAACCGTTATCTATGTAAGACAAACACATGTCGATCGATGAAGAGAGTTCATTTGTTCTCAAATTGCTTGCAGTTGTTTGTGTTGTGATACAGTCGTAGTGCAAGTGATCACATAATTAAGCCATTTAGTCTTTTCCAGGTAATTTGATTATTTTCTTCACCGTTTTTGATTGAAATTTATTGAAATTATTTGTGTATTTATTCTTAGTGTATTTTAACTGAAAAAATTTAATATTTCAACAAAAATGGGCAAAAATAAAAGTTCAACTCCATGTGAGAGAAAAATTATCCGGGAATGCAACAAAAACACAATAACGTATGTGAAGTGAGGAACGCGCTTGAATATTATGAACATAATAAAACTTTTGAAGATTTACCGCGAATCAAGCCGCGTAAAACCACTCCAGCTGAGGATAGAAAAATCACTAGGCTTAGTATTTTTTCTTGACATTGGTGCAAATAAGAGCCCAAATGGAGCAGACGGACTACCACGTTGAAATATCGGCTCAAACCGTTAGAAGGCGATTAAAGGAAAATAATCTGAATGGACGCATTGCGAGACGTTGCGAGACGTAAACCAGCGTGTCAAAAAAAAATATTAAACGAAGACTTAAGATAGAACTATAATAATCGGTGGCTTTCGGAAGCTAATGTCAAAACAGAACGAAAAGTAGCGTTCCGAAACGTCAAATTGACATGTAACCTATAATTCGCTTAAGTGGTTTGAAGTTGTACTAATGATATCCCCTCCAGTAGCTGATGATCTTCTTGCCATTGCAGCACTCACTTTATTGAGAAATTTAATAAAGTTTTAAAGAAAAACTTTGCACACAGCTCGTATAAAATCGAGAATAAACTGGAATATCAAATGTAATTATTTTCAAATTAATTACAGCCATATTATTCAAATTTTGTAAAACTCCAAACAAAACTAGTATTGTTTCGAGTTTTATAAAAATGTATTAGAACTAGTTTTGAAAAAAAATCTGTATTATTCATTTTGAGATGCAAAACTAGTTTAGGTTTACAAACGAGTTTCTAGTTTTGATCATAAAACTAGTTTTGTCAATGAAGTTTGTTTTTATTTGACAAAAATTAATATCTAAAAGTCAAATTGATTATTTTCTCTATTTTTGTCCAACTTTTTGTTTGACGAAATAGGTGTTTTAATAGTTTTTGATGAGAGGAATTTGGTATGTACCCTGTACGCACTGCGTAGCTGTGCTGAATAATTTGAAGTTGGACACTGTATGAGAACAAAGAACACTTTTCAGCGTAGAGTTGTAGATTTGGTGAAAATTTACATGGAATAACTGCGGTGACTGCGCATTTTGTAGTCTTTTAAAGTCCACTTTTCCCAAAGTCCAAATTATTGGTAAATACCTAATATTACATGTATTCATTACATTTGAACATTTGGGCGTTATACATGTGCATTTTCCAAGTGTCCTTCCGCAAGACGATGCGACATCATATATGTTACCAAAGTGCTAAATATTAAATTAATAAATATTTCCTTAGATTGTTTTACCAATTACTATGGCTTTGGGAACAGTGCATTTTTAGGATGCACACTGATGCACTTTCCCCAATGTCCGTCTAATTGATTTGTATGGATGCATTAAGCTACGGATGTCCAACACATTTTGGAAGTGTCATTCCCCCTGCAAGATGCTATAATGTCTTATTTGCTACAAAGGAGCTTAGCATTAAACTATGGTATATTTTTTTAAGTTGTCATACCAATTATAAGGGCCTTGGAAGAAGTGCATTTTTGTAATGCATCTTAAAATGCACTTTTCCAAAGCCCTAATAATTGGTATTACAACTTAAAAAATCATTTCATAATGTAATGCTAAGCTCCTTCGTAGCAAATATGCCACTGCAGCGTATTGCAAGTATGTAGATTGTTACTTGGAAAACTTGTTGAATGAATACATATATAGGTAAAACTATGTACATATATCTTCATCCATACATTTAAATCCATTATTTGAGCTTTGGAAAAAAGTGAAGTTTTGTGATGCATCCTAAAATTGCACATGCTTGAAAGTATCCTTTTGCAAAACAATCTTAAAGAACAATTCTTATTGATATTACAGCCTTTACTTTTTTTTCTTCTTCTTCGCAAAAGCTCCTCACGACTAGACTGTATACCATATTGCATTTCCCCATCAACATAGTTAAATATGTGTGTCACATATTTCATAAGTTTCCAACATCGATTTCTTTATTTTATTTTCTGATGAATATTACGAAAAAGTGTCAAAACTAGTTTTCAAGTTCTTAAAACTAGAAATTTCCAGTTTTATGAATTTCTAGTACTATGCAAGACTAGTTTTAAGATTTCGAGTTTCAGATGTCAAATTGTTGTTCAATAATACTGATTTGTTCAAAACTTGAAACTCGAAACCTCTACAAAACTAGTTTAGCTGTAAAACTAGTTTTGAAATGTTTCAATAATATGGCTGTTATTGTTTTAATTCGATTGAACAAAAACTTTGAAGGAGAACAAAGATATTTTTGTTTTTGATGCAGTTTAAACTTTGCTTCACAAAAAATTCACAACACAAAACCCGTGCCAATTTATTTTTTGTATTTTGATTTCTGTTATATGTCAGTTTACTTTCGCAAGAGCGCTCGATGAGCGCTGTCGCTACCGAGATCGAAAGTTAACGAAAACTTAACGAAAATACCAAATCGCAATTATGGGCGGCTCATATCAAGTCTTTGTATTCGCTCAGTTTCGTACGACCGCGTAAGCTGACTTCTTTTTATTATAGTTCTACCTTTAGTTTTGCGAAAGAAAATCTTCATAAAAGCCCGCGTTTTTGGAATTTAGTCGTTTGGAGTGAAGAATCCAAGATCAACGTGTTTGACAATGATGGAAGACCGTATGTCTGGCGTCCTACGCTGAAAGAATTAGATCCTAAATACACCAAAAAGACAGTTAAACACGGCGGTTCATCGGTGATGGTTTGGGGGTTGTTTCACTTCATCTGGAGTTGGTCCTATTAGGCAAAATAACAGAATAATGACTGATGAAATTTATAGAGACATTCTGGACAATCATTTGAACAGTGATTATGCTGATGATTTGCCATAAGCCTGGATATTTGAACAAGATAATGACCCGAAGCACTGTTCTCGGGTCGTCAAATCCTGATTTGAATCAAGTTCAATTAAAGTTCTAGAGTGACCTGCTCAAAGTCCTGATTTAAAACCCATAGAGAATTTATGGGGTATTATAAAAAGAGCAGTTGCAGCTCGAAAACCTATGAATAAGGCTTCTCTTTGGGAAATAATCCAACAGGAGTGGTACAATGTCGAAAAGATGTGCAGAAGTTATACGACAAAAAGGATATCCAACGGAGTACTAACTGCACAAAAGGTAAAACGTGATTTAAAACGTAATAAAATCAATATTAGAGTTTTTTTTATTGCAGATGGCTTAATTATGTGTCAACTTGGGTTGGTGAAATATGAACTAATTTATTTACAAACTGTGTTTAAATTTTAAAATATACTTTAAAATACATGAAATTTGAATAGCAAAGAATTAAAAATATACTAAAATAAATACGTTTAAATAATAATTTGCCAATGAATACTTCATTTGTAGCTAAAAGGTAATTTTACTTTAAGTGGCTTAATTATATGAGCACAAGTGTATAAACATCAGCAAGGAAGGAAATGCTTCTTTATAATAATTTTTCTATTTTCATAAATTTAATATTACCTCCAGTAGTAAGTTACAACCACTTTTTTTGGTTTTTGATTTTTTCGAAAACATATTGAAAATTTTTATTTTGTTTATGGTAAGTCTTTTAAAAAGAATATAAACATTACTGTAAACCTAAATTTAAAAAAAAGATTGAAAATTAAAAAAAAAAATCAAAAAAAAAACGACTTGGTCAATATTTTCAAAACTAGAAGATAGTTTTTTATTATTTTGTAGAATACTTAAAAAAATCATTTCTCTAAATTAAAAAATATAACTGTACCTTCCATACAAATGTTGAAAAACCGTAAAGAAAACATTTTTTTTTCTCGAAAACGCCTCCAAGAATTTTGATAAAAAAAAGTGTGTTTACTAGGTAAGGCATGGTGAATATTTTGATGAAAAGAAATGTTATAAAATAAATAAATAAATCGGGTGGCACAACGGCTCATGAAGAACCAGGGCCTAGTGACTAACAACTCGCAACCATTCCTGTGTGCGCCTTTCGACAGGAATGGAAGGGACCTACAATTGTATGTCGAATCCGAACGGCTAGACGAGACGCACTTATTCGTGACAAGTGATACTCTTGGAGGATTTGTAAATTCCTCGCAAGAGGCAGTAGCCCTGAAAAAAAACTTTTTAGTTTTTAGGTGGACGAGGCTGGGAAGCGATCCCAGACCTCCAGCGTGACAGTCGAACGCACTAACCATTACGCTTCGGGCTACTACAAAAGAAATATTACCAATAACGGTTAATAGGGGTAGGTACCTGTCATAGAACCGATTATTTTGTTTTAAAATTTCCCGTTGACGGCTTGTCCGATTTTAACCAAAATTTGTATACAATAACTCATTCACAATTCAAATAATTTTGCATATATCTATATATATATATATATAAGAGTGCTGCAAAAGTTTTTTGAAATAAAACAAAAACGGTTTTGGATATCAATGAAATTCTTTATTCCTGTGAAAGTACGTTCGATGCCATTATGTATGGAACTCGATTTCTTTTGCATGGCCACCACGGGCACGCTTGCAGAAGTCCAGACGCTGAACCCAATTTTCGACAGTGTTCAAGCATAAATCGGCCGATACTGCTGCAATTTCACGTTCGATATTCGTACGAAGTTCATCAATCGTCGCTGGCTTGTTGGCATAGACCATAGACTTGACGTAGCCCCACAGGAAATAGTCTAACGGCGTCAAATCGCACGACCGAGGCGGCCAAGCGACTGGACCATTTCGTGAGATAACACGTTCTCCAAACTTGGTTTCCAATAAATTGATTGTGACATTCGCTGTGTGGCTTGTGGCGCCGTCCTGTTGGAACCACATGTCCTCCAAGTCCATATCATCCAATTGGGGCCAACAATATTCGGTTATCATTGAACGGTAGCGAACCCCATTCACAGTAACGTGCCGGTCTTGATCATCACGGAAGAAGTACGGCCCAATGACGCCGCCGGCCCATAAACCACACCAAACCGTATTTTTTTCGGGTTGCAATGATGACTCATGGAGAACGTGTGGATTGCTGCCTGACCAATACCGCATATTTTGTTTATTGACGAAGCCATTCAGCCAGAAATGAGCCTCATCGTTGAAGATGATTTTTCGATGAAAATCCCAATCATTTTCAAGTTGTTGCTCAGTCCAAATCACGAACATACGACGCTTCTGGTGGTCAAGCGGCTTCAGTTCTTGCGTCAATTTAATCTTGTAAGGATGTAGGCCAAGATCTTTTCGCAAAATTCGCCACAACGACGTCACAGAGATGCCCAACGCTTGAGAGCGACGTGTGAGAGACACATTTGGGCTTTCTGCAACTGAAGCCTCAGCGGGAGCAATATTCTCGACACTACGGGCACTTCTTTCTTTGTCTCACTAGCATGGGAACATTTTGTACTGTGCCTGTGGATTCAAATTTGTCCACTAGACGCTCAATTGTTGATCTGCTAGGACGATTATGACGACCATAAATTGGATGTAGCGCTCTTAACGTTGGGGCCACTGACTCCGAATTTCCGTAGTAAATTTTAATAATTTCTACTCCTTGTTGGTTCGTATATCTTTCCATCATGAAATGGCAAACCTTACTGAAGAGAAATGTCAAAAGAGCGGCAAGAAATATGGCGTCGTTTGCTGTCCCTGTTGCTCTACTTTTGTAGCTTCCCAGTTGAAAAACCCTTTACAGAATTTTAAAAAGATATTGAAATTTTTTTTTTTATTTTGTGCAAAATTTTATTTTATTAAATACTTAATGTTTGAATACTAGGTTTTATTTATGAAAATGAGCGAACAATTTTATATATAAAAAAATAATTTTTAAGAAAAGCGCTCCAACGATTTTTATTTTTTTTTTTTTCATTAATTCATATGTAGCAAACAAATAAGGTGGCATACTTGATTTTGAGCTCTAACTCTAAAAGCCATTAAAATAATAAATTTATAGTAATTTATAAATAGTAATAATTTATTTAATTTTTTTTTTTAAATGCTATCATAATATTTTTGAACTTATAGCTATGAACTTGTATATCATCAATTTCTAGGAACGTTAGAGTTGTAAGCTATGAGTGCAAGTTTGTGCGGTCCAGTCGTGCTTATTTTTTTTTTTCATTTTGAAAGTGCATTTTTAAGGTGTTGGGGCCGTGACATCGCTGCCAGACCGATGGAATGTAGGTTGCACTGATACAAATGACATGTCCACAAAATTTGGAGCGGTATAAAACACACAACACAAGTAAATGTTCACCTGCCCATGTTCTGTAACTTCTCACATCGAAAAATCGGTCGAGAAATGATTAAAAAATTGGAACAAAACCCTTGCATTTTGTTTCAATTTTCATCGTTTCTCGACTGATTTTCTCGATGTGAGAAGTTACAGAACGTGGGCACCAGCTCTCAGACTATTACCAGAATTTTTTATTTTTATTTCATAACAATCTATTATTTTTTGGTGTTATAGCAATTGTCACCCCAAACACGTACGCAGTTTCATCAATGTCGGCATCAAAATTTGAAAACAATTTAAATTTTTTCTCAAGCAATTCGGCAATCGTGGTAGTATCATAAATTTGTTTAACAACTGCAAAAACGGTAGTCCTGTGAAATATTTAATTTGTTTACATCGTCTTCATTATCATTACACTCCGTGTCTATTTCTTCATTTGCGTATCTATTGTGAAAATATTAAGATTTTAAGAAATAATTGAGTCCTCCATTTTATAAGTGTCTAAAATCACTAATATTAAATATGTACGTTGATAAATTAATTAGTGTAATGGATTTACCTATTGTGTTCATCATTAGTACATCTGATTGATTATCTGTGTTCTCAAGGGCTGATTTTAATGTGGTGGTTAATTGTTTTTGTGAGACCAGTCGTTTGCTTCAGACACTCCAAGACCTTCTTACGAATTATTCAATTATAAATATATATCATAACCCAAATTTGATTTTTGGACAAACATATGTATATTATAAGTTTTTTTTGTGCCTTCTGAACTCGGTGAATGGTATTGTTGATATTTATGTTCTTCCAGATTCTTGTACTTACGCTCCAATTTCTTGGCCTTAGTGCAATATGGGGATGGGGATGCAGTCTGGATTGAAACAGTCCAATAATTGGCCATATTTGGCGTATTTTAATTGCCGGGAGGCGTTTTTTTATTTTTTAAATATGAATGTAAGTACATACCTACCTGAAGCGAATTGTATTGAACAAACCCGACTTGTTCTTAAATTGATATCTGTCCTATTCACAGCTACAAGCCATCTCCTTATCCTTAACTCGGATAATTTCTTCAGTTTGGGAGTTCTATTAAGTGATGGAAAACAAAATAAATACTTACCGTATCCACAAAAAATACCTACTTTATCAACTTTATCCCTACACATATAAAATCCAGAAAATAACACTTAAGGAAAGAGAAATAAGATAAAGATATTGGTTTAATGATTTTATTTATCTTTTTTTAAGTAAATATTATTGCAGTTTATAATAAAAGTTAAAATAAATAAAGGGAAGCTTCAAAAAATTGCAAAATTTAAAATAAATGCAAAATAAAACAAACTTTTACACTTTTATGATCAATTTATAATAATAATTGTTTCAAAAATCAGCGTAGATTCTGCTTCTTTCTGGAAAATGTACATAAGTGATAATTTTGAACCGGTTTTGTTGTTTTTTTTTCTTACAGTTTGTTTTATAAGCTCACGATTGAAAGAGACAATTATATTATTGAACTGATTGACAGCGAATTTGACAGAAGAGACCAGAAACAAAAAGGTGGAAGCACATTAGGTATACTTCATTAAAGATGTGTGGTAAGGTGTTTAGAATGAAAAATATTTTGGGCTATAAGTATAATGATTGCAGGGTATGTGGTAAGATTTAAAAAGAAATAAAAATTATTAATAATAAAATTTTAAAAATCCCTACTCTTTCATAGAAAACTCTGATATATCAAAAAACTGTCCTTTTTTCCCTACGGTGTCTTTTTCAAGACAAAAATCCCTACGTGTAGGAATTTTTCCCTACGTGTACCATCACTTTTCTATTCCAAACTTTCCGGAATTCGTAAAACTTGAGATCCGGGTTATTTAGGAAATTGTTAAAACAAAATTCAACACAACAATATGCTGTCATTTTTTTTTTAAGAACAATATCGATAGAATATTTAGATATTTCTTTAGATTTTTTTATTTTATCTTTATAAACTATATTACTTTCTGAACTCACTTTTTTTATAAACACAGCACTTCATTAAAGTTAAATGTCCAGCTTTTGTTTGTTTTGTTTTATTTTTTTCAATTTCCCATTTGACAGTCCTCACAAAGTGCTAGCTGTCACTTTTGAATTTAAAAGATTCGTACTAGGAAATACTCGGAAATATATTCGACCTGGCTCAGAGCCATGGAACAGAGCTTTATAAAAGTCCGGCGCAGGGTCAAAAGTCCGCACAAAAATCTTGTGGACTTCTCAGCTTCTCGCCCATTATTTGTGGATTTCTGACCCAATTCAGTGTCTCTGTACTGCTCCCGCGACTCAGTAGCTTGGGTTGACCGCTTCACGGTTTCAAGGATTGTAACTCCCTTTCGGGTCCTCTGCCCGCTCACGCGACTCCGTACCGTCGCTCCGCATAGTTTATGCTCAGCCGCTAGGTAGGCGCCTATGTTGTCAGTTGATGTGCTTTAACTTTAAGTGTAGTAAAGAGTATACAAATTAGTTCTTAACAAAACAAATCGGTTTGGAATTGTTCTGTTTTTTTTAACAATTGAATATGGAATTATTGTGGACTTAAGACCAACACCCTGACCAACTTAGGGAATATTGACCCACTTTTTGGTCGACTTTTGACCCACTTGGGTTGATCTAATCTCCACAACAGATTTGTGCACTTTTGACATGTGGACTTTTGAATTTGCCCCTTTGAACATCTTAACATCTTTAAAAATTTTTTATTAACTTGACCCACTGGAGCAAGTTCGTGCGATCCAGTGTACTTTATATTTAATTGAACTATAAATAACCCATTAAACTATAAATAACCCATGTTCTGCTACAACAAATATTTTAAGGAATATATAATTTTAAAGACTTAACATAAACTCTCTCGATTTGGTCAACAATTGATTTGTTGTTTACATTTTCGGGGACCTTATCAGGCAACAATTTTGCATTGAGGCTTAAGATGCTAATAGACAAATATCTGCCTCGCATTTTATAATCATGAAACTATTTTCATTTTCTTTGTTTACAAAGTCTTGCTCTAACAAAATCATTGTTCGTTGTTTGTATGAACATGCTCTTAATTCGTTTTGGGCAATGTCCTTGGCCAATTTTAAAAATGGTGACACGTCCGGTGCTTCAAAATTTGGTTCGTCAACCATAAAACATAAAAAAATTTGTGCCAGACTATGAAAGGCGCATGTATTTGCCAGTGATATTTGTTTTCCATTTATAGTGGTTGTCTAAAATTGGGATTCAAGGGATAAGGTTTTCAGAAAGTTGTTTTAAACAAATTTTTTTGTTTTCAAAGATAGCAATTTAAAAAATAATTTACATAAATCTTCCATTTGGCACATCAGGATGGGTAAAAGATCTACAAATTATTTATTGAGTTTTGACCCTCATAAAGGTAAACCATATGACTAAAAGTCACAAAGAAATATGGCCATATGACACATGCGCCACATACGAGGCGACAAATGGCCATGTTTTCGAATATGGCCATTTGATACTGTTATATAATGCATCATATGGCCATATTTTGAAATATGGCTATACATCGCATGTCCAAATGTCACGGCACCAATAAATTAATGAATAAGAAAAAAACGATATGATTGGACAAGCAAAGTTTCTCCGAGTGAAACCAACTTGAACTAACCGTAGATTATTTGTTAAGGCTAAGGTAGGGCCGTTAAAGTTTTTTTTTTTAATAATCATACTAATAATCCAACAAGAAAATCCAGAAATCCTATTTTATTACCTGGAGCTTCAAGCTATTTCCGTTTTTTAAAAATGCAGCAATGTTGATATAGTTCTTTCGAAAATTATATTTTTCTTGTCCTTGGATGTGCCCGTATATTTAGCTTTTTTTTGATTATTCTTACAAGAAACTTATCCGCGCCAATTTTCTTCCTTTCTGAAAGCCAACATGGACGGTGTCGACTCAATTGATAAAAATTCATCCCTTCCAACATCTTTCTATTCAAAAGGAAAAATATGTATGCGCTTGACACAGATTTGACCGTCTTCGTTCTTTGAAACTAAAAAATGATATAATTAACATTAAATAGTAGGTATTGATTTGACAAGGATATTTTTTTTAATTTTTTTATAGTTTCTCACATACCAATAGCTGAAGCATCTGTTTTTTTAATCTGCCCCGAAATAAATTCGCAATGCTTCTTTAAAAATTCATCCACTCTCATGGGGAGGACTGTGAACTTCAACATATTAGATTTTATAATATTGAAATTACTTTCTAATGAAGCGCTTGTAGCCGGAATACGGCCAAATCCAAATTTGTCCATAAGCACACACGACCACATGGGAAAATTACTTTTCTGACTTTT
>CASGHW010000028.1:0-53093 GCA_949320155.1 Melangyna quadrimaculata
ATGGTAGGTAGTTAGGTAGGTATGTCGCTTTTTTATTTTAACCTAGAAAGGTAGGTTTGTTTGTAGATAATTTGTATTAATATCTAGGTAGGTACTAAGTACATGTAAGAATGTACGTACCTTATTTTTATGTGAATGTTTATTTATTTATATTATAGATATAAATGAAAGAATACAAATTGCAACAGCTTTAACTAGAAGTATTAAAAATAGGTAGGTATCTATATACTAAAATTTATATGATAGCAAATTTTATTCAGGGTTGCACTCAGAACGGAATTTTTGAAATTCGCACATTTAATAGGGTAAAATAGGGTAAAACTGAATCAAAGTCAAAAAACTAACTTCTAAACGCGACGTCGTAGAAACTTGATTTTTTTATTTGAAAGATATTGAAAAATTAGGCAAAAAAATATGCACAACTTTTTTTTATTAAAAATCTACAAACCGAGATATACCCGGTTTTAAAACTGAAAATTGATAAATAGTCGTTTCGAAAAGTACTTAGTAGTTATATGGGGGGTACATTTTTTATTTTTACATATTTTTATAGGGGATGATAAAAAAATTATCCATGTTTAAGCAATTTTCGACAGGATTTTTTTTTTCATACCCAAAAATGTTATCTTTCTAACTTATCATTTGACAGAGTTATTTATTATTTTTTTTTTTTTTTTTTGTTTGGTTTTTTATTAATATCTTTTCAATAAACAGTGGTAGAGGTTTCCAATATTATTATAGCTATATGTTCCAGGAATTTGTATACACAAATTATATTTTTATTGTACTATTGAGCTGATTAATTAACAATATATAATTTTTACACATATTACTTAATACCATGTGAGTGTAGGCATGGATTGATTTGGTTTTTTCTTATATTTAATCTCAATAAAATAGCCATTAATTTGATACCTCATTTTTTAATCTGTACCTCCGTTATTAGTGTCACAATTGATTTTTTAAAATTCATGAAAATTCAAATAAAATCCATAAGATTTACTTTGCTTTGTTCATTGTCAACAATCGTCAACCAGTGCAAAGCAACGTTATCTCAAATCTATTTTTTTTTAATTTTTTTTATATAAAAAATCATAACCATATACAAATCATAAATTACAAAAAATCTACATTTAAACAACTTTAAAGGCTTAAAAATTGAGTAATACTTAATAGTTCATAAAAAATGATACATGAAATTTATGTAGAAATTTATAACTTAAATTTGTGTGTAAAAATTATTGCAAAATATTTGTACTTAAAATGTGTTTTAATGAATAATCAACTCTATTTTTCGTACTTTAAATTAAAAAGTTAATGAAAAATTTATTTATTTTTGAAAAGTAATGATGCACATTTATAGGTGTAACCTTCTTCTACAAATATGTGAGTAATTTTGTATTTGTAAATCTAGTTGGAAAAAAAGAAGGGGCAACTTAAGCTCTATTTAACCAAGTTTAGAGGCTTCAAACTTGAGTAATACTTAATAGTTCATAACAAATGATACATGAATTCAAGACAGAAATTTATAATCTAAATTTCTGTGTTAAAATGTTTGCATAATCTTAAAAATTCATACTAAAAATGGGATTTAGTAAAAAATCAATTCGATTTTTGGTACTTTAAATGCAAACGTTAATAAAAAATTGTAGTTGCCCGTAGCGTAATGGTTAGTGCGTTCAACTGTCACGCTGAAGGTCTGGGCTTTTTTAGTTTTTAGGTGGACGAGGCTGGGTTCGCTTCCCAGCCTCGTCCACCTAAAAACTAAGAAAGTTTTTTTCAGGGCTACTGCCTCTTGCGAGGAATTGACAAATTCTCCAAGAGTATCACTTGCCACGAATAAGTGCTTCTCGTCTAGCCGTTCGGATTCGGCATAAAATTGTAGGTCCCTTCCATTCCTGTCGATAGGCGCACACAGGAATGGTTGCGAGTTGTTAGTCACTAGACCCTGGTTCTTCATGATCCGTTGTGCCACCCGATTTATTTATTTTTTTTAATAAAAAATTGATAAATTTTGAAAAAAAAAACCAACACACTAATTGCTCTAATCCTCTTCTAAAATATTGCTTATAAATTTTAAGTGATTATTGAACACTTGATCTCCGGCAGCCAGGCAATGTCACTGGCAAACACGAACCTGGGTCCAACAGACAAAGAGATAGAGGGCATAGACTCTTAGTTAATATGGGACACGAGGGATGACTCGCCCAGAGCTTGCATAAAAATAAGAAATAATATAAATTTTATATGTCTTTCAGATTTTATGACGAGGGACTTGGTCCCAATACAGGCCCAAATAAATATTGAGGGAATCAACCAGACAGTGGTTGTAGCAGCAGCCTACTTCGCCGGTGACGAGGCCAACATTCCACCAATGGAAGTACAAAGGCTAGTGGACTACTGCAGCCGGAAAAAGCTGTCCTTGTTGGTAGGTTGTGACGCCAATGCCCACCACACTATATGGGGCAGCACTGACATAAATCAGAGGGGTGAGTACCTTTTAGACTTTATGTTGGTAAAAAATCTAGAAATATTTAATGTAGGGAACACCCCTACTTTTGTTACTAGAACTAGAAAAGAAGTTTTAGACATTACTTTCGGATCACCGAACGTAGGCCGTCTAATAGGGGATTGGAGAGTATCCAATGAACCCTCAATGTCTGATCACAGAATAATTGTGTTTACCTTAGAAGGCCTTCTCATGGAGAATTTCTCCGGAAGGAACCCTAAGAAAACAAACTGGGACCTATACAAAACGTTCTTAAATCAAATCTGGAACAAATAGGTCCAGTAAGTACGACAAATAGTCACCTTAAATACAGGAGGCTTATGAACTTAGTTGCCCTCTTAAACCTATTAAAAAACAGAAAGACGCCCAATGGTGGAACTCAAATCTGTCAAAATTAAGAGCCAGGGTTAGGAAGCTCTTCAATGAAGCAAAAAGAACCGGGGAATGGGATAATTATACCACAGAATTGACAAATTACAATAAAGAAATACGAAAAGCCAAAAGAAATAGTTTTACGTCTTTCTGTGAGGGTATTTCCTCAACCCCTGCTGCGGCAAGACTACACAAAGCTCTTGCAAAGGAAAAGACAATGACATCATTAGCACTTCGCTATAGTGATGGGAGCTTCACCGAAAATGAAGAGCAGAGGGCCACTCTGCTACTTAATACGCACTTTGCAGGCAGCCTACCACTGGTAGAAAACTCACTAGAGAGAATACCTATCAAACCTAATAGAGAAGACTGGAAAATAGCTGCAAATATTTGCTCAGGCAAAAGGATTGAGTGGGCGATTAGTACCTTTCAACCTTTTAAGTCATCAGGGGCAGATGGTATCTTCCCAGCCCTTTTGCAAAAGGGTAAGGATATGATCTTATGCCCTACCTGATTAGTATTCTTCGAAGAAGTATTGCTCTTGGGTATATACCAAGACTATGGAGGAGAGCTAAAGTAATCTTTATTCCTAAAATTGGGAAAAAAGACACAACCCATCCAAAGTCTTTCAGGCCAATAAGCTAAACATCCTTTGTACTGAAAACTTTAGAGAAAATAATAGACAATTTCATAAGAACAGAAGTTTTGATAAACAGGCCTCTCAATCTGCGATAACATGCCTATAGAGCGGGTAGATCTACAGAAACCGCTCTATTCGAACTCACTAATACCTTACAAAAAGCTTTAGATGCAAAGGAAACGGCATTAGCTGCCTTCCTGGATATAGAAGGAGCATTCGATAACACCTCCCACGATTCTGTAAATAAAGCCCTTGTCAGGAAGTGTGTTCCCATCACCATAACCAGATGGATTAGGGAAATGTTAGGTACTAGAACAGCAGAGGCACTAGCAGGAACGAACATACAGAGTGTCGTTACCACAAGAGGTTGTCCTCAGGGAGGGGTACTATCACCCTTGCTGTGGAGCCTCGTAGTGGATGAACTGTTAGAAAATCCTACGTCCCAATGCATACAAGTCATAGGCTTCGCCGATGACATCGTAATCACAGCCCTTGGGAAGTTCGAAGAAACTCTATGTGATATAATCCAAAGGGGACTAACAATTACAAAGAAATGGTGTCTATCTGTAGGACTTAATATTAACCCCACAAAAACTACGATTGTACCATTTACCAAGAAAAGACTTCTACCCCGCATGAAACCTATCCGGTTAGCTGGTGCAGTAATTGAAACGAAGGGGGATGTAAAATACCTAGGAATTACACTAGATAGTAAACTCCTCTGGAACAAGCATGTAGAAATAACCGTCGGGAAAGCCACAAAGGCCCTAATGATATGTAAGAGACTTGCAGGAAAATCTTGGGGCTGCAAGCCTTACATCCTCAGATGGATGTACACCATGATGGTAAGACCCATCATTACCTATGGTGCGGTTGCTTGGCACAAACGAACCGAATTAGTAACAACTAGGAAAGCTCTTGAAAAATTACAAAGGCCGCATGTTTATGTATAACTGGAGCAATGAGAACATGCCCTACAGCAGCTATGGAGGTTATCCTCCATCTATCCCCTCTTCACGAGGTAATTGTAAGTGCTGCAAAGGGAGCCATTATGAGATTTGCAAAGGAGGGAACGGGGACTGGAAAATGCATCAGTCGAAGGGAAAGAGACTGTATTCCGAAGTCCTCAATAACAAACCTTATTGACATTCCAAGAGATGGTATGATTAAAAAATATAACTTCGTGAAAAACTTTCAAACGAAGCTAAGTTGCAAGAAAGACTGGGTAGGCGAAACAGTGAACTACACTTTCAATGCAAATGCCATCAAGTGGTACACTGATGGATCGACAACGACAGAAGGGACTGGTGCGGGAATTTTTGGGCCAAGAACCAAACTTTCCATACCGATGGGACAGTCCTCTAGCATTTTTCAAGCTGAAGTACAAGCGATAGGAACATGCGCAGGTCAAAATCTCGAAAGGAATTACAATAAACAAAACATTGCCATTATGTCAGATAGCCAAGCAGCACTTAAAGCTCTGAGCTCCTACTCCATCAGCTCTAAGCTAGTATGGGAATGTGTAGGAAGGCTAAATGAACTCGGCAAAACCTGGCCACGTAGGTGTTCAGGGCAACGAAGAGGCAGACTCCTTAGCAAAAATAGGTGCAACGACTCCCTTAACGGGACCTGAACCTTACTGGGGGATAGGACAAAACGTGATAAGAAACAAAATCAAAAAAGAAGAGGAGGCAATAAGATCCAAAAATTGGAAAGAACTCCCAAAGCTAAGACAGGCTAAACTATTACTTGGGAATTATAACCACCAACATTTTACAGACTGTATCAGCTTAAGTGGAAACAACCTAAGAATTATAACGGGTCTCCTCACTGGACACTGCAAACTAAAAAGACACCTTAGTTTACTTGGCCTAGTAAGTAGTGCCACATGCAGGTTCTGTGACACAGATGAGGAAACGCCGGACCACATTCTAGGTCGATGTAGCACACTCATACATCAAAGAAAGAAGTACCTGGGACGCTACCAGGTAGAAGAGAGCGACTTACCATCTCTTAAAATACTCCAAATACTCCAATTCTTGAGAGGAATACATTTGGAGGAAGAGCTGTAAGATTAGCAGGCCTCATCCAGCTCTAGGTGGGTGGCACAATAGATCTCAAGGTCGCAGTGCAATATCCCTCAAAATTATATTCATTCATTCATTCAAGTGATTATTGCAACAAAAGCCACTCTAAAGTTAGTTTTGTTGATTTATTTACAAAAAAAAAATGAAAAGTGGATCATGCTTTTTCATGGAATTCTATTTTTATATTGTCAATACGCCCATCAAATATTTTCAATTTAAAAATTATAAATTTTGAAAATCTAATAAATCTAATAAAAAAAATCAAATCCAGAATTTTGTCAATTTGTCGGCATAAAACTGGTTATAAATCAAAAAGTACTTATCCGAAATTAAAAATTTAGATGTCTATAGAAAGGTTATATATGTACATATATAAAATATTTAGATGATTATACAATTTTTAGTGCTAATACGCCTGGACTAGCCTGGAATAGCTTTATTTGGGCTAAATTATAGTTAATATTGTAGGCATTAATTATTATTCTTTGTGACTGTATGTGCACTTGCACAACAGACTGTTGTTTACTTTAATTTGTCACAGCTTAAGTAAATAGAAACCGAAACTGATCGTATGATTCTCCGGTCTAAACGGTGGAAAATAGACACCCCTCCCATACGAATTTTGTCTTGTCTAAGTCCAACCTACAGGCTCTAGCATTTTATGACACCTTATGCAAATCACCCTGAATACACGTACTAAATACCTACTCAAAAAATAATTTTGGAAGAAAAAAGTACTTTCATAAGTTTCGATTTTCTCTAAAACTAAACTATATACCAGCTCCTGGTTCTTAGCGTTTGACTAAAAACTTATTACAGCAATCGTTTTTGGAACAAAGAATATTACGTAAAATTCAGAAGTAAAAAATGCAAATAAATTTTGTTTTCAATTTTTTTTTTTTCTAAATTTTGACTGAAAATTTTTTTTAAGCTTTAAACATTAAAACAAACACTAACTAATTAAAATTATTATAAATTTCTAAAATTGTATTCCTTTTAGAAATTTATAAAAAAAAGGTTACGAAAATAGGAACAATTTATAATTATTATTATTGCGTTAGGTATGCAAAAATTCATATTTAAGTTTTTCAAATTTATTTTACACTTAAATTTTAAAAAAAGGAAAAAATTCCTAACGAAAAAGGTTATTGGTAGGAAGGTATCTACAGGTAGTTACCTACCTGTCTACATTAAAACATTTATTTTGTAAACTACCTGGAATCAAAAAATCGGAAATAAAAATTAAAATAGGTAAGTAGATAGGTACCTACCCGTTGGCACGTTTTGCAATTGGTTGATTTGAAAAAAATAAATAACACTGGTTGAAATTCAACCACCACATTGACAGACTCTAGTGTCAAACAATTAAATCATATCTACCTATGTAGGTACATACCTATACCTACATCCTACATGCCTGCTTGTATGATAAATTGTGAATTAAAAGTAGGTAAGCAAATACAACCTACCTACCACCAAGCACTTACCCAGCTCAACATTGCATAGAAATTCTCCCGTTTTTCATAACTTATTTTCATACCTACCTACATATAGTTATGCATTATGTATGGACCGACCTATATTTGTCGGCATAATAAATTGTAAATTTCTTCAAAACATTTCAAGTCAAACTCAAATTATGTAAACAACCTAAATATCATTCTCTTTTGTGATCTTGCAGAGTTAAGACGTATTATCCAGTGTGCTCACAAATTAATTTTGTTTATTGTTTATTTTTCCTTGGAAATATCTAACCTTGTGATATGAATGCGGACGGGGAGAGGCCTCCTCCAGGAGTTCCTCCTGATATACCTAAAATATCCACTTCGTCTGGGAATTTGCCTCCATCGCAATTACTCAACGATGCTGAAAAAAAAGAAATTGAGTCCAAAGTTAATAACTGGTGGCTAGTCGGCGACAACAATATCAGTTCGTTGGCGCGTAAGACGGTAGAGATGGAAACGGAAGAAGAAGAAGACGATACCCTTATCGGTGGTGAAAACGAGACGGATATAGTGCACGAGACGCTTCATCCCCTCAGCAACAACGTTATCATTGGTAACGCAAATAATGTTCCCGGTAGCAATTCCGAGTCCCAATATGGACAATGTTCAACTGAAACTGAAAAAGTTCTAGAACTTTTAGACCGCGATAAGTTCTCAAATATCATGGCACGAAAAAGACGCCAAATATCTTCGACTAAAGTGGCCAAAAAATTGGCAGTGGAACCTGCAATTAATCAAAACCGCTTTGCAGCACTTGACAATGGATTCGATGACGACAACGATGAGAAGGGAGCATCTCCTGCAAGAGTTCCCAAATCTAATGATGGTAAAAAAATCTCCAGTAATAAGAATGACTCCGAAGCGCCCATTAAAGCCAGCAGCAGCAGCAACAACACCCGCGGCAACAACAGCAGCAGCAACATCTCTAATACACAGCAGAGGGAGAGCAATGGATCCTGGTGCCCCCCAATTTTTACTAAAGGTATAACAGCAAAATCTGTAGAACAACTTATCATTAGCTTTAAATTTAGTCTCGAAAATGTTAAATATGATTCTAGAGGTTATGGCAAGTTAAAAATTTTTGTAAAGGATTTGGGACTGCACCGCCTTCTAATTGATCATTTTAAAACTCTTAAAGTCGATGCGTTCTCATTTACGCCGAAGGAGCAGAGAAGGTTTGGTGTCGTCCTGAAGGGCATATCGGGTAATTATACCTTCGCTGATGTGAGGGCTGAGGTTTCTAGGTTGGATCCTACCCTGAGGGTTGAGGTTAAAAGCTCCGAAACTAATTGGTCGAAAGAAATATGATATGTTTCTCTGTACGGTGGAGGACAGGGAAAGCTTAGTTAAAATCAAATCATTTAAATTTATTTAAAGGCACAGAGTTCGATGGGACTCGGTTCGAAGTACGGGTGCTAAACAGTGCTATAGGTGCCAGAGGTTTGGGCACGTGTCCGCATTTTGTGCATACGCAGAAAGATGCGTGAAATGTCTTGAGGTCCATTTGGTTGGAAAATGTCCTCTAATAAAAGATGAGTCTACAGTGGCTTCTTGTGTGAACTGCGGCACAACTGGTCATCCTGCTAGCTATAAAGATTGCCCTAAAAAGAGTGAATTCCTTAAAAAAAAAAAAGGCAGTAAAGCCTCTTTATAAGAAAAACGTAAGAATCGATGCAAATCACTCCGCTTTTAACTTAACAAATAGTATGCCGCAATATGGCATTTCTTACTCCAATATGGTCAAGGGAAATACGAGCGCTTTGCCTACCCCAGCAAGTACCTCCTCGGGTAATTCTATCTCGGACTTCTTAAATGAGTCAAAAAAACTGTTGGGTCTTTCCTTTAATGACCTCTTCTCTAAAATAAATTCGTTTTGGGTTAACTTCTCTAAGCTCGAGGCTTCTCAGAAGCCTGAAGCCTTCATTTTATTCCTTGCTTCAATCTCCCCCGCTTCACCATGAATCTTAGTATCATCACCTCTAACGTCAACTCCTTCACCCCCGACAAACAGATTGAGATTGAGCATCTTCTAAATGATACTCAGCCCTAAGCATTACTCATCCAAGAAACTTGTTTTAAAATTAACCGCAACTTTAGGTTCAATAATAGCTTTGACTTTATAAGTAACAACTCTGGACGTGGCACAGGCATCCTGATTAACAACTCTTTCAAATATTTCACAAAAAAATTCTTAAATGACAAAATTTCAGCTTCAATAGCGCTCCTCCCACTAACCGTCTTGAATTTAACAAAAACCCTAGCTCTAGTTTCAATCTACATTCCTTGTAATTCTGGTTCCCACCTTTGTCCTGCTCTAGATGAGTTACTTGATGCTGTCAGCAGCTACGATTACATAATTATTGGAGGAGACTTCAACTCTCGTCACCCAGTCTGGGGTGATGTAACAACAAATTTAAATCAACATTTAGCCCAATGGTATGCCTACAATCACTTTCTTAATTATGATATCGTAGCTGCTGAGGGACCTACTAGAACTAGTTCTGGATCCCACATCGATTTTTTTCTAATTTCCTCCAATCTTAGGTCTCCAAATGACAATCTAGTGTGCCTAACCCTTGACGCCATGTCAGATCATTTCTCTGTGTATTTGAATTTACAATTCCAAAATGTTTCCCCCTTTTGAACCCCCCCTAGGAATTGTACATGCTTTAAGAACACAAACTGGGCTAACTACAATAGAGCCTTAAATTCAAGACTGAGTTCGATTGACTTGCCCACTGACAGAAATCTTTCCAATTTGGAAATAGATAATCATATTTCATCCTTGTCAAATTCAATAGCTGATTGTATTTCCTCCTATAGTAAAAACAAAGTAATAAAAATTAACCATCGCAATATATCTGATGAGACTCTTGACCTATTCAAAACAAGGAAAAATTGGAAAAGAAACCTAAACAAAATTTACCACCACTTCGGAGATCGCTCAAGCCAAGATTTTATTGATCTGTCTGCCAGAATAGGGTGTCTGAGTAAAATTATTAAAGATCGAGTCAGAATCGAATTAAATACTCAATTTCGTAAAAAATTGAACTCTCTTAATCCCTCAGCAATTGTGTTTAAAGCAATCAACCGAATTTCTGGTCGGAAAAACAGCATGAGTAGTCTCTCTCACGAGCTTTTATCTGATGGTCAAATACTTACAACCTCATTGGAAAAAATTGATGCCTTTCGCTCTTATTTCTCTGATCTCTTCTCGCTAAAAACCCCACTTGTGGATTCCGAAAATCTTTTGACAGTAAATACAGTTAACAGTTCCTTCTCGTCTTGGAATGCAACTTCACCTATAGTACATTTCTCCCCTTTGAACAAATCGGATTCTTCTACAAACACATATTTTACATCCCCATTCTCAATAGAACTCATTATTTCTTCTCTTAAAAATAAAAAATCAACTGGTCCGGATAATATTTCAAATTTTGTCCTACGTAAATCCAAAGTCATCTTAGCCAAACATCTAACTCCAATATTTAACAACTGCATCAATAATAGCTACTTCCATTCCGCCTGAAAGATAGCTAATCTTATCCCTATCCGTAAAAATGCCAGATCAAATAAACTTGAAGATTTTCGTCCTATCTCCCTACTTTCAAATTTAGGTAAAATTTTTGAAAAAATCATCCTCGCAAATATGAATGCCTTTTTCAACGATTTCGATCTAGTCCAGTATCAACAGTTTGGGTATAAGAGTAGACACTCAACTGAACATGCCCTCTTGTTCCTTCAGAACCAGATTTTCAATGACCTAAGAGATAAGAAATACACAGTGGCGTATGCTCTCGATCTGAGCAAAGCTTTTGACTCGGTCTGGCATGCAGGCCTGATCTACAAGCTAAATATTCTTAATCTTCCTCCCCATTTAATCAAAATTATTACTAATTTTCTCTTCAACCGTAGTTGCTCCGTTATCTTTGAAAACGAAAAATCATCTCCCATTCCTATCCTTGCTGGGGTTCCCCAAGGGTCTATTTTGGGCCCCTCCTTTTTAACATGTACCTTTTTGACTTCCCAGTCCATTTTTATGACTCTGACACAATCCTCTATGGGGATGACACAATAGTCTTTAGTCCCCATGAAAGACGTCATGAAGCTCTCAAGGAAATCATTTCACACTTGAATGCAATCATTCCATACTACCAAAAATGGGGTATCAACCTTAATTTCAAAAAATGTGAACTTATCTGCTTTAGAAATGCTTCTGGAAAAGGCCACCACCTGGCCGTAAGGGAGAGCAAATACTTGAAACTCGTAATAAATGGTCAAACAATTCCGCTCAAGCAATCAATAAAATATCTGGGGATAAAACTACATGAGAGACTTAAAGTAAATCAACATGCAAGGTATGCCCTGCAAAAAGGTAAAGCGGCTGCTGCAATGCTCAAGACACTTTTCAACTCCAAGGAAGTTGAAAGAAACACTAAAATGCTAATGTACAAAACTCTAGTTCGCCCTCTTCTATACTACGGTTTTCTTTTGTGGTTTTATATAACCCCCAATGTAGCACGCGAGCTCCAAACTTTTGAAAGAAAGGTTCTTAGAAAATGTATTTCCAAGTCCCGTAGTCCCTCTGGAAAATGGTATAGCAACAGATTAATATACGAGGATTCAAAAATCACACCACTTCTAAATTACCTCACAATCCTGGCCAGAAAAAGGATTTCTATGCTACAATACCATGATAACCCTGTCCTCCGCAGTATATATACGAGTAACATCGATTTCTCGATCTCCGATATATACTACCTATCTCCTATCAGTATTCTTAGTGAAGGGTCTGACCCGATGTTCCGCCTTCTTGATGACGACAACCTTTTTCTCGCTCCCTTTTACCAAAAAAGTCACTTGACTAACTACAGAGGCTAACTTCCCATCTCTTGAAGTCAGTGCATAAAAACATAATCATTCCATAAAAAAATCAAAAATAACTGAATGTACTAGCAAAGTATCAATTTATCAAATTTTTCTTTATTTCAACCACTAGTTATCTTCAATGTAAAACTTTGGCAGCAATAATCAATAAAAATATAACAAATTAAGTAACCACAATTAACAAAATTATAAAGACACAATTCTAAAATCATTTTAACTAAATTGTAAAACCGACAAACTTGCTCGTATAAAAACAAGCTTTATAAAGGAAAAATATATGTATGTATGGTGTTAAAGTATCTAGTATCTATAATAACACATAAAATTATGCTTCACTATCTTGTTCTTAATAAAACAAAAAAAAAAAAAAAATATATTTGTGTAAACATTGCCAACACTCTCACTCAACTGTAAAATATCAATTTAAATGGCTATCTGCCTTGCTCTGTATACACGTATCTTGTATCTAGGGGGAGTAGACCTTCTGTCGTCTCTGTTTTTTGTTTACATTTGTCTCCTTCAATTGTTACTTCCCAATCCCCTTTTTTCCTTTTATACTAGGTTAAGTAATTTTTTCTGTTTGTAATTCTAATGGTCTTTATTGAGTGGACACATACTTATCGATACTGTGAACTATTTGGAATTAAATTTAAACTGTCAAGCTAATTAACAAAAGCTTTCTGAAAAATTAAAAATATGTATAGCCAGACCAAGTCTAAGTCGGCAAAATTAGTATAAGTGAAAACAATAAACTGTAATAAAATCTTAACGTAAAACTAACTAAAACCTCAATAAAAATTACTACTACTACTAAACAACCTAAATATTAATAAAACCTATGTACCATTCATAATTTATACGAATAGATCTACCTATGTACCTACATAGGTATATTTTCCTTTCCCGCAAAAAAATATGCTCAAAATCTTGCACTTGCAACAAATTTCACGGCAAATAAGAAATCTTTGCAAGACAATTTAATATAAAAACTACCCTCAATAACATACGATTGCATTTATACCTACAAATATACTTACACAACATGAACATATTTTTCTTTCCCGCATTAAAATCAACCTACCCTTGATAATTGGCGTTTTTCTTTTTTAACTCTGAGCAGATCACGAAACTGTCAAACAAAAATTCTATGTTTTTTTTTTTAGCTCAGACATATCAGAGCTCAAAAAGTGCGTTTCTTTTTTCCATCTGAGATAGCTCAGAGCTTAATCGATTAGCTAAGAATAAAATGACCGAGCACATCGAGCGAAACGCTGAGCGAAGCCAACTTCACTTTTTTTCAGTGATTTGACAAACGAAAGAAATACAAAAAAATAAAAATGGATTCCCAGGACAGTCGCCCGTCTAAATCAGGTAAACAAAAATGTATTTTAGTAGCACACCTATGAAATGACAGTTCAGTGCTCAAATGTGTTTCATAAATAAGTCTGAGGGCTCTGATCATAATCTGCTCAGAGCTCTGCTCTGATCGCTCAGCCTCTGCTCAGAGGTTTATTTAGAGCCAAAAAAGAAAAACGCCAGATATAAGAATGTATACATCCACGCATTATTCTTTCCCGCAAAAAAAAAACTATATTCCTTGCTTCAAGGTTGATGACAACGACGACGCAAAAAGCTAACTTACATGAATGTATGTCCACTTCTCTTCTCGCATATAGCATAATCAGTAAATTAAGCAAAAAAAATAACCTTGCATCGCACATTCAATCAAAGAGGATACGAACATTTTGTTGCCATTCTCTTCACCTTTTTCTCATCATTGACGTTTAACAAAACCTTCGATTGGTAATCTCGCTTACTCCATTTGATTCTTACCAGAATCATTGTATATGAAAACTATTGACACCTGGTAAGTTGCTTTCCACGCCACCTGCATCTCAAGCGCTTAAGCTTCAAAAGGCGATAGAAATATTTTCGATTTGACGTTCAATGTATTTCCCATAAGCTAAAACGAAAATAGCGCCAGATGAAAATTAGTTTTACCAAATTATTTTATATCAACGGGTATCCATATTATGATTGAAATAGAATCAAAAAATGTGTAAGCTTGTAAATCAACCCGAAAATATATTAAAATAGATAGCTTAAATGCTTTGCTTTGTAAATGAAAAATGTAAACAAACCACCTTTACAACCAGAAACAACAACAAAAGTACTCGATTAGAAAAAGAGAAAGGCAGAGGCGTAGTCACGATTATTAAAAAAATATATTTGTTCGTAAGATTAAGTTATTTGAATACAAATCTTCTTGTGAAAAGCAATTGTTAAAAAAAAATATTTTTCAATTGTCTATTTACATATTTGTTTCTTGGTTTACAAAAGAGGCAAGGTATGAATGAAGGTCATGCTCGATCACTCTTAATTAGTTCTATTTTTAAGAAGAATTTACTTTAAAAGTATGCTAACCTTTTTCTTAAATGGAGGATAAAATTTTGCCCGAAATTACGTTAAAAAATAATTCTTAGAAAGAAACTGACGTGGTCGGATAAAACAAACGAACACAGGGAAATCAAATGATGCCCCTATAATTTATTTTAACTTTATATTAACCTGCACGTACCTAATACAAAAAAAATAAATTGAAGATTTATATCGCTTAAGTGCATTAAAGGTGACTCCTTTTGATAATTTGGAAAACTAATTTTTGTTGGCTTATTACATTAAATTAAGTGAGCACTTTTGACTGTTATAATTCTATTTTTACGAAAGCAAAAGTGAACGAAACTAATCGAAAAACAGCAAACCGCAATTATTGGTGCAACATTTAATTTCCTGGTATTATCTTTTTTTCTTACGATCACTTAAATGGACCTTTGACATTTCTACTTCTTTCTTTACTTATAATAAAAAGGAAAATTAATGTTTTATTTTAATCCATAAGAAACTCTAGCCCCCTAAACTTCTACCTGACTACGCACATGATATCGTTCTGACTGACGCCTTGCATCCATTTTGGAAAACAACAACAAAAAAGCACGTTTGTTTACATATTTCATCTGCAAAATAAAGCAAATAAGTAATAAGTTTCGATATATTTTACGTTTGATTTGCAAACTAGCATGTTTAGTTATTCTTTTGCAATTATAAAACAAACAACCGTTCATATAAAATTAATTTGTTAAAATAATGTTTCTACGAGCTGTTTTTGTTTTTCTCTTATGGGAAATGCATTGAACGTCAAATGGAAAGGAAATCTATCTCATTTGTTAGTTTCACGAGCTGGCTGCTAGGTGCCGTGACTCCATGTGCCAATAGTACTATCATGAATAAAATTTGTTTGTGCAACAATGCTTCGTTGGTGGCGCCACTTTCGCTCGGCGGAGACTTTCATTTTTGGGAGACTGAATTTATCGGAGACACAAAATCTAGGTAGTTAGAGCAAGAGAAGTGTATTTTTCTCGATTCTGATAAGAATCAAATGGAGTAAGCGAGATTACCAATTGAAGGTTTTTTTAAACGTCAAGAATGAGAAAAAGGTGAAGATAATGACAAACAAATGTTCGTATCCTCTTTGAATGCACATGGTTATTTTTTGTTGCTTAGTTTGGTATATGCGAGACGAGAAGTAGACAAAATTGTGTCATTGACCGTGTATAGTAAGAAAGCAAGGGTAGATTTTTTTGAGGGAAAGAATAATTTGTATGTATAGGTTGCATTTGTGTATATGCACTTGTTTATTATCAACGGAAGGTTGATTGTTATGCCTGGAAGATAAATATAGCCATGCGTAAGTATATATAGGTAGGCAATTGAGGCTAGGTTGGTTTTGGTACGGAAATCATTAAATTGAGATAGGTAAGTGTTTGATACAGAAAATAAAAACAAATTTCTTGTCTATGGCTTATACCTAGGTAATTTGTTTGTTTGAGTTTCAGGTTTTTAGGTAGGTAGGTAGGTATATACCTAGTTATACCTAGGTACCTACCCACATTATGAAGGTTCATTTACGTTGACTGTTAATTAATAATACCTATAATAATGCGAGTATAGGTACTTAGGTATGTAAGATGTAAGGTAGGTAGTAGGAGATATCCCACCAAGTAGGTGTCAAAATTAGCTGTTTAAAAAAAATTGATTGAATCAGGAGAGTGCGCTAAAAATCTGAATTATAAACAGGTAGGTACCTAGCTAGGTGCCTATAAATATGGTCCAAAAAAAGATGAAACTAATTTTGTCAAATAAAAATTGTTTTATTTTGTATTTTTTAGTGTACCAGTTTTTTGAAATATTATGTAGATACCTATGTAGGTAGATACCTATACCTTAGTAGGTACAACATTTTTAAAAAGTCGTTTACACAAAAACCACCTAAAAACTAAAAAGTTTTTTTTCAGGGCTATTGCCTCTTGCGAGGAATTGACAAATCCTCCAAGAGTATCACTTGTCACGAATAAGTGCTTCTCGTCTAGCCGTTCGGATTCGGCATAAAATTGTAGGTCCCTTCCATTCCTGTCGAAAGGCGCACACAGGAATGGTTGCGAGTTGTTAGTCACTAGGCCCTGGTTCTTCATGAGCCGTTGTGCCACCCGATTTATTTTTTTATTACACAAAAACTAGCAATTTACATAGGTAACTATTTATGTACCTTACCTACCTACCCCACAATTTTTTTCAAATCAACCAGCTAAAAAATGTAATTAGGTAAACACAGGTAGGTAAGTATGTAAGTACCTATATATCACGTTGAACAAAAAAATGAAACAATGTTTTAGTAATCACAATTTGTTTTTTTTTTTTTGTATTTTTGAGTGTGAGTATCAAGGTACGTAGGTAAAAAAAAAAAAAATTTGTGGTGATTGTTTGAAATTCAATTTTTTTACTATTGATTTTGACAACATGCGCAGAACTGAACAAAATAACAACGCTAGTGATACATATTACCTTTAATATTATGTAGGTACCATGACCTACTTAAACGTAAATTTTTAAAGTTGTTTTAAATTTTACTTTTATTTTTCAAGCAAATTCTAAGAATCTTACTAATTTAAGATTTTTATGGAGATATAAATTATTTTATCTCAAAATAGGCTAATTTCAAAAAATTGAATTAAATCATAGGAGAGTCCGCTAAAAATTTGAATTATAGGTATATGGTTGAAAAATAAATAAAACCTATACCTATAAAAATTTTTGATTTTGCAGAGATTTTGAGTGTAGGAATTCTTGGAAATAGTCGGAAAACCTACTCTCATAAACTGATTTATATCTTTTAAATGTTCGCCTTTTTTTTACTTTAAATTTTACTTTAAATTTTTACCCAGCCCATCGATCATTTTGATATAGAACACAGCTGAGTCTTACTCTTAATGTTCCTATACCTACAGATCGAGATTTTTAGATCGCCAAAGAAGTTTCACTTCTGCCACGAGTACTGAGTTACACGCACTATTTTTTTTTTTAATAAACCAATTGCAAAAAGTAACAATTCCTACCTATTTTAATTTTAATTTCTGATTTTTGACGCAGATTCTCGTTTTAACCTTCATACCTTAATAAATAGGTAACAAAATTAATGTTCAATGTAGGTACCTACCGACTGGAGATAAAGGTACCTAACTACCAATCATTTTTTTCGTTAAGAATTTTTTAATTTTTTTTTTAGTTTTATCGAAATATCTTTTTAAAAATGTTTAAAAATAATATATTCTTATTTTTGATTTACAAGACCAATGTTTTTTTTAACTATTAAAACTAATGAAAATATTAATTAATTGAGGATACCTACCTACCACAATTTGTCTTACTAAAATAATTTTGAAAACATGGCTTGGATTTTTTTCGTCCTTAAGACCCGGAACATACAATAACTTCAGTGCTTATACCCATAGTTTAAACTTTTTTTTTCATAAAAGTTATTTTTCAACAAAAATCGAAAACAATAGTTTTGAAAGTACATAAAGGTAAACATAATAGGTACCTATACCTAGGGTGACTACCTTTCTCAAAGCCGATTTCGGTACACAAGAATTTTGGTTTTAAATCTTTGTTTAATTTATTAAATACCTAAAGCTATCATTAGTTTTTTTTTAATTTTATAATTTGTAAGTAACTTTTTTAAAGTGATAAGAATCAAATTGAGATTTTTTTATTCAAACGCCCCTTCTTTGTTTCCGTTACATTAACAAATAGAAAATTATTTACATACTAGCAGGTCATGTGAGTCAGGTCTGAGCGTTAATATATATACCCATACCTACATACATATAACGCTTCACTTTCAAAAAATAGTTATTATATAGATATGACAACCCTTAAAATGTTACCCAATTTATGCCTATTTAAGTTAATTTTTGTTTTGTAAAAAAAATAATTTTTTTTTATGAAAATGTATTTATTTTTTTAAGTTATTTTTTCCTCAATAAATTTTATACAAAAATTTAGCCACATTTAGGGCCTTATTGCGAGAGTCTACTATGAAAAAATCTAGTCGACTTAAGTCGATCAGAAATTCTTGATCGAATTTAATTTTTTATCAAATAGAATAAAAATCATATAATTATCTTTTATAATTATTAATTAATTATATATAGTTATCTGACAGAAAAATATTTAAGAAAAAAATAATATAATAAACTGTCGTTAGATTTAAAAATAAAATATCGTTTGATTTTTTAGAAATTACTTGTTTTTTTAAGTTTATTTCAATAATCGATATATCAGACGAATTTTGCTTCAAATAAAATGTATTTCGACACGAGACACGCGTATCAATATGCGAAGAACGGTATGACACGTTTCTAAAATCGTGTCGTGCGACACTTGTAGGGTCACGTCACACGCCCCGGACGCGTCTCAATATGCGCCTAGCATACGACTTTTGAGTAGACTCTCGCAATAAGCCCCTTAAAAGGCTAATGGGCTTAATGCGAGAGTCTATCATCGGTATTGCGAATTTCTATTAGAATCAATTTTTTTCTACTAAATAGATTTTTTTTTTCGATCAGAAATTTCTGTTCGACTTTTATGTATACATTTTTTTAAACCTATAATAAGAATGTATTTTAGTGAAAAAGAAAAGATCTTACATAAATATTGTACACATATGTATATATATGCATATTTTCATCTTATGTCTAAAACCCAAAGGTTCATTTTTGCACTTAGTCGCACTATAGAATATTATTTTTTGAAAAAAAAACTATTTATTTCATCAAAAAAAAGGCAATTTTTCGTCAAACTATATTTATTTTCTAAAACTCTAGGGGAAATTTGACAATTCAGTATAAGGCTATAGTCGCGAGCTTTTATTATTCTATTTTTGAAAATCGATTCTTTTTCAATAAGTCTACTGAGCAAGGCGATACTAATTTCAAGTTTGATAGAATCGCAAAAAGTCGAATAGTCTTAAGTCGAATAGACTCTCGCCATAAGCCCCTAAATTTTAATAGGTAGCTACCTACATACGTATGTTAGCTTTAAAATTCTTCCCAGTAGAAATGAAGTTATGATTTTTTAAAAATCCAATTAGAAAATTGGTACCTATACCTATGTATATGTATATGCGATTGTCGACGATGAACCAATCATATAATTTAAAAGGAATTTCACCGATTTTTTATTATCAAGATTAATGATTTAATAACTAGATGCCCTTAAGACTGTATACCTATCTACCATGGCGACATAGTGGTAAGTAAGAAGTTCAAATTTCTCACTGATAATAGCCTGCATCCCTAATTATTTCAAACTTCTAAACTTACCCCTTAAAAAGAAAAAAATCAACGAAAAATAATCATAAAGATTCAAATAAAAATTAAGTAGGTAAGTACCTACCTACCTACTAGGTACCTAGTACCTACCTAGATATTAATACAAATTATATATAAACATACCTATCTAGGTACTTAGATTAAAATAATAAAAAAACGACACACCTACCAACATACCTTCAGCATGTTACATTAAAAACATCATCGCCATCAAAACCCATGAATCATTGCATAACTCATATATTCTTACAACAGACCTAAATACCTATATAGAAAGCAAAAAGAACAAATCTATCTACTTGCCTTACCCTTGACCATCATGCCGCCGCCGGCCGTCGCCGTTGTCATCTTGCACACAAGGCACCCAAACTTATAAAAACAAACTATCCCTTCCTTTTTAACCGCACATAACCCAACAAACCAAGGAGAATTCCCAAAATATTATTTCACACTTTTTAATTCTCTGCATCTTAGCAAAGTAAATGACAATATATGTACATTGAATTTCATTCTTCTTTTCCTTTTTATGCCTATCCCTAACAAAAACATTCAGTCTACCTATTTCACTCTAACTATTATAAATAATAGTTTTCATTTCTTATTCTTACTAGAAATTCTCCACAAAACTCAATTTTCTCCACTGTGAAATTCGATGAGATTCTTTCACAATCGATCTGAAGATGGCAGTCCATTCGACATTCACCATGATAGTACTATAGTTTCTATATACAATGCCAGAATCGAAAAAAATACACGCCGAGCTAAAGTGGCGTCACCAACGAAGCATTGTTGCACAGAAAAATTTTGTCCATGATAGTACTATAGTTTTCATATAACGGGTGATTTTTTAGCTGGTTTGTTTTGGCAACACTGGTATTGACAGCTGACGTGTGTTTAGTTAGTACCTTGTGTCACTGTCAAACAGCTTCAGTTTGGTTTGCAATTTAGCCATGGATCGTCTTACAAATGAACAACGCTTGCAAATTATTGAATTTTACTATCAAAATTCGTGCTCGGTTCGAAATGTTCATCGCGCGCTGCTTCCATTTTATGGTCGGCATTCTCGACCTTCTGAGCAGTCTATTCGGAAGATTGTGACCAAATTTCGCACCAAATTTACTTTGTTGGACATTAAACCACCAACACGTTTACGTACTGTGCGTAGTGAAGAAAATATTGCGGCCGTATCAGCTAGTGTGACAGAAGACCGCGAAATGTCGATTCGGCGCCGTTCCCAGCAGTTAGGCCTTTGTTACAGCACTACGTGGAAAATTTTGCGGAAGGATTTGGGCGTAAAGCCTTTTAAGATACAGCTGGTGCAAGAACTAAAGCCAGCCGACCTACCACAACGCCGAATTTTTGGTGAATGGGCTCTTGGAAAGCTGGCCGAGGATCCGCTTTTTTATCGAAAAATTGTGTTCAGCGATGAGGCTCATTTTTGGTTGAATGGGTACGTAAATAAGCAAAATTGCCGCATTTGGAGTGAAGATCAGCCAGAAGCATTGCAACAGCTACCAATGCATCCCGAAAAAGCCACTGTTTGGTGCGGTTTATGGGCCGGCGGCATTATTGGGCCATATTTCTTCAAAGATGATGCGAATCGCAGCGTTACTGTCAATGGTGAACGCTACCGAGCGATGATAACAAACTTTTTTTTGCCCGAAATGGAAGTTCTTGACTTGCATGATACGTGGTTTCAACAAGACGGTGCCACATGCCACACAGCACGCGAAACAATGGCGCAATTGCGAGGCGAGTTTGGTGAACAGTTAATTTCACGTTTCGGGCCGGTCAAGTGGCCGCCTAGATCGTGCGATTTGACACCATTTGACTATTTTTTGTGGGGGTATGTCGAGGCTAATGTCTACAGGGATAAGCCCGCTTCGATTGACGCACTGGAAGCCAACATCCATGCATTCATTCGTGAGATACCGGCCGATATGTGTGAAAGAGTATGCCAAAATTGGACTCAGCGGATGGGCTACCTGAGACGCAGCCGCGGTCAACATTTGCATGAAATTATCTTTAAACATTAAATTGCAAGGTTCAAACTATCGATTCAAATAAATATTTCATTCATTTTTTCGAATTTTTTGTGTTTTTTTTTTTTTAAAAAGTTCTAAACCTCTTAAAAAATCACCCATTACAATCATTGTACATGAAAACTAGAGTACTATCATGAATAAATTTTTTTTGTGCAACAATGCTTCGTTGGTGGCGCTACTTTCGCTCGGCGGAGACTTTCATTTTTGGGAGACTGAATTTATCGGAGACACAAAACCTAGGTAGTTAGAGCAAGAGAAGTGTATTTTTCTCGATTCTGATAAGAACATTGTATATAGAAACTATAGTACTATCATGGTGAATGTCGAATGGACTGCCATCTTCAGATCGATTGTGAAAGAATCTCATCGAATTTCACAGTGGAGAAAATTGAGTTATGTGGAGAATTTCTAGTAAGAATAAGAAATGAAAACTATTATTTATAATAGTTAGAGTGAAATAGGTAGACTGAATGTTTTTGTTAGGGATAGGCATAAAAAGGAAAAGAAGAATGAAATTCAATGTACATATATTGTCATTTACTTTGCTAAGATGCAGAGAATTAAAAAGTGTGAAATAATATTTTGGGAATTCTCCTTGGTTTGTTGGGTTATGTGCGGTTAAAAAGGAAGGGATAGTTTGTTTTTATAAGTTTGGGTGCCTTGTGTGCAAGATGACAACGGCGACGGCCGGCGGCGGCATGATGGTCAAGGGTAAGGCAAGTAGATAAATTTGTTCTTTTTGCTTTCTATATAGGTATTTAGGTCTATTGTAAGAATATATGAGTTATGCAATGATTCATGGGTTTTGATGGCGATGATGTTTTTAATGTAACATGCTGAAGGTATGTTGGTAGGTGTGTCGTTTTTTTTATTATTTTCATCTAAGTCCTTAGATAGGTATGTTTGTATATAATTTGTATTAATATCTAGGTAGGTACTAGGTACCTAGTAGGTAGGTAGGTACTTACCTACTTAATTTTTATTTGAATCTTTATGATTATTTTTCGTTGATTTTTTTCTTTTTAAGGGGTAAGTTTAGAAGTTTGAAATAATTAGGGATGCAGGCTATTATCAGTGAGAAATTTGAACTTCTAACTTACCACTATGTCGCCATGGTAGATAGGTATACAGTCTTAAGGGCATCTAGTTATTAAATCATTAATCTTGATAATAAAAAATCGGTGAAATTCCTTTTAAATTATATGATTGGTTCATCGTCGACAATCGCATATACATATGCATAGGTAGTATAGGTATAGGTACCAATTTTCTAATTGGATTTTTAAAAAATCATAACTTCATTTCTACTGGGAAGAATGTTAAAGCTAACATGCGTATGTAGGTAGCTACCTATTAAAATTTAGGGGCTTATGGCGAGAGTCTATTCGACTTAAGACTATTCGACTTTTTGCGATTCTATCAAACTTGAAATTAGTATCGCCTTGCTCAGTAGACTTATTGAAAAAGAATCGATTTTCAAAAATAGAATAATAAAAGCTCGCGACTATAGCCTTATACTGAATTGTCAAATTTCCCCTAGAGTTTTAGAAAATAAATATAGTTTGACGAAAAATTGCCTTTTTTTTGATGAAATAAATAGTTTTTTTTTCAAAAAATAATATTCTATAGTGCGACTAAGTGCAAAAATGAACCTTTGGGTTTTAGACATAAGATGAAAATATGCATATATATACATATGTGTACAATATTTATGTAAGATCTTTTGTTAGCTTAAATTATGGCCCTAAAGCATCAAAGTCACGTTAATTTCCTGGCAAACATATTATTCACATTTCGAAATGGAAGATTGGGGGATTTATTTGTTGGTTGATTATAGTGCCAAGGCGAAAAAGAACACTTTTCAGCGTGTCGTGAATTTCGTGGAGTCGCCAAATTTATGGTAGGTAAATACATATTCATGAATTATGATAATGTGGTAGCTCCGTTAACTCCTTTGGGGTGGAGTCGTGATTTGTGCATTTTCAAAATGTAGGTACTTTCTCTAAAAGCCCTAATAATAGTTTTATTACAACTTGCAAAATCATTTAGCAGTTAAATGTAATGCTTCTTTGTACCAAATATAACATTATAGCTTTTTGCAAACGGAAGGACATTTGAAAAATTGTTAGACATCCATATAAATATCAATAAATACATCAGCATCAACTATTAAGACTTTTGGAAAAAAGTGAATTTTTATGATGCATTTTAAAAATGCACAATTTCTAAAGAATGTATAATAAGTTTATAAAAATCTTTAAAAAAAATGTATTATGGTAGATACCTAATTTTATATTGCAGCACATGTTTAGATGATTGAGCGTCTTGTAGGAAGGCCATCAAACATGGATAACGATATGAAAGTTTATATTGTACCAGAAGATATTCTTTTTCACTAAAATACATTCTTATTATAGGTTTAAAAAAATGTATACATAAAAGTCGATCAGAAATTTCTGATCGAAAAAAAAATCTATTTAGTAGAAAAAAATTGATTCTAATAGAAATTCGCAATACCGATGATAGACTCCCGCATTAAGCCCATTAGCCTTTTAAGGGGCTTATTGCGAGAGTCTACTCAAAAGTCGTATGCTAGGCGCATATTGAGACGCGTCCGGGGCGTGTGACGTGACCCTACAAGTGTCGCACGACACGATTTTAGAAACGTGTCATATCGTTCTTCGCATATTGATACGCGTGTCTCGTGTCGAAATACATTTTATTTGAAGCAAAATTCGTCTGATATATCGATTATTGAAATAAACTTAAAAAAACAAGTAATTTCTAAAAAATCAAACGATATTTTATTTTTAAATCTAACGACAGTTTATTATATTATTTTTTTCTTAAATATTTTTCTGTCAGATAACTATATATAATTAATTAATAATTATAAAAGATAATTATATGATTTTTATTCTATTTGATAAAAAATTAAATTCGATCAAGAATTTCTGATCGACTTAAGTCGACTAGATTTTTTCATAGTAGACTCTCGCAATAAGGCCCTAAATGTGGCTAAATTTTTGTATAAAATTTATTGAGGAAAAAATAACTTAAAAAAATAAATACATTTTCATAAAAAAAAATTATTTTTTTTACAAAACAAAAATTAACTTAAATAGGCATAAATTGGGTAACATTTTAAGGGTTGTCATATCTATATAATAACTATTTTTTGAAAGTGAAGCGTTATATGTATGTAGGTATGGGTATATATATTAACGCTCAGACCTGACTCACATGACCTGCTAGTATGTAAAAAATTTTCTATTTGTTAATGTAACGGAAACAAAGAAGGGGCGTTTGAATAAAAAAATCTCAATTTGATTCTTATCACTTTAAAAAAGTTACTTACAAATTATAAAATTAAAAAAAAACTAATGATAGCTTTAGGTATTTAATAAATTAAACAAAGATTTAAAACCAAAATTCTTGTGTACCGAAATCGGCTTTGAGAAAGGTAGTCACCCTAGGTATAGGTACCTATTATGTTTACCTTTATGTACTTTCAAAACTATTGTTTTCGATTTTTGTTGAAAAATAACTTTTATGAAAAAAAAAGTTTAAACTATGGGTATAAGCACTGAAGTTATTGTATGTTCCGGGTCTTAAGGACGAAAAAAATCCAAGCCATGTTTTCAAAATTATTTTAGTAAGACAAATTGTGGTAGGTAGGTATCCTCAATTAATTAATATTTTCATTAGTTTTAATAGTTAAAAAAAACATTGGTCTTGTAAATCAAAAATAAGAATATATTATTTTTAAACATTTTTAAAAAGATATTTCGATAAAACTAAAAAAAAAATTAAAAAATTCTTAACGAAAAAAATGATTGGTAGTTAGGTACCTTTATCTCCAGTCGGTAGGTACCTACATTGAACATTAATTTTGTTACCTATTTATTAAGGTATGAAGGTTAAAACGAGAATCTGCGTCAAAAATCAGAAATTAAAATTAAAATAGGTAGGAATTGTTACTTTTTGCAATTGGTTTATTAAAAAAAAAAATAGTGCGTGTAACTCAGTACTCGTGGCAGAAGTGAAACTTCTTTGGCGATCTAAAAATCTCGATCTGTAGGTATAGGAACATTAAGAGTAAGACTCAGCTGTGTTCTATATCAAAATGATCGATGGGCTGGGTAAAAATTTAAAGTAAAATTTAAAGTAAAAAAAAGGCGAACATTTAAAAGATATAAATCAGTTTATGAGAGTAGGTTTTCCGACTATTTCCAAGAATTCCTACACTCAAAATCTCTGCAAAATCAAAAATTTTTATAGGTATAGGTTTTATTTATTTTTCAACCATATACCTATAATTCAAATTTTTAGCGGACTCTCCTATGATTTAATTCAATTTTTTGAAATTAGCCTATTTTGAGATAAAATAATTTATATCTCCATAAAAATCTTAAATTAGTAAGATTCTTAGAATTTGCTTGAAAAATAAAAGTAAAATTTAAAACAACTTTAAAAATTTACGTTTAAGTAGGTCATGGTACCTACATAATATTAAAGGTAATATGTATCACTAGCGTTGTTATTTTGTTCAGTTCTGCGCATGTTGTCAAAATCAATAGTAAAAAAATTGAATTTCAAACAATCACCACAAATTTTTTTTTTTTTACCTACGTACCTTGATACTCACACTCAAAAATACAAAAAAAAAAAAAACAAATTGTGATTACTAAAACATTGTTTCATTTTTTTGTTCAACGTGATATATAGGTACTTACATACTTACCTACCTGTGTTTACCTAATTACATTTTTTAGCTGGTTGATTTGAAAAAAATTGTGGGGTAGGTAGGTAAGGTACATAAATAGTTACCTATGTAAATTGCTAGTTTTTGTGTAATAAAAAAATAAATCGGGTGGCACAACGGCTCATGAAGAACCAGGGCCTAGTGACTAACAACTCGCAACCATTCCTGTGTGCGCCTTTCGACAGGAATGGAAGGGACCTACAATTTTATGCCGAATCCGAACGGCTAGACGAGAAGCACTTATTCGTGACAAGTGATACTCTTGGAGGATTTGTCAATTCCTCGCAAGAGGCAATAGCCCTGAAAAAAAACTTTTTAGTTTTTAGGTGGTTTTTGTGTAAACGACTTTTTAAAAATGTTGTACCTACTAAGGTATAGGTATCTACCTACATAGGTATCTACATAATATTTCAAAAAACTGGTACACTAAAAAATACAAAATAAAACAATTTTTATTTGACAAAATTAGTTTCATCTTTTTTTGGACCATATTTATAGGCACCTAGCTAGGTACCTACCTGTTTATAATTCAGATTTTTAGCGCACTCTCCTGATTCAATCAATTTTTTTTAAACAGCTAATTTTGACACCTACTTGGTGGGATATCTCCTACTACCTACCTTACATCTTACATACCTAAGTACCTATACTCGCATTATTATAGGTATTATTAATTAACAGTCAACGTAAATGAACCTTCATAATGTGGGTAGGTACCTAGGTATAACTAGGTATATACCTACCTACCTACCTAAAAACCTGAAACTCAAACAAACAAATTACCTAGGTATAAGCCATAGACAAGAAATTTGTTTTTATTTTCTGTATCAAACACTTACCTATCTCAATTTAATGATTTCCGTACCAAAACCAACCTAGCCTCAATTGCCTACCTATATATACTTACGCATGGCTATATTTATCTTCCAGGCATAACAATCAACCTACCGTTGATAATAAACAAGTGCATATACACAAATGCAACCTATACATACAAATTATTCTTTCCCTCAAAAAAATCTACCCTTGCTTTCTTACTATACACGGTCAATGACACAATTTTGTCTACTTCTCGTCTCGCATATACCAAACTAAGCAACAAAAAATAACCATGTGCATTCAAAGAGGATACGAACATTTGTTTGTCATTATCTTCACCTTTTTCTCATTCTTGACGTTTAAAAAAACCTTCAATTGGTAATCTCGCTTACTCCATTTGATTCTTATCAGAATCGAGAAAAATACACTTCTCTTGCTCTAACTACCTAGATTTTGTGTCTCCGATAAATTCAGTCTCCCAAAAATGAAAGTCTCCGCCGAGCGAAAGTGGCGCCACCAACGAAGCATTGTTGCACAAACAAATTTTATTCATGATAGTACTATAGTTTTCATATACAATGATTCTGGTAAGAATCAAATGGAGTAAGCGAGATTACCAATCGAAGGTTTTGTTAAACGTCAATGATGAGAAAAAGGTGAAGAGAATGGCAAAAAAATGTTCGTATCCTCTTTGATTGAATGTGCGATGCAAGGTTATTTTTTTTGCTTAATTTACTGATTATGCTGTATGCGAGAAGAGAAGTGGACATACATTCATGTAAGTTAGCTTTTTGCGTCGTCGTTGTCATCAACCTTGAAGCAAGGAATATAGTTTTTTTTTTGCGGGAAAGAATAATGCGTGGATGTATACATTCTTATATCTGGCGTTTTTCTTTTTTGGCTCTAAATAAACCTCTGAGCAGAGGCTGAGCGATCAGAGCAGAGCTCTGAGCAGATTATGATCAGAGCCCTCAGACTTATTTATGAAACACATTTGAGCACTGAACTGTCATTTCATAGGTGTGTTACTAAAATACATTTTTGTTTACCTGATTTAGACGGGCGACTGTCCTGGGAATCCATTTTTATTTTTTTGTATTTCTTTCGTCTGTCAAATCACTGAAAAAAAGTGAAGTTGGCTTCGCTCAGCGTTTCGCTCGATGTGCTCGGTCATTTTATTCTGAGCTAATCGATTAAGCTCTGAGCTAGCTCAGATGGAAAAAAGAAACGCACTTTTTGAGCTCTGATATGTCTGAGCTAAAAAAAAAACATAGAATTTTTGTTTGACAGTTTCGTGATCTGCTCAGAATTAAAAAAGAAAAACGCCAATTATCAAGGGTAGGTTGATTTTAATGCGGGAAAGAAAAATATGTTCATGTTGTGTAAGTATATTTGTAGGTATAAATGCAATCGTATGTTATTGAGGGTAGTTTTTATATTAAATTGTCTTGCAAAGATTTCTTATTTGCCGTGAAATTTGTTGCAAGTGCAAGATTTTGAGCATATTTTTTTGCGGGAAAGGAAAATATACCTATGTAGGTACATAGGTAGATCTATTCGTATAAATTATGAATGGTACATAGGTTTTATTAATATTTAGGTTGTTTAGTAGTAGTAGTAATTTTTATTGAGGTTTTAGTTAGTTTTACGTTAAGATTTTATTACAGTTTATTGTTTTCACTTATACTAATTTTGCCGACTTAGACTTGGTCTGGCTATACATATTTTTAATTTTTCAGAAAGCTTTTGTTAATTAGCTTGACAGTTTAAATTTAATTCCAAATAGTTCACAGTATCGATAAGTATGTGTCCACTCAATAAAGACCATTAGAATTACAAACAGAAAAAATTACTTAACCTAGTATAAAAGGAAAAAAGGGGATTGGGAAGTAACAATTGAAAGAGACAAATGTAAACAAAAAACAGAGACGACAGAAGGTCTACTCCCCCTAGATACAAGATACGTGTATACAGAGCAAGGCAGATAGCCATTTAAATTGATATTTTACAGTTGAGTGAGAGTGTTGGCAATGTTTACACAAATATATTTTTTTTTTTTTTATTTTATTAAGAACAAGATAGTGAAGCATAATTTTATGTGTTATTATAGATACTAGATACTTTAACACCATACATACATATATTTTTCCTTTATAAAGCTTGTTTTTATACGAGCAAGTTTGTCGGTTTTACAATTTAGTTAAAATGATTTTAGAATTGTGTCTTTATAATTTTGTTAATTGTGGTTACTTAATTTGTTATATTTTTATTGATTATTGCTGCCATAGTTTTACATTGAAGATAACTAGTGGTTGAAATAAAGAAAAATTTGATATATTGATACTTTACTAGTACATTCAGTTATTTTTGATTTTTTTATGGAATGATTATGTTTTTATGCACTGACTTCAAGAGATGGGAAGTTAGCCTCTGTAGTTAGTCAAGTGACTTTTTTGGTAAAAGGGAGCGAGAAAAAGGTTGTCGTCATCAAGAAGGCGGAACATCGGGTCAGACCCTTCACTAAGAATACTGATAGGAGATAGGTAGTATATATCGGAGATCGAGAAATCGATGTTACTCGTATATATACTGCGGAGGACAGGGTTATCATGGTATTGTAGCATAGAAATCCTTTTTCTGGCCAGGATTGTGAGGTAATTTAGAAGTGGTGTGATTTTTGAATCCTCGTATATTAATCTGTTGCTATACCATTTTCCAGAGGGACTACGGGACTTGGAAATACATTTTCTAAGAACCTTTCTTTCAAAAGTTTGGAGCTCGCGTGCTACATTGGGGGTTATATAAAACCACAAAAGAAAACCGTAGTATAGAAGAGGGCGAACTAGAGTTTTGTACATTAGCATTTTAGTGTTTCTTTCAACTTCCTTGGAGTTGAAAAGTGTCTTGAGCATTGCAGCAGCCGCTTTACCTTTTTGCAGGGCATACCTTGCATGTTGATTTACTTTAAGTCTCTCATGTAGTTTTATCCCCAGATATTTTATTGATTGCTTGAGCGGAATTGTTTGACCATTTATTACGAGTTTCAAGTATTTGCTCTCCCTTACGGCCAGGTGGTGGCCTTTTCCAGAAGCATTTCTAAAGCAGATAAGTTCACATTTTTTGAAATTAAGGTTGATACCCCATTTTTGGTAGTATGGAATGATTGCATTCAAGTGTGAAATGATTTCCTTGAGAGCTTCATGACGTCTTTCATGGGGACTAAAGACTATTGTGTCATCCCCATAGAGGATTGTGTCAGAGTCATAAAAATGGACTGGGAAGTCAAAAAGGTACATGTTAAAAAGGAGGGGCCCAAAATAGACCCTTGGGGAACCCCAGCAAGGATAGGAATGGGAGATGATTTTTCGTTTTCAAAGATAACGGAGCAACTACGGTTGAAGAGAAAATTAGTAATAATTTTGATTTAATGGGGAGGAAGATTAAGAATATTTAGCTTGTAGATCAGGCCTGCATGCCAGACCGAGTCAAAAGCTTTGCTCAGATCGAGAGCATACGCCACTGTGCATTTCTTATCTCTTAGGTCATTGAAAATCTGGTTCTGAAGGAACAAGAGGGCATGTTCAGTTGAGTGTCTACTCTTATACCCTTGTATATAAAAACTATAGTACTATTATGGAAACGATTTTTCTGTTACTGGGAGTGTTCTCGTGAGGGCGCAAACATCGTGCCACGTTGGTTTGGAGAGATGTGAATGAGGATAGGAAGAGGAATAAAAGCTGGTAGTAAGAAGGAGAGGAGTATATTTTGTTGATTCTGACAGTTGCTGACAACAATTACCTGGTGTGAGTGAGATAGTTTTTCGTCATGGCAACGTAGGGGATTATTCGCACAAAATGAAAAAAATGTTCTCGTTGTCTTGGTGCATTGTACAACAGTATCGTTTTTTGTTTGAATTTGAATTTGCAAACAGATTTTTTTGTTGTTTTCTATCAAAGTCTATGATAGTAAACAATATACATAAATATGTCTATAGATAAGTTAATTATGATTTGATTTGCTTCGAATTTGTTGAAAATTTTCAATTTCAGCTGAAAACCACCGTTGCTAATTTTCACAATTCTTAGGCAAACATAGTCTTACAACGATGCTATATTTCTTTATGAGGCATTCAAGAACAAACATTTTTTTGGAAAAAAAAAATCCAGAAACATTTTTTTGAGGTTTTTTTTTTTTGGAAAAAAAAAACTAGAAAAAACACTTTAAAAGTAATTTTTGTACAGGTAAATTTATCAAAAGTTGGATTACTTTAAATGTAAAAAAATTGATAAAAACAAAGAATTTGTTTTAGCTACCTTTCAAAAAAATACTTTTACAGGAAAACAAATTTTGATAAAGTTAAAAAAAAAGTATTTTACATTTAAAAAACTCTTGATAAATTTAAGAAAAAATAGGTTTAACTTTAAAAAATATACTTTTAAAAGTAAAGAAATTTTGATAAAATTTAAAAAAGAATCACTTTTTACCTTAAAAAAAAAAACTTTTTAAGGTAAACAAAATTCGAAAATATTCAAAAAAAAAAAAAACAATTTAAATAAAAATTTTGGGAAAATTTAAAAAAATAAATATTTTTTTACCTTTAAGAAATACCTACTTAAGATAAAAAAAAAAAATATTTTTAAGAGTAGAGAAATTTAAAAAAATAAATTAATAAATAAAAATGGAAAAAATTAAAAAAAAGTATTGAATTATAAAAAATTAAATCTTTTTACTTTTAAAAAATACTTAAGATAAAACAAATTGAAAACAAATTTAAAAAATCTATTTTACCTTTAAAAAAAAGTATTTTTAAGGGTAGAGACATTTTGGCAAAATTTAAAAAATAAATATCTTTTTATCTTTAAAAGAAAATAAGATAAAACCAATTGAAAAAATTAAAAAAAAAATATTTTATCTATAAAAAAATGTTTTTAAAAGAGAAATTTTAGAAAAATTTAAAAAATAAATATCTTTTGCCTATTTAAGATAAGCACTTTGTTAATTTTTTAATTTTACTTAACGTTGTTAATTTTTTAACTTTGTTAAATTTTTACTTAACAAAATTCAAATTTCGTTTATGAAAATTGCATTAAGTAATTTAAATAAATTCGCATTCAAGCTAAGGAAATTTTACTTTACGAAGTATTTTTTTTAGTTCACGTAAAAAAATTCAATTTAGCTCACCTAGTTTAAAAATGCATATTCAAATTTTCAAAAACCAAATTTCAACTTTATGAAATAATATTGAAAAATTCACGTGCAAAATTCAATTGTGAATATTTTAACAATAACTATTAGGCAATGTTCAAATTTCGATTATGAAAATTGTGTGAAGTAATTTCAATAAATTCGCATTTTGTAAGGTGTTTGAAATGAAATTTGAACTTTATTAAGTAATTTTTAAAAAATTCACGTGAGAAAATCAAATTAAGTATTCTATTTTCAAAATTCCCGTGAATATTTAGACACTACTTACTCAACAAAAAAATTTCCAAATCTTGTTTTTTTAATTCCCGCGAAAAGTAGTGTGTGGAATTTTTAGTAGGTAGTTGGAAAATATGCAGATTAAAATTAATTTAAATCAAATTTTGTTTGTAAATTGTTATTTAGAGAATTTTTAAAAATTACTTATTAAATTCAAATTTCATTTTTAAAACTTTTTTCGCACGAATTTTCACATGGTGAACTATAAAATTTTTAAAAACGTTATAATCTAGGAAATTTTAAAAAATTATCTCATAAAGTTAGAATTTCACTTCTGGAAATGTTATAATTTCCACGTGAAAATTCCCCGTGAATTTTTTAACATAGCTTGTTTAGTTTTTGAAAACTTTATAGAAATTATTTATAATACTTTAAAAATTCATTCTTGGACATTTTAAAATGATTGTGAAAAATCGTTAATTTTTTTAAAGAAACTACACACAAAATTTAAAATTTCGCTTGAGAAAATATTAAAATCATTTTTAAATTCGGATTTCTTTCGAAAGAAATTTGCTTTTTCCTCGTCACCCAAATAAATGCATATAATTTTCTCATATTTTTTACACCTAATAACTTTCATTTTTGTCAACGAAAAGTTCACTTCACTTGGATGTATATGAAAATCTTTAGTTAAAAAGGTTTCGTACCGAAATTGTATAAATTATTAAATTTTATTTTGTTTACCATTTATATATGTATATTTATAATAGATAATATAAAATAATAAGTACCTACCTACTAAATGGCGTTCACCATCTAATATCATATATTTGTCATATCTCCTTTAATATGCACGCAAATATCAAACCACAAAATTAAAACAATTTCTTCCTATCCCTACTTGATATAAGAAATTCTTGTACAACTTAAAGTGGCAACATTACTCAACTTGCTACAGCATATCTCACACACAACGAAAAAAAAATAAAATCATTATTTCCTTTTAAAATTATATTTATTATCTTATTTCATATATATATCATATCTACTTAAATATGAATGCAAATATCAAACTACAAATTTTAAATAATTTCTTCCTATCCCTAGTTCATATACAAAATTCTTATATAACTAACTTATATTCTTTAGTGGCCCATTGGTTGTAGCCTTTTATTTGGGCATACAGTAATACTTACTTGACTTTGCTACAGCATATCTCGCACACAGCGAAAGAAAAAATACAACCGCTAATTCCTTTTAAAATTATATTTATAATCCTACTTCCCCGTTAAATAGAGCAAAAAAAGCTTCAAACTTCCCCTTCGTAAACAAAATTGGTGGAAGAAAATAACAAAAAAAAGTTTAGTGTTGACTCCGTTAAACTAGCTTTAATTTTGTATACGTCGTTCTCGTTCATTTATTGTTGCCTTGAACGTCATTCTAATCGTCAATTCCCTCAGTTTCTCCCTGTCCTGTACTCTCCAATCTCTACAATTTCGTAGTACTGGTAGTGCTCACCTCGAATCTCTCTATCGATCTTCTTCATGATAGTACTATAGTTTTTATATACAAGGCTTATACCCAAACTGTTGATACTGGACTAGATCGGAATCGTTGAAAAAGGCATTCATATTTGCGAGGATGATTTTTTCAAAAATTTTACCTAAATTTGAAAGTAGGGAGATAGGACGAAAATCTTCAAGTTTATTTGATCTGGCATTTTTACGGATAGGGATAAGATTAGCTATCTTTCAGGCGGAAGGGAAGTAGCTATTATTGATGCAGTTGTTAAATATTGGAGTTAGATGTTTGGCTAAGATGACTTTGGATTTACGTAGGACAAAATTTGAAATATTATCCGGACCAGTTGATTTTTTATTTTTAAGAGAAGAAATAATGAGTTCTATTGAGAATGGGGATGTTAAATGTGTGTTTGTAGAAGAATCCGATTTGTTCAAAGGGGAGAAATGTACTATAGGTGAAGTTGCATTCCAAGACGAGAAGGAACCAATGAGGTTGTAAGTATTTGACCATCAGATAAAAGCTCGTGAGAGAGACTACTCATGCTGTTTTTCCGACCAGAAATTCGGTTGATTGCTTTAAACACATTTGCTGAGGGATTAAGAGAGTTCAATTTTTTACGAAATTGAGTATTTAATTCGATTCTGACTCGATCTTTAATAATTTTACTCAGACACCCTATTCTGGCAGACAGATCAATAAAATCTTGGCTTGAGCGATCTCCGAAGTGGTGGTAAATTTTGTTTAGGTTTCTTTTCCAATTTTTCCTTGTTTTGAATAGGTCAAGAGTCTCATCAGATATATTGCGATGGTTAATTTTTATTACTTTGTTTTTACTATAGGAGGAAATACAATCAGCTATTGAATTTGACAAGGATGAAATATGATTATCTATTTCCAAATTGGAAAGATTTCTGTCAGTGGGCAAGTCAATCGAACTCAGTCTTGAATTTAAGGCTCTATTGTAGTTAGCCCAGTTTGTGTTCTTAAAGCATGTACAATTCCTAGGGGGGGTTCAAAAGGGGGAAACATTTTGGAATTGTAAATTCAAATACACAGAGAAATGATCTGACATGGCGTCAAGGGTTAGGCACACTAGATTGTCATTTGGAGACCTAAGATTGGAGGAAATTAGAAAAAAATCGATGTGGGATCCAGAACTAGTTCTAGTAGGTCCCTCAGCAGCTACGATATCATAATTAAGAAAGTGATTGTAGGCATACCATTGGGCTAAATGTTGATTTAAATTTGTTGTTACATCACCCCAGACTGGGTGACGAGAGTTGAAGTCTCCTCCAATAATTATGTAATCGTAGCTGCTGACAGCATCAAGTAACTCATCTAGAGCAGGACAAAGGTGGGAACCAGAATTACAAGGAATGTAGATTGAAACTAGAGCTAGGGTTTTTGTTAAATTCAAGACGGTTAGTGGGAGGAGCGCTATTGAAGCTGAAATTTTGTCATTTAAGAATTTTTTTGTGAAATATTTGAAAGAGTTGTTAATCAGGATGCCTGTGCCACGTCCAGAGTTGTTACTTATAAAGTCAAAGCTATTATTGAACCTAAAGTTGCGGTTAATTTTAAAACAAGTTTCTTGGATGAGTAATGCTTAGGGCTGAGTATCATTTAGAAGATGCTCAATCTCAATCTGTTTGTCGGGGGTGAAGGAGTTGACGTTAGAGGTGATGATACTAAGATTCATGGTGAAGCGGGGGAGATTGAAGCAAGGAATAAAATGAAGGCTTCAGGCTTCTGAGAAGCCTCGAGTTTAGAGAAGTTAACCCAAAACGAATTTATTTTAGAGAAGAGGTCATTAAAGGAAAGACCCAACAGTTTTTTTGACTCATTTAAGAAGTCCGAGATAGAATTACCCGAGGAGGTACTTGCTGGGGTAGGCAAAGCGCTCGTATTTCCCTTGACCATATTGGAGTAAGAAATGCCATATTGCGGCATACTATTTGTTAAGTTAAAAGCGGAGTGATTTGCATCGATTCTTACGTTTTTCTTATAAAGAGGCTTTACTGCCTTTTTTTTTTTTTTAAGGAATTCACTCTTTTTAGGGCAATCTTTATAGCTAGCAGGATGACCAGTTGTGCCGCAGTTCACACAAGAAGCCACTGTAGACTCATCTTTTATTAGAGGACATTTTCCAACCAAATGGACCTCAAGACATTTCACGCATCTTTCTGCGTATGCACAAAATGCGGACACGTGCCCAAACCTCTGGCACCTATAGCACTGTTTAGCACCCGTACTTCGAACCGAGTCCCATCGAACTCTGTGCCTTTAAATAAATTTAAATGATTTGATTTTAACTAAGCTTTCCCTGTCCTCCACCGTACAGAGAAACATATCATATTTCTTTCGACCAATTAGTTTCGGAGCTTTTAACCTCAACCCTCAGGGTAGGATCCAACCTAGAAACCTCAGCCCTCACATCAGCGAAGGTATAATTACCCGATATGCCCTTCAGGACGACACCAAACCTTCTCTGCTCCTTCGGCGTAAATGAGAACGCATCGACTTTAAGAGTTTTAAAATGATCAATTAGAAGGCGGTGCAGTCCCAAATCCTTTACAAAAATTTTTAACTTGCCATAACCTCTAGAATCATATTTAACATTTTCGAGACTAAATTTAAAGCTAATGATAAGTTGTTCTACAGATTTTGCTGTTATACCTTTAGTAAAAATTGGGGGGCACCAGGATCCATTGCTCTCCCTCTGCTGTGTATTAGAGATGTTGCTGCTGCTGTTGTTGCCGCGGGTGTTGTTGCTGCTGCTGCTGGCTTTAATGGGCGCTTCGGAGTCATTCTTATTACTGGAGATTTTTTTACCATCATTAGATTTGGGAACTCTTGCAGGAGATGCTCCCTTCTCATCGTTGTCGTCATCGAATCCATTGTCAAGTGCTGCAAAGCGGTTTTGATTAATTGCAGGTTCCACTGCCAATTTTTTGGCCACTTTAGTCGAAGATATTTGGCGTCTTTTTCGTGCCATGATATTTGAGAACTTATCTCGGTCTAAAAGTTCTAGAACTTTTTCAGTTTCAGTTGAACATTGTCCATATTGGGACTCGGAATTGCTACCGGGAACATTATTTGCGTTACCAATGATAACGTTGTTGCTGAGGGGATGAAGCGTCTCGTGCACTATATCCGTCTCGTTTTCACCACCGATAAGGGTATCGTCTTCTTCTTCTTCCGTTTCCATCTCTACCGTCTTACGCGCCAACGAACTGATATTGTTGTCGCCGACTAGCCACCAGTTATTAACTTTGGACTCAATTTCTTTTTTTTCAGCATCGTTGAGTAATTGCGATGGAGGCAAATTCCCAGACGAAGTGGATATTTTAGGTATATCAGGAGGAACTCCTGGAGGAGGCCTCTCCCCGTCCGCATTCATATCACAAGGTTAGATATTTCCAAGGAAAAATAAACAATAAACAAAATTAATTTGTGAGCACACTGGATAATACGTCTTAACTCTGCAAGATCACAAAAGAGAATGATATTTAGGTTGTTTACATAATTTGAGTTTGACTTGAAATGTTTTGAAGAAATTTACAATTTATTATGCCGACAAATATAGGTCGGTCCATACATAATGCATAACTATATGTAGGTAGGTATGAAAATAAGTTATGAAAAACGGGAGAATTTCTATGCAATGTTGAGCTGGGTAAGTGCTTGGTGGTAGGTAGGTTGTATTTGCTTACCTACTTTTAATTCACAATTTATCATACAAGCAGGCATGTAGGATGTAGGTATAGGTATGTACCTACATAGGTAGATATGATTTAATTGTTTGACACTAGAGTCTGTCAATGTGGTGGTTGAATTTCAACCAGTGTTATTTATTTTTTTCAAATCAACCAATTGCAAAACGTGCCAACAGGTAGGTACCTATCTACTTACCTATTTTAATTTTTATTTCCGATTTTTTGATTCCAGGTAGTTTACAAAATAAATGTTTTAATGTAGACAGGTAGGTAACTACCTGTAGATACCTTCCTACCAATAACCTTTTTCGTTAGGAATTTTTTCCTTTTTTTAAAATTTAAGTGTAAAATAAATTTGAAAAACTTAAATATGAATTTTTGCATACCTAACGCAATAATAATAATTATAAATTGTTCCTATTTTCGTGAACTTTTTTTTATAAATTTCTAAAAGGAATACAATTTTAGAAATTTATAATAATTTTAATTAGTTAGTGTTTGTTTTAATGTTTAAAGCTTAAAAAAAATTTCAGTCAAAATTTAGAAAAAAAAAAATTGAAAACAAAATTTATTTGCATTTTTACTTCTGAATTTTACGTAATATTCTTTGTTCCAAAAACGATTGCTGTAATTAGTTTTTAGTCAAACGCTAAGAACCAGGAGCTGATATATAGTTTAGTTTAAGAGAAAATCGAAACTTATGAAAGTACTTTTTTCTTCCAAAATTATTTTTTTGAGTAGGTATTTAGTACGTGTATACAGGGTGGTTTGCATAAGGTGTCATAAAAGGCTAGAGCGTGTAGGTTGGACTTAGACAAGACAAGATTCGTATGGGAGGGGGGTCTATTTTCATCCGTTTAGGCGGGAGGGGCAATTTCCAAAAAAAAATCACTTAAAACAGAAAAAAAAATATTAAAAAATTATAGTAACACTAACAGAGTGCCGCTATAGCATATTGAAAAGCCAAAAGTCTATTCTTTAATATAATTTTTAAATTAAGTTGTTCGAGTGAATAGTTTTTGAAAAATAAATTTTCCAAGTAAAAATTTTGGAAAAAAAAAATTTCAAGCTAATTTTTTTCAAAAATTTATGTAATTAAGCATAATTTTTGTTTTCAAAACTTAATGCTCTTGTCAATTTTTAGTCAAAAGCTGGAAACCGTATGGATCTAGGACTTTTACTTTTCAAGATATGAAAAAAATTAATGAAGCAACTTTCACATTAAACTAAGAAGAAACCGGGTAAATGATCATTTCAGCAACCAGTTGATTATCGTCAAGTTTAAGTTGTGAAAATTGGCAGAAAAATAGTTATAATATTAAACGATTGTTGACAATGAACAAATCAAAGTAAATCTTATGGATTTTATTTGAATTTTTATGAATTTTAAAAAATCAATTGTGACACTAATAAAGGAGGTACAGATTAAAAAATGAGTTATCAAATTAATGGTTATTTTATTGAGATTAAATATAAGAAAAAACCAATTCAATCCATGCCTACACGCACATGGTATTAAGTAATATGTGTAAAAATTATATATTGTTAAAATGTTAATTTATCAGCTCAATAGTACAATAGAAATATAATTTTTTTATACAAATTCCTGGAACATATAACTATAATTCATTAGTATATTGGAAACCTTTACCACTGTTTATTGAAAAGATATTAATAAAAAACCAAAAAAAAAAAATTCTAAATGTTTACCCTTTCTTAAATAAATTTGTCAAATGATAAGTTAGAAAGATAACATTTTTATCATTTAATTGCCATCAAATATATTATATAGATTTTAAAATTTTAGATTTTTCCAACTACCCGTTAAAAATCATATAGATTGAAAAATTGACCAAAATAATTTACCCTTTTTCAAAAATCATTTTGGGTATGAAAAAAAAATCCTGTCAAAAATTGCTTAGACATGGATAATTTTTTTTATCATCCCCTATACAAATATGTAAAAATAAAAAAAATTAAAAATGTACCCCCTTATAACTACTAAGTACTTTTCGAAACGACTATTTATTAATTTTCAGTTGTAAAACCGGGTATATCTAGGTTTGTAGATTTTTAATAAAGAAAAAGTTGTGCATATTTTGTTGCCTAATTTTTCAATATCTTTCAAATACAAAAATCATGTTTCTACGAAGTCGCGTTTAGAAGTTAGTTTTTTTGACTTTGATTCAGTTGTACCCTATTAAATGTGCGAATTTCCAAAATTCCGTTCTTAGTGCAACCCTGAATATAATTTGCTATTATATAAATTTTAGTATATAGATACCTTCCTACTTTTAATACTTCTAGTTTAAGCTGTTGCAATTTTTATTCTTTCATTTATATCTATAATATAAATAAATTAACATTCACATACAAATAAGGTACGTACCTTCTTACATGTACCTAGTACCTACCTAGATATTAATACAAATTATCTACAAACATACCTACCTTTCTAGGTTAAAATAAATAAGCGACAAACCTAACTACCTACCATGAGCCATACTCATCAAAAAACATCATCGCCATGAAACTCGTGAATTATTGCATCACTGAAATTCTTGCCAACAGACCTACATACATTAATATCTAGAAAGCAAAAAAAAAAAACAATCTACCTATGCCTTGACCTTCATGCCGCCGCCGGCCGACGCGACGTCGCGATTGTCTTCTTGCATTGCACACAAGTTGTAAAAAAAACCACCCCTTCCTCTTTAAGCGCACAAGACCCAACAAACCAAGGAGAATTCCCAAATTTTGTTCACACTTTTTAATTCTCTGCATCTTTGCATAGCAAATTAATCGACAAAAAAATGTAAACCATTGTATATAAAACATATAGTACTATTAATGAGTCGAATTTCGGGACGATAGTCTAGGCCTATAGGTGGAGTGATTATCGCTAGAGAGATTTAATGAGATTTTCAATGTGTTTTTAACTCTACATTATGTACAGAGCAAATGCCCTCCCAGGCCAGTGGCACCGCCACCGTCGTTTTGGTTTTTTGATAGTACTATAGATATTTATATACAATGATGTAAACCTAACAAAAAACATTCATTCTACCTATTTCACTCTAACTATTATAAATATAAGTATTCCTTACTTATTCTTACTAGAAATCCACAAAACTCAATTTTCTCCACTGTGAAATTCGATGAGATTCTTTCACAATCGATCTGAAGATGGCAGTCCATTCGACATTCACCATGATAGTACTATGGATTTCATATACAAGGAAAAAACTATATTCCTTGCTTCAAGGTTGATGACAACGACGACGCAAAAAGCTAACTTACATGAATGTATGTCCACTTCTCTTCTCGCATATAGCATAATCAGTAAATTAAGCAAAAAAAATAACCTTGCATCGCACATTCAATCAAAGAGGATATGAACATTTTTTTGCCACTCTCTTCACCTTTTTCTCATCATTGACGTTTAACAAAACCTTCGATTGGTAATCTCGCTTACTCCATTTGATTCTTACCAGAATCGAAAAAAATACACTCCTCTTGCTCTAACTACCTAGTTTCGTTTCTCTGATAAATGGAAGTCTCCCAAAAATTGAAGTCTCCGCCGACAATTGTCTCCCAAAAATGGAAGTCTCCGCCGAGCTAAAGTGGCGCCACCAACGAAGCATTGTTGCACAAAAAAATTTTGTCCATGACCCTTGTATATGAAATCCATAGTACTATCATGGTGAATGTCGAATGGACTGACATCTTCATTCAGTGGGCAAAAGAATTTCATTAAATTCCACAACCCTATCTCACGGAGACATTTGAATTTTGTGGAGAATTATTTGCAAGAATAGGAAAGGAATAGCCTAATTTATAACAGTCAGAGTGAAATAGGTAGAAGGGATGTTTTTTGTTGGTTTACATTTTTTTGTCGGTTACTTTTCTATGCAAAGGTGCAGAGAATCCATAGTACTATCATATCATGTAATATAAGACAAATTGTTAATATAATAAAAACTGTTGGATGATTTTGAGTTTGACCTGAAATTTTTTACAAGAAATTTACAATTTATTATGCCGAGGAATACCTATATAAGTCAGGGGCGTATACAGCTTTAGTTCTTGGGGGGGGTCATGCCAAAAAAAAATAACAGAAACTAATATTTGTTAAAAGTCAAGTGCCTTATATTTTTTTTCTTCATATTTTACTGTGCGTAGATCTCCCAACCTTGCTGGAAGAAGTGCCTCAAGAACTAAAGGAATCCCATTGGCTTCAAAATGATGGTTGTCCAGCACACTATGCTGTGCCTGTGCGGGCATATTTAAATGCCAGATATCCAGGCAGATGGATAGGACGTCTGGGACCAATTTTATGGCCACCCCGTTCACCAGACCTAAACCCATTTGATTTTTTTTATTGGGGATGCATTAAGGAAATCGTATACAGCAAGCCGATCAGGTCTTTAGAGGAGCTAAGAAATCGTGTGGAGGCAGCTGCATTACAAATTTCTGAGCAAAACCTTGCACGTTCACTAAGACGTTCATTTATTCGGAGGTGCAGAACCTGTATAAGAGTGGGTGGAAAACAGTTTGAGCATTTGCTTTAAATAAAAAAAAAAATAAAAAATTATCTATTTTTGTTTTTGTTTTCTAACTTAGTGATCATGTGATTAAAAGCTGGCTCAAAAACTTTTTGTTTAGAGAAAATAACAAATAAACTAATAGCAACCAACAAAATATTTGATGGATTTGTTAAAGCCCAATAGAACAGGTAAAATTCAAAACAAGCTCGAAAATGTAACCGTTTTTTGCACTTTTTTGACATTTTTATCAATAATGCATTCGGCCCTAGAAGTTGAAAGCTTGGTTTTATCATTAGGACAACATCGTAGAAACAGCCAATAAATCAAAAATCTGCTATGTTCAACGCTTGGTATTATTTTCACGTTTACTGTGCTAATTTTGAAAACTTTTGTTTTTGCTAAATTTACTCTAGTATTGCAGATTTTAACTAATAACTTGCTATTGACTCTAGATATAATAATAAGTAATACCATTTTGAAATCTGCATTTAACAAGCATATTTTTAAAATAGTTGGCCACTCAGGTATTCATGCATTTTTTTATACCAGCTATGATTTAACTTTTTCAAAAATTATTTGTTTTCACATTTTGCATTGAAATTCAATGTTAAATCATTTTTTTCTCTAAGAAGTCCAACAGTTATAATAATTTTCTGCTACTTATGTGTTGGCACAAGTAATGTTAAATATTCCTGCAAAAAAAAAATGATGGAACTCATTCACTTGTAGTCGTGGTATTCAAAAATGTAAAGTAAGAAAAAAAATAATGCACTGAACAACAAAATGCATATAACTTTTCTTGTGGTCGGGATAGAACTTTTTTTTATCAGTTTTCAGGACGGTCATAAAGTCTACTATGCGGCATTTCAGGGTTATCCATTACTTACGGGACACCCTGTATAAAAGAAAAGGGAAACAATCTTAATTGACTATACTAAAGGGTTTTCCAATAGGGACGGGTTGATTTTGACAGCTCGTGGCGGCCATATTGTTTCTTTTACTTTCGGTCAAAATATCGTCTTTTAATCAGTAACTACAGACAAATCATCATGGTGAGTTACAGCGTCGAGCAACACGTGCAAACGATGTTTTAGAGCAGTTAGAAGTTTATCCCAATTTTGGTCGAAAAATCATCACTAGCGATGGGGCCCGTCTTTGGATGAATGGGTACGTGAATAAGCAAAATTGCCGGATTTTGGACGATACTAATCCACGCGAGATTCACGAGATGCTACTGCATCCAAATAAAGTTACTGTTTTGTGTGGATTTTGGGCTGGATGCCTGGAGGCGTCATCGGTCCGTACTTTTTCGAAAATGATGCTGGCCAGGCCATCACCGTCAACGGCGATCGCTATAGGTCGATGACCACCAACTTTCTGTGGCCTAAATTGTATGATATGGACACTGAAGATATATGGTTTCAACAGGATGGCGCTACGTGCCACACAGCTTAAGACACAATCGATATTCTGCAGAGCGGTTTCCTGGCATGGTTATCTCGCGCCGAGGCGACGTGAATTGGCCACCAAGATCGTGTGATTTGACCCCTTTGGACTTTTTCTTGTGGGGCTTTCTTAAGTCGCAGGTCTATGCGAATAAGCTGCAAACCACCTCGACCCTCAAAGACAACATAATCGATGCCATCGGTCAAATTCAGCCTGATTTATGCGCCAAAGTCATCGAAAACTGGACCTTTCGAATTCGCGCCACCCAGCGAAGCCGGGGCGGCCATTTGAACGATGTTATATTACTATAATAGGGCTCTCAAATAAAGATAAAACCTTACTGATATCTTGTTTTATTCAATTTTAAAATCGACCCGCCCTTAATGGGAAACCCTATAATACATTACCTTTGTTAAAAATAAGTTAAAATAATTAAAAATCGTTCATATCCTGGAAAAAGATATCGTACCTTTACTCATTTAATTTCAAGACAGTTAGGAATCAAAAGTCGGCTTGAAATAGCAGACTACGAATGTAATACTAAATTTTCACTACGCCAAGTTAGGCAATTTCGTTGAAAATATATATTTCGAACTGCCAAAGCCAATTCAAAATGAAATGAGCTACCTATACAAAAAAATTAACAAATTTAAGACGAAAACACTTTTTTGGTATTTGCAAAGTTACCTGATTTTTGGTTCCAAAGAAAATTAAAATGAACAACTGAGTCGAACGAACCTTTATTAGCTGGACCAGTGACCGCGCTCTTCGTTTTTATTCCTGACTGTTACATTTTTTATTTCGGAGGGCCTCAGAAACAGCATACAGCAATCTCCAGTTGCCTGACCGAAAAAAATCAGTTTAGCTAGCTGTCAAAATACTGAGGAAAAAAGTTTTTGGATGCGCTTGATCATTTGTTTTGAATTTTATTCAGAATTTATTTTAATCCTATCAAAGTTTTATTTCAGCGAATTGACGATGCAGTAAAAATTAATAAAATATCATAGGTACTGTGCACTGTTTTCTGTTTCTTAATTTTAGTAAATAGATATAAATATTCACTACTGAAAATGAAAACAATAGCTCTGATTTTCAAAAATGACCACTTGTGTAAATTGCTTTTTTTACAATAGTAGAAAAACTAAAATACATTACATATTCGTATTATAATTGAATACAAAAATTCGTTTTCGTTGCGTTTCAAGAAAAGTGCGAACAAAGTTGACGAGTGATTTTGATATGCCTCTGATTTGAAAAAAATGTATGTCTCTAAGACTGCCACCGATGGAAAAATGAAAGGCTCCTTACAAAATAAATATGTACATCAAATATACATAATCTTTTTATCTTTCTTACCAGTAAGCCTTTCTAAAAAAAATAATGGACAAAGTTGTTAAATTCTACGAGCCTAGTCGCTTTTCGTCAATAATTCCATCCAACTGGTCAAACGGTTCACCGCAAGGAGTTCCAAAAAATCTCCTTTACCATAGCTATTGGCTTTTGCATTATGGGATTCATATAGGTTACTTGTAAAAGTAATCCACATCCAAATCAAAAACAATATTGGTTGATCGTAAATGTTGAATAAGTGCAAACAAAATCCTTTCGTAATAGGTTTTCATCATAGTTTTATATATTTATATATATTTATGTTTACAATCAAAAAAAAAAATCGAAAGTTATCACTTTTTTTGCTTTTAAAAATAATCTGTCATACAAAAATCAAACAAAACAATTTCTGTATGTGTTCTATAATGTGTTTAAAGATTTAATTTTCAGAAAAAAAAATGTTCTTTTTTTGAAAATCCTATTAGTTTTTACTTTACTGAGTGAAAATTTGGTAACAACTCCGCACTTTGATTTATGTTTGGTTTAACAGGTTTTGGCTGTCATCTCAAAACGGCAACTAGCCTATGCATATATTTTAAGATTTGAATGTATTATCATATGAGAAGTTTGTTGTTATGTTAAATTTGAAGTATACGAGGAAGAAAATGAAAGTATCATCGATTGACTACAAAATAACGTAGGTATTCCATTGCCATGAAAATTAAATTTCTTATTGAATTGAAGTTACCAACATTCAAATTCTCTATTGAATTCTAAATTAACAATCGAAAATCCTACTAGCTTTCTAAGTAACCCTTTCTTTTGTTTTTCTATGTGGTTACTAAATAATTATTTCAGATCAACAGAATAATCTTGAGTTCTCGGGGGGGGACATGACCCCGTGACCCCCCCCCCTGTATACGCCGTTGATATAAGTTAATGAAAAAAGTGAGAATTTGTATGCAAGTTGAGGTAGGTAGGTTCTTGGTGGTAGGTAGATTGTATACCTAGGTACAGAAAATAAAGAAAAATTTCCTGTTTTTGGCTTGAAATTTGTTTGTTTGATTTTCAGGGTAGGTAGGAAGGAGGTAGGTAGGTTTTTTTTTAGTTTGACTTTTCATTCACAATTTATCATACGGGTAGGAATGTAGGTAGGTTTGACACTAGAGTCTGTCAATGTGGTGGTTGAATTTCAGCCAGTGGGCGATATCATAGTGGTTAGGTAGGTTTTATAAGTTTTAGTTGTCAAATAATTTTTTTTGTTTGAGTGTAGGTTAGGATGGTACCTACCTACCTAGCAATTTTTGAAATATATACCTAGATACGCTTATGTACCTACAACATTGTTCGTTTAATTAAAACTACCTATAGGTATGTATACTACATAGGTACCTATGTAGCTAACATTTTTATTTTTCAAATCAACCAGAAGGCGAAAATGAATGTAAATTGCAAGACGGACAGTACACTGAAAATTGAATTATACACAGCTAAACGTAGGTATGCACAGCACATACTTAGTATATGTATACAGGGTGTCCGGTAATTCGTAACCCATACTTTGGCATGTGATTTTTGGTCATATTCTAAGAAAAAAATTGTTTTATAGTAAAGTCTGATTTTCAACTTTGACATCATTTTTTGAGGATTTAAAAAAAGGCAAACTTTGGTGTACCCTGACCCCTGTTAAAGTTAATTTCTCTGTCAGTGCTAATGGTAGGGACCTCATTTTGGACTTTTTTTAGTTAGAAATAACTAGCCTTTAAAACTACGTTTAAGTTAAGCCAATATGTGTTTAGGGTTGCTAGATATTTATTTATTTTAATTTTATTTTAAATGGTGTTCAAATTTTCTTGCCCTAGCAAAATTTTGACTTTGAGGTCAATTTTTTTCTTCAAAAAATGCCTAATAACATAAAGTTTTATTATTTTTACCTGATGAACAAAACAATAATAAAAAAACCCATTAATAAGTGCAACCAAAAACCCATACATTTTATGAAACTTGGGAAAATCTAAACCAGGTAAAAAATCGAATTTTGGGTTTTTACATACTTTTATTGCAGCACCTGTTTGATTGGGTTCAAACGGTTATAACTGTCTATTTGAACATAGCTTTGGCAAGTTTTATAGCTTTTAAAAACTACAGAAAAATAGGCAATTTTTGAAATATAAAACCTGTATTGAGCCATATGAATTTTGTTCAGGGAGCACTTCAGAAAATTGAGGCCAAAATTTATTTTGGCAAAGTTCAATATTAACTAATGAATTTTAGGCAAATGGTGATGCCAATGAAAAATATTTTACTCAGTAAAGTTAGTGGAACTATAAGTCAATTTTTTAATGCAAAATTAAAAAAAAAACTAAAATCAATTGTGGACAGGGTGAGCAAGAAACTGTTTCAAAGTAAGATTTTTTTTTCAAATTTCAAAAAATAGCCGTTACTCGAGAACTGCTATGATTCGGTATGGAAAAGTTACCAAATTTCTCATAGGGTATGCCCTGGCCTTTCACCAGTTCTTGGTTTGGACCATTGTTAATGGGACACCCTAGGTAGGTACATATACAGATCAGACTTGATCTCAATTTATTTTTTAAATTTTGGTACACGAATTTGATTTCGGTATATTTGTATATACCGAGGCTTTTCTTTGATACGCGGTACACAGCGTTAATTTTCGGTACTGTACCGGTCGTTTTGGTACAGGACCTTAGGTATATCTATACTTTTAAAAACTAAAAATCTTAAAACAATTTTTCTGAAAAACAATTTTAAAAAGTGAGAACGCCGGGACGAAACGACAATTTTTATGGACTAAAGGCCGTTAAAATCTATATTGAATCAATTTTAAAAATACTTTTTATTTAACAATTACCTTAAACTAGAGAACAAAAATTGGAAAAAATGTATTTAATTTTTTTTCAAAATTTTACTTGACTAAATACTACTTTTTTCTTTATAAACTGCTTCAATTAATTTTTAGTCAAACATTTAAAACTAGAAGATCATTTAAACATTATAATCCAGGAAAATTAGACATAAATTCCTACAAAGTTCGGAAAAATTATATACAGGGTTTTTGTTATTGAATCAGCTTTTTAATGGTGTTATGAATTTTTGAGTAAAAGTCCTCATCGTTCCTAGCTCCGCGTCTATTAAAAAGAGGGGGTAAAAGGTCACGAAGCATGGTATTTCGCTGATTTTGATCAAACAAAAATCGTCGACTAATGAAACATGACGTTAATATTTCAATTTATCATTGAAAATTAGGATCAAAAGCGTGCCTACAAATATCTGGGGTGAAAGGGTGTTTTAAAGGTAGGGGGGGGTTGCAGAATGAAGAATGGGGTGTGTATTTATATTGAAAAAAGTTTATAAAATAGTGTCAATGAAATTGTGATAAAATGTGATATTTGTCATGATAACGAAGTCATGAAGAGGGTAGAGGGGTGGTTTTCGAGGATGGGTCAGGGGGTATTCAAACCACAAAAAATTATTTTGAGGTAACCTACGCATATGGCACATCGTTTGTCCACTTTTTTTCACAATTTCACTGACACTATTTTATATACTTTTTCATTATAAGTCCACACCCCATTCTTCAATCTACAACCCCCCCCCCCCCCCTACTATAAAAACACCTTTCACCCCAGATATTTGTAAGCACGCTTTTGAACCTATATCTATATTTCAATGATAAATTGAAATATTTACGTCATGTTTCATTAGTCGACGATTTTCGTTTGATTAAAATCAGCGAAATACCATGCTTCGTGACCTTTGACCCCCTCTTTTTAATAGACGCGGAGCTAGGATCGATGGGGACTTCTAAGCAAAAATTCATAACACCATAAAAAAGCTGATTCAAAAACAAAAACCCTGTATATAATTTTTGTATTTTATAACCTTTCATTTGATACTTCCTTTATAAATATCAAAAAATAATTGCCCAAGTTATGGCCATTTACGAGTATTTTATGTATAGGTATATAATTATGTATCACTATTTTTTTTTAAATTTTTTTTATAGCGATAAAAATCAAATTTTAATTTTTTTTTTCAAACGCCCCCACTTTGTTCCCGTTAGATTAACAAATAGAAAATTATTTACATACTTACTAGTAGGTCGCAGGTCGCTAAAGGCGTCCGTCGCCAAAGGCACTATGTTATTTAATGTGAGTCAGGGCTGAGCGTAAATACCTATATATGTATATAAATTAGTTGACTACCTCACGCTTCACTTAAAAAAAGAAGTTATTTTAAAGATGTGGCAACCATTAAAATGTAACTCAATTTAGGCTTATTAAAGTTAGTTTTTTTTGTAAAAAGTTAATTTTTTCCTTGTACAAAATTTAATTATTTTAATAACGTTAATTTTTTTTTTTTTTGTAAAAAAGTTTTTTTTTATAAAAAGTTAATTTTGTTGTAAACAAGTTAATTTTTGTTTGTAAAAAAGTTAATTTTTTTTGTAAAAAAAGTTAATTTTTTTCCTCAATAAATTTTAAACAAAAATTTAGGGACATTTAAAGGCTTATTTTAATAGGTATCTTAATTTGAAAATTCTTTCCAGTAGAAATGAAGTTAGGATTTTTTAAAACTCCAATTAGAAAATTGGTAGGCGATTGTCGACCATGAACTAAACAGAGAATTTCAAAGAAATTTCCCCAATTTTTAATTACCAAGAGTAACGATTTAGGTAATACCTAGATGCCCTTAAGACTCAACAACATGGTCAAATAGTGGTAAGTTATAAGTTCAAATTTCTCACTGAAAATACTAAATAATGGTAGCCATCATTCCTATTAATTTCAAATTTCTAAACTAACACCTTAAAAAGACAATAATCATCGAAAAATAATCATAAACATTCAATTAAAATTTGGGTAGGTTTAGGTACATACCTACCTACAAGTTTCTACCTAGATATTAATACAAATTATATACAACCATACCTACTTTTCTAGGTTAAAATAAAAAAGCGACATGTCGCTGTCACCATTGTCTTCTTGCACACAAGACACCTAAAGCTGTAAAAAAAAAAACACCCCTTCCTCTTTAACAGCACAAAACCCAGCAAACCAAGGAGAATACCCAAAATTTTATTTCACACTTTTTAATTCCTTGCACCTTTGCGCAGAAAAGTAACCGACAAAAAAATGTAAACCAACAAAAAACATCCCTCCTACCTATTTCACTCTAACTTATAAATTAGGCTATTCCTTACCTATTCTTGCAAATAATTCTCCACAAAATTCAAATGTCTCCGTGAGATAGGGTTGTGGAATTTAATGAAATTCTTTTGCCCACTGAATGAAGATGTCAGTCCATTCGACATTCACCATGATAGTACTATGGATTTCATATGCAAGGAGAGAATTAAAAAGTGTGAAATAAAATTTTGGGTATTCTCATTGGCTTGTTGGGTTTTGTGCGGTTAAAAACGAAGGGGTGGTTTTTTTTGTACAGCTTTGGGTGTCTTGTGTGCAAGAAGACAATGGTTACGGTGGCGCGTGAAGGTCAAGGCATAATAGGTAGGTAGATTGTTTTTTTTGCTTTCTAGATATTTAGGTCTGTTGGTAAGAATATGAGTGATGCAATAATTTATGAGTTTGATGGCGATGATGTTTTTTGATGAGTATGGCTCGTGGTAGGTAGTTAGCTATGTATGTCGCTTTTTTATTTTAACCTAGAAAAGTAGGTATGGTTGTATATAATTGGTATTAATATATAGGTAGACACTTGTAGGTAGGTAGGTACCTGGACCAACCCAAATTTTAATTGAATGTTTATGACTATTTTCCGCTGATTTTTGTCTTTTTAAGGTGTTAGTTTAGAAATTTGAGATTAATAGGAATAATGGCTACCATTATTTAGGATTTTCAGTGAGAAATTTGAACTTATAGCTAACCACTATGTGACCATGTTGTTGAGTCTTAAGGGCATCTAGGTATTACCTAAATAGTTACTCTTGGTAATTAAAAATTGGTGAAATTTCTTTGAAATTTTCTGTTTGGTTCATGGTCTACAATCGCCTACCAATTTTCTAATTGGAGTTTTAAAAAATCCTTACTTCATTTCTGCTGGAAAGAATTTTCAATTTAAGATACCTACTAAAATAAGCCTTTAAAAGTGCCTAAATTTTTGTTTAAAATTTATTGAGGAAAAAAATTTACTTTTGTACAAAAAGAAAAATAACTTTTTTACAATAAAAAAATTAAATGCACTTATTAATGAGTTTTTTTTTATTATTGTTTTGGTCATCAGGTAAAAATAATAAAACTTTATGTTATTAGGCATTTTTTGAATAAAAAATTGACCTCAAAGTCAAAATTTTGCTCGGGCAAGAAAAATTAATCACCATTTAAAATTAAATATCTAGCAACCCTAAACACATATCGGCTTAACTTAAACGTTGTTTTAAAGGCTAGTTATTTCTAACTAAAAAAGTCCAAAATGAGGTCCCTACCATTAGGACTGACAGAGAAATTACCCTTAACAGGGGTCAGGGTACACCAAAGTTTGACTTTTTTTAAATCTTCAAAAAATGATGTCAAAGTTGAAAATCAGACTTTACTATAAAACAATTTTTTTCTTAGAATATGACCAAAAATCACATGCCAAAGTATGGGTTATGAATTACTGGACACCCTGTATACATATTAGTATGTGCAAATCTACCTATAGCTGTGTGTAATTCAATTTTCAGTGCACTATCCATCTTGCAATTTACATTCATTTTCGCCTTCTGGTTGATTTGAAAAATAAAAATGTTAGCTACATACCTCTGTAGTAAACATACCTATAGGTAGTTTTAATTAAACGAACAATGTTGTAGGTACATAGGCGTAGCTAGGTATGTATTGATTTCAAAAATTGCTAGGTAGGTACCTACCTAACCTACTCTCAAATAAAAAAAATTATCTGACAACTAAAACTTATAAAACCTACCTACCCAATATGATATCGCCCATTGGCTGAAACCACCACATTGACAGACTCTAGTGTCGAACAATTAAAAGTTACCTAGGTAGGTACTTCATACCTACCTACATTCCTACTAGTATGATAAATTGTGAATGCAAATTCAAACCAAATAATCCTACCTACCTCCTACCTACCCTGAAAATCAAACAAACAAATTTCAGGCCAAAAACAGGAAATTTGTTTTTATTTTCTGTACCTAGGTATACAATCTACCTACCACCAAGAACCTACTTACCTCAACTTGCATACAAATTCTCACTTTTGTCATTAACTTATATAGGTATTCCTCGGCATAATAAATTGTAAATTTCTTGTAAAAAATTTCAGGTCAAACTCAAAATCATCCAACAATTTAGATATTAATAAAACCTACCATTCATTATTTATACGAATATATCTATACCTATTTAGTTATATTTTCCTTTCCCGCAAAAAAATATGCTCAAAATCTTGCACTTGCAACAAGTTTCACGGCAAATAAGAAATCTTTGCCAGACAATTTTATATAAAAACTACCCTCAATAATACCTATACGATGGCATATACAAATATATAAATATACTTACACAACATGACCATATTTTTCTTTCCCGCATTAAAATCAACCTACCCTTGGTAATACACGAATGTAGGTATACCTATACGCATTATTCTTTCCCACAAAAAAAAAACTATATTCCTTGCTTCAAGGTTGATGACGACGACGACGACGCAAACGACTAACATAATTTATGTTTATTTCTCTTGTTCTTCTCGCATATATCATATCA
>CASGHW010000029.1:0-35726 GCA_949320155.1 Melangyna quadrimaculata
ATCACGAAAATGATCAGTTTTAACCCTCTACGGGCTCTATTTCTCGAGATAATCGAGTTAAAGGTAAAGATAGAGTCGATTTTCAACTTAAAGTTTTCGTAGAGTATGATACACCTATGGAAAGGTAGGCACCTCCTAGATCACGAAAATGATAGTTTTAACCCTCTACGGGCTCTATTTCTCGAGATAATCGAGTTTAAAGGTAAAGATAGCAGTCGATTTTTCAACTTAAAGTTTTCGTAGAGTATGATACACCTATGGAAAGGTGGCACCTCCTAGATCACGAAAATGATAGTTTTAACCCTCTACGGGCTCTATTTCTCGAGATAATCGAGTTTAAAGGTAAAGATAGAGTCGATTTTTCAACTTAAAGTTTTCGTAGAGTATGATACACCTATGGAAAGGTGGCACCTCCTAGATCACGAAAATGATAGTTTTAACCCTCTACGGGCTCTATTTCTCGAGATAATCGAGTTTAAAGGTAAAGATAGAGTCGATTTTTCAACTTAAAGTTTTCGTAGAGTATGATACACCTATGGAAAGGTGGCACCTCCTAGATCACGAAAATGATAGTTTTAACCCTCTACGGGCTCTATTTCTCGAGATAATCGAGTTTAAAGGTAAAGATAGAGTCGATTTTTCAACTTAAAGTTTTCGTAGAGTATGATACACCTATGGAAAGGTGGCACCTCCTAGATCACGAAAATGATAGTTTTAACCCTCTACGGGCTCTATTTCTCGAGATAATCGAGTTTAAAGGTAAAGATAGAGTCGATTTTTCAACTTAAAGTTTTCGTAGAGTATGATACACCTATGGAAAGGTGGCACCTCCTAGATCACGAAAATGATAGTTTTAACCCTCTACGGGCTCTATTTCTCGAGATAATCGAGTTTAAAGGTAAACATAGAGTCGATTTTTCAACTTAAAGTTTTCGTAGAGTATGATACACCTATGGAAAGGTGGCACCTCCTAGATCACGAAAATGATAGTTTTAACCCTCTACGGGCTCTATTTCTCGAGATAATCGAGTTTAAAGGTAAAGATAGAGTCGATTTTTCAACTTAAAGTTTTCGTAGAGTATGATACACCTATGGAAAGGTGGCACCTCCTAGATCACGAAAATGATAGTTTTAACCCTCTACGGGCTCTATTTCTCGAGATAATCGAGTTTAAAGGTAAAGATAGAGTCGATTTTTCAACTTAAAGTTTTCGTAGAGTATGATACACCTATGGAAAGGTGGCACCTCCTAGATCACGAAAAATGATAGTTTTAACCCTCTACGGGCTCTATTTCTCGAGATAATCGAGTTTAAAGGTAAAGATAGAGTCGATTTTTCAACTTAAAGTTTTCGTAGAGTATGATACACCTATGGAAAGGTGGCACCTCCTAGATCACGAAAATGATAGTTTTAACCCTCTACGGGCTCTATTTCTCGAGATAATCGAGTTTAAAGGTAAACATAGAGTCGATTTTTCAACTTAAAGTTTTCGTAGAGTATGATACACCTATGGAAAGGTGGCACCTCCTAGATCACGAAAATGATAGTTTTAACCCTCTACGGGCTCTATTTCTCGAGATAATCGAGTTTAAAAGGTAAAGATAGAGTCGATTTTTCAACTTAAAGTTTTCGTAGAGTATGATACACCTATGGAAAGGTGGCACCTCCTAGATCACGAAAATGATAGTTTTAACCCTCTACGGGCTCTATTTCTCGAGATAATCGAGTTTAAAGGTAAACATAGAGTCGATTTTTCAACTTAAAAATTTCGTAGAGTATGATACACCTATGGAAAGGTGGCACCTCCTAGATCACAAAAATGATAGTTTTAACCCTCTACGGGCTCTATTTCTCGAGATAATCGAGTTTAAAGGTAAAGATAGAGTCGATTTTTCAACTTAAAGTTTTCGTAGAGTATGATACACCTATGGAAAGGTGGCACCTCCTAGATCACGAAAATGATAGTTTTAACCCTCTACGGGCTCTATTTCTCGAGATAATCGAGTTTAAAGGTAAAGATAGAGTCGATTTTTCAACTTAAAGTTTTCGTAGAGTATGATACACCTATGGAAAGGTGGCACCTCCTAGATCACGAAAATGATAGTTTTAACCCTCTACGGGCTCTATTTCTCGAGATAATCGAGTTTAAAGGTAAAGATAGAGTCGATTTTTCAACTTAAAGTTTTCGTAGAGTATGATACACCTATGGAAAGGTGGCACCTCCTAGATCACGAAAATGATAGTTTTAACCCTCTACGGCTCTATTTCTCGAGATAATCGAGTTTAAAGGTAAAGATAGAGTCGATTTTTCAACTTAAAAATTTCGTAGAGTATGATACACCTACGGAAAGGTGGCACCTCCTAGATCACGAAAATGATAGTTTTAACCCTCTACGGGCTCTATTTCTCGAGATAATCGAGTTTAAAGGTAAAGATAGAGTCGATTTTTCAACTTAAAGTTTTCGTAGAGTATGATACACCTATGGAAAGGTGGCACCTCCTAGATCACGAAAATCATAGTTTTAACCCTCTACGGGCTCTATTTCTCGAGATAATCGAGTTTAAAGGTAAACATAGAGTCGATTTTTCAACTTAAAGTTTTCGTAGAGTATGATACACCTATGGAAAGGTGGCACCTCCTAGATCACGAAAATGATAGTTTTAACCCTCTACGGGCTCTATTTCTCGAGATAATCGAGTTTAAAGGTAAAGATAGAGCCGATTTTTCAACTTAAAGTTTTCGTAGAGTATGTTACAGCTATGGAAAGGTGGCACCTCCTAGATCACGCAAATGATAGTTTTTAACCCTCTACGGGCTCTATTTCTCGAGATAATCCAGTTTAAAGGTAAAGATAGAGTCGATTTTTCAACTTAAAGTTTTCGTAGAGTATGATACACCTATGGAGAGGTGGCACCTCCTAGATCACGAAAATGATAGTTTCAACCCTCTACGGGCTCTATTTCTCGAGATAATCGAGTTTAAAGGTAAACATAGAGTCGATTTTTCAACTTAAAGTTTTCGTAGAGTATGATACATCTATGGAAAGGTGGCACCTCCTAGATCACGAAAATGATAGTTTTAACCCTCTACGGGCTCTATTTCTCGAGATAATCGAGTTAAAAGGTAAAGATAGAGTCGATTTTTCAAATTAAAGTTTTCGTAGAGTATGATACACCTATGGCAAGGTGGCACCTCCTAGATCACGAAAATGATAGTTTTAACCCTCTAGGTAAGATAGAGTCGATTTTTCAACTTAAAGTTTTCGTAGAGTATGATACACCTATGGAAAAGGTGGCACCTCCTAGATCACGAAAATGATAGTTTTAACCCTCTACGGGCTCTATTTCTCGAGATAATCGAGTTTAAAGGTAAACATAGAGTCGATTTTTCAACTTAAAAATTTCGTAGAGTATGATACACCTATGGAAAGGTGGCACCTCCTAGATCACGAAAATGATAGTTTTAACCCTCTACGGGCTCTATTTCTCGAGATAATCGAGTTTAAAGGTAAAGATAGAGTCGATTTTTCAACTTAAAGTTTTCGTAGAGTATGATACACCTATGGAAAGGTGGCACCTCCTAGATCACGAAAATGATAGTTTTAACCCTCTACGGGCTCTATTTCTCGAGATAATCGAGTTTAAAGGTAAACATAGAGTCGATTTTTCAACTTAAAGTTTTCATAGAGTATGATACACCTATGGAAAGGTGCACCTCCTAGATCACGAAAATGATAGTTTTAACCCTCTACGGGCTCTATTTCTCGAGATAATCGAGTTTAAAGGTAAAGATAGAGTCGATTTTTCAACTTAAAAATTTCGTAGAGTATGATACACCTATGGAAAGGTGGCACCTCCTAGATCACGAAAATGATAGTTTTAACCCTCTACGGGCTCTATTTCTCGAGATAATCGAGTTTAAAGGTAAAGATAGAGTCGATTTTTCAACTTAAAGTTTTCGTAGAGTATGATACACCTATGGAAAGGTGGCACCTCCTAGATCACGAAAATGATAGTTTTAACCCTCTACGGGCTCTATTTCTCGAGATAATCGAGTTTAAAGGTAAAGATAGAGTCGATTTTTCAACTTTAAGTTTTCGTAGAGTATGATACACCTATGGAAAGGTGGCACCTCCTAGATCACGAAAATGATAGTTTTAACCCACTACGGGCTCTATTTCTCGAGATAATCGAGTTTAAAGGTAAAGATAGAGTCGATTTTTAAACTTAAAAATTTCGTAGAGTATGATACACCTATGGAAAGGTGGCACCTCCTAGATCACGAAAATGATAGTTTTAACCCTCTACGGGCTCTATTTCTCGAGATAATCGAGTTTAAAGGTAAAGATAGAGTCGATTTTTCAACTTAAAAATTTCGTAGAGTATGATACACCTATGGAAAGGTGGCACCTCCTAGATCACGAAAATGATAGTTTTAACCCTCTACGGGCTCTATTTCTCGAGATAATCGAGTTTAAAGGTAAAGATAGAGTCGATTTTTCAACTTAAAGTTTTCGTAGAGTATGATACACCTATGGAAAGGTGGCACCTCCTAGATCACGAAAATGATAGTTTTAACCCTCTACGGGCTCTATTTCTCGAGATAATCGAGTTTAAAGGTAAACATAGAGTCGATTTTTCAACTTAAAGTTTTCGTAGAGTATGATACACCTATGGAAAGGTGGCACCTCCTAGATCACGAAAATCATAGTTTTAACCCTCTACGGGCTCTATTTCTCGAGATAATCGAGTTTAAAGGTAAAGATAGAGTCGATTTTTCAACTTAAAGTTTTCGTAGAGTATGATACACCTATGGAAAGGTGGCACCTCCTAGATCACGAAAATGATAATTTTAACCCTCTACGGGCTCTATTTTTCGAGATAATCGAGTTTAAAGGTAAAGATAGAGTCGATTTTTCAACTTAAAGTTTTCGTAGAGTATGATACACCTATGGAAAGGTGGCACCTCCTAGATCACGAAAATGATAATTTTAACCCTCTACGGGCTCTATTTCTCGAGATAATCGAGTTTAAAGGTAAAGATAGAGTCGATTTTTCAACTTAAAGTTTTCGTAGAGTATGATACACCTATGGAAAGGTGGCACCTCCTAGATCACGAAAATGATAATTTTAACCCTCTACGGGCTCTATTTTTCGAGATAATCGAGTTTAAAGGTAAAGATAGAGTCGATTTTTCAACTTAAAGTTTTCGTAGAGTATGATACACCTATGGAAAGGTGGCACCTCCTAGATCACGAAAATGATAGTTTTAACCCTCTACGGGCTCTATTTCTCGAGATAATCGAGTTTAAAGGTAAACATAGAGTCGATTTTTCAACTTAAAGTTTTCGTAGAGTATGATACACCTATGGAAAGGTGGCACCTCCTAGATCACGAAAATCATAGTTTTAACCCTCTACGGGCTCTATTTCTCGAGATAATCGAGTTTAAAGGTAAAGATAGAGTCGATTTTTCAACTTAAAGTTTTCGTAGAGTATGATACACCTATGGAAAGGTGGCACCTCCTAGATCACGAAAATGATAATTTTAACCCTCTACGGGCTCTATTTTTCGAGATAATCGAGTTTAAAGGTAAAGATAGAGTCGATTTTTCAACTTAAAGTTTTCGTAGAGTATGATACACCTATGGAAAGGTGGCACCTCCTAGATCACGAAAATGATAGTTTTAACCCTCTACGGGCTCTATTTCTCGAGATAATCGAGTTTAAAGGTAAAGATAGAGTCGATTTTTCAACTTTAAGTTTTCGTAGAGTATGATACACCTATGGAAAGGTGGCACCTCCTAGATCACGAAAATGATAGTTTTAACCCACTACGGGCTCTATTTCTCGAGATAATCGAGTTTAAAGGTAAAGATAGAGTCGATTTTTAAACTTAAAAATTTCGTAGAGTATGATACACCTATGGAAAGGTGGCACCTCCTAGATCACGAAAATGATAGTTTTAACCCTCTACGGGCTCTATTTCTCGAGATAATCGAGTTTAAAGGTAAAGATAGAGTCGATTTTTCAACTTAAAAATTTCGTAGAGTATGATACACCTATGGAAAGGTGGCACCTCCTAGATCACGAAAATGATAGTTTTAACCCTCTACGGGCTCTATTTCTCGAGATAATCGAGTTTAAAGGTAAAGATAGAGTCGATTTTTCAACTTAAAGTTTTCGTAGAGTATGATACACCTATGGAAAGGTGGCACCTCCTAGATCACGAAAATGATAGTTTTAACCCTCTACGGGCTCTATTTCTCGAGATAATCGAGTTTAAAGGTAAACATAGAGTCGATTTTTCAACTTAAAGTTTTCGTAGAGTATGATACACCTATGGAAAGGTGGCACCTCCTAGATCACGAAAATCATAGTTTTAACCCTCTACGGGCTCTATTTCTCGAGATAATCGAGTTTAAAGGTAAAGATAGAGTCGATTTTTCAACTTAAAGTTTTCGTAGAGTATGATACACCTATGGAAAGGTGGCACCTCCTAGATCACGAAAATGATAATTTTAACCCTCTACGGGCTCTATTTTTCGAGATAATCGAGTTTAAAGGTAAAGATAGAGTCGATTTTTCAACTTAAAGTTTTCGTAGAGTATGATACACCTATGGAAAGGTGGCACCTCCTAGATCACGAAAATGATAGTTTTAACCCTCTACGGGCTCTATTTCTCGAGATAATCTCGTTTAAAGGTAAAGATAGAGTCAATTTTTCAACTTAAAGTTTTCGTAGAGTATGATACACCTATGGAAAGGTGGCACCTCCTAGATCACGAAAATGATAGTTTTAACCCTCTACGGGCTCTATTTCTCGAGATAATCGAGTTTAAAGGTAAAGATAGAGTCGATTTTTCAACTTAAAGTTTTCGTAGAGTATGATACACTTATGGAAAGGTGGCACCTCCTAGATCACGAAAATGATAGTTTTAACCCTCTACGGGCTCTATTTCTCGAGATAATCGAGTTTAAAGGTAAACATAGAGTCGATTTTTCAACTTAAAGTTTTCGTAGAGTATGATACACCTATGGAAAGGTGGCACCTCCTAGATCACGAAAATGATAGTTTTAACCCTCTACGGGCTCTATTTCTCGAGATAATCGAGTTTAAAGGTAAACATAGAGTCGATTTTTCAACTTAAAAATTTCGTAGAGTATGATACACCTATGGAAAGGTGGCACCTCCTAGATCACAAAAATGATAGTTTTAACCCTCTACGGGCTCTATTTCTCGAGATAATCGAGTTAAAAGGTAAAGATAGAGTCGATTTTTCAACTTAAAGTTTTCGTAGAGTATGATACACCTATGGAAAGGTGGCACCTCCTAGATCACGAAAATGATAGTTTTAACCCTCTACGGGCTCTATTTCTCGAGATAATCGAGTTTAAAGGTAAAGATAGAGTCGATTTTTCAACTTAAAGTTTTCGTAGAGTATGATACACCTATGGAAAGGTGGCACCTCCTAGATCACGAAAATGATAGTTTTAACCCTCTACGGGCTCTATTTCTCGAGATAATCGAGTTTAAAGGTAAACATAGAGTCGATTTTTCAACTTAAAAATTTCGTAGAGTATGATACACCTATGGAAAGGTGGCACCTCCTAGATCACAAAAATGATAGTTTTAACCCTCTACGGGCTCTATTTCTCGAGATAATCGAGTTTAAAGGTAAAGATAGAGTCGATTTTTCAACTTAAAGTTTTCGTAGAGTATGATACACCTATGGAAAGGTGGCACCTCCTAGATCACGAAAATGATAGTTTTAACCCTCTACGGGCTCTATTTCTCGAGATAATCGAGTTTAAAGGTAAAGATAGAGTCGATTTTTCAACTTAAAGTTTTCGTAGAGTATGATACACCTATGGAAAGGTGGCACCTCCTAGATCACGAAAATGATAGTTTTAACCCTCTACGGGCTCTATTTCTCGAGATAATCGAGTTTAAAGGTAAAGATAGAGTCGATTTTTCAACTTAAAGTTTTCGTAGAGTATGATACACCTATGGAAAGGTGGCACCTCCTAGATCACGAAAATGATAGTTTTAACCCTCTACGGGCTCTATTTCTCGAGATAATCGAGTTTAAAGGTAAAGATAGAGTCGATTTTTCAACTTAAAGTTTTCGTAGAGTATGATACACCTATGGAAAGGTGGCACCTCCTAGATCACGAAAATGATAGTTTTAACCCTCTACGGGCTCTATTTCTCGAGATAATCGAGTTTAAAGGTAAAGATAGAGTCGATTTTTCAACTTAAAGTTTTCGTAGAGTATGATACACCTATGGAAAGGTGGCACCTCCTAGATCACGAAAATGATAGTTTTAACCCTCTACGGGCTCTATTTCTCGAGATAATCGAGTTTAAAGGTAAAGATAGAGTCGATTTTTCAACTTAAAGTTTTCGTAGAGTATGATACACCTATGGAAAGGTGGCACCTCGTAGATCACAAAAATGATAGTCTTTACCCTCTACGGGCTCTATTTCTCGAGATAATCTCGTTTAAAGGTAAAGATAGAGTCGATTTTTCAACTTAAAAATTTCGTAGAGTATGATACACCTATGGAAAGGTGGCACCTCCTAGATCACGAAAATGATAGTTTTAACCCTCTACGGGCTCTATTTCTCGAGATAATCGAGTTTAAAGGTAAACATAGAGTCGATTTTTCAACTTAAAAATTTCGTAGAGTATGATACACCTATGGAAAGGTGGCACCTCCTAGATCACGAAAATGATAGTTTTAACCCTCTACGGGCTCTATTTCTCGAGATAATCGAGTTTAAAGGTAAACATAGAGTCGATTTTTCAACTTAAAGTTTTCGTAGAGTATGATACACCTATGGAAAGGTGGCACCTCCTAGATCACGAAAATCATAGTTTTAACCCTCTACGGGCTCTATTTCTCGAGATAATCGAGTTTAAAGGTAAAGATAGAGTCGATTTTTCAACTTAAAGTTTTCGTAGAGTATGATACACTATGGAAAGGTGGCACCTCCTAGATCACGAAAATGATAGTTTTAACCCTCTACGGGCTCTATTTCTCGAGATAATCGAGTTTAAAGGTAAACATAGAGTCGATTTTTCAACTTAAAGTTTTCATAGAGTATGATACACCTATGGAAAGGTGGCACCTCCTAGATCACGAAAATGATAGTTTTAACCCTCTACGGGCTCTATTTCTCGAGATAATCGAGTTTAAAGGTAAAGATAGAGTCGATTTTTCAACTTAAAGTTTTCGTAGAGTATGTTACAGCTATGGAAAGGTGGCACCTCCTAGATCACGCAAATGATAGTTTTAACCCTCTACGGGCTCTATTTCTCGAGATAATCCAGTTTAAAGGTAAAGATAGAGTCGATTTTTCAACTTAAAGTTTTCGTAGAGTATGATACACCTATGGAGAGGTGGCACCTCCTAGATCACGAAAATGATAGTTTCAACCCTCTACGGGCTCTATTTCTCGAGATAATCGAGTTTAAAGGTAAACATAGAGTCGATTTTTCAACTTAAAGTTTTCGTAGAGTATGATACATCTATGGAAAGGTGGCACCTCCTAGATCACGAAAATGATAGTTTTAACCCTCTACGGGCTGTATTTCTCGAGATAATCGAGTTAAAAGGTAAAGATAGAGTCGATTTTTCAAATTAAAGTTTTCGTAGAGTATGATACACCTATGGAAAGGTGGCACCTCCTAGATCACGAAAATGATAGTTTTAACCCTCTAGGTAAGATAGAGTCGATTTTTCAACTTAAAGTTTTCGTAGAGTATGATACACCTATGGAAAGGTGGCACCTCCTAGATCACGAAAATGATAGTTTTAACCCTCTACGGGCTCTATTTCTCGAGATAATCGAGTTTAAAGGTAAACATAGAGTCGATTTTTCAACTTAAAAATTTCGTAGAGTATGATACACCTATGGAAAGGTGGCACCTCCTAGATCACGAAAATGATAGTTTTAACCCTCTACGGGCTCTATTTCTCGAGATAATCGAGTTTAAAGGTAAACATAGAGTCGATTTTTCAACTTAAAGTTTTCATAGAGTATGATACACCTATGGAAAGGTGGCACCTCCTAGATCACGAAAATGATAGTTTTAACCCTCTACGGGCTCTATTTCTCGAGATAATCGAGTTTAAAGGTAAACATAGAGTCGATTTTTCAACTTAAAAATTTCGTAGAGTATGATACACCTATGGAAAGGTGGCACCTCCTAGATCACGAAAATGATAGTTTTAACCCTCTACGGGCTCTATTTCTCGAGATAATCGAGTTTAAAGGTAAAGATAGAGTCGATTTTTCAACTTAAAGTTTTCGTAGAGTATGATACACCTATGGAAAGGTGGCACCTCCTAGATCACGAAAATGATAGTTTTAACCCTCTACGGGCTCTATTTCTCGAGATAATCGAGTTTAAAGGTAAAGATAGAGTCGATTTTTCAACTTTAAGTTTTCGTAGAGTATGATACACCTATGGAAAGGTGGCACCTCCTAGATCACGAAAATGATAGTTTTAACCCACTACGGGCTCTATTTCTCGAGATAATCGAGTTTAAAGGTAAAGATAGAGTCGATTTTTAAACTTAAAAATTTCGTAGAGTATGATACACCTATGGAAAGGTGGCACCTCCTAGATCACGAAAATGATAGTTTTAACCCTCTACGGGCTCTATTTCTCGAGATAATCGAGTTTAAAGGTAAAGATAGAGTCGATTTTTCAACTTAAAAATTTCGTAGAGTATGATACACCTATGGAAAGGTGGCACCTCCTAGATCACGAAAATGATAGTTTTAACCCTCTACGGGCTCTATTTCTCGAGATAATCGAGTTTAAAGGTAAAGATAGAGTCGATTTTTCAACTTAAAGTTTTCGTAGAGTATGATACACCTATGGAAAGGTGGCACCTCCTAGATCACGAAAATGATAGTTTAACCCTCTACGGGCTCTATTTCTCGAGATAATCGAGTTTAAAGGTAAACATAGAGTCGATTTTTCAACTTAAAGTTTTCATAGAGTATGATACACCTATGGAAAGGTGGCACCTCCTAGATCACGAAAATGATAGTTTTAACCCTCTACGGGCTCTATTTCTCGAGATAATCGAGTTTAAAGGTAAAGATAGAGTCGATTTTTCAACTTAAAAATTTCGTAGAGTATGATACACCTATGGAAAGGTGGCACCTCCTAGATCACGAAAATGATAGTTTTAACCCTCTACGGGCTCTATTTCTCGAGATAATCGAGTTTAAAGGTAAAGATAGAGTCGATTTTTCAACTTAAAGTTTTCGTAGAGTATGATACACCTATGGAAAGGTGGCACCTCCTAGATCACGAAAATGATAGTTTTAACCCACTACGGGCTCTATTTCTCGAGATAATCGAGTTTAAAGGTAAAGATAGAGTCGATTTTTCAACTTAAAAATTTCGTAGAGTATGATACACCTACGGAAAGGTGGCACCTCCTAGATCACGAAAATGATAGTTTTAACCCTCTACGGGCTCTATTTCTCGAGATAATCGAGTTTAAAGGTAAAGATAGAGTCGATTTTTCAACTTAAAGTTTTCGTAGAGTATGATACACCTATGGAAAGGTGGCACCTCCTAGATCACGAAAATCATAGTTTTAACCCTCTACGGGCTCTATTTCTCGAGATAATCGAGTTTAAAGGTAAAGATAGAGTCGATTTTTCAACTTAAAGTTTTCGTAGAGTATGATACACCTATGGAAAGGTGGCACCTCCTAGATCACGAAAATGATAGTTTTAACCCTCTACGGGCTCTATTTCTCGAGATAATCGAGTTTAAAGGTAAACATAGAGTCGATTTTTCAACTTAAAGTTTTCGTAGAGTATGATACACCTATGGAAAGGTGGCACCTCCTAGATCACGAAAATCATAGTTTTAACCCTCTACGGGCTCTATTTCTCGAGATAATCGAGTTTAAAGGTAAAGATAGAGTCGATTTTTAAACTTAAAGTTTTCGTAGAGTATGATACACCTATGGAAAGGTGGCACCTCCTAGATCACGAAAATGATAGTTTTAACCCACTACGGGCTCTATTTCTCGAGATAATCGAGTTTAAAGGTAAAGATAGAGTCGATTTTTAAACTTAAAAATTTCGTAGAGTATGATACACCTATGGAAAGGTGGCACCTCCTAGATCACGAAAATGATAGTTTTAACCCTCTACGGGCTCTATTTCTCGAGATAATCGAGTTTAAAGGTAAAGATAGAGTCGATTTTTCAACTTAAAGTTTTCGTAGAGTATGATACACCTATGGAAAGGTGGCACCTCCTAGATCACGAAAATGATAGTTTTAACCCTCTACGGGCTCTATTTCTCGAGATAATCGAGTTTAAAGGTAAAGATAGAGTCGATTTTTCAACTTAAAGTTTTCGTAGAGTATGATACACCTATGGAAAGGTGGCACCTCCTAGATCACGAAAATGATAGTTTTAACCCACTACGGGCTCTATTTCTCGAGATAATCGAGTTTAAAGGTAAAGATAGAGTCGATTTTTCAACTTAAAAATTTCGTAGAGTATGATACACCTACGGAAAGGTGGCACCTCCTAGATCACGAAAATGATAGTTTTAACCCTCTACGGGCTCTATTTCTCGAGATAATCGAGTTTAAAGGTAAACATAGAGTCGATTTTTCAACTTAAAGTTTTCGTAGAGTATGATACACCTATGGAAAGGTGGCACCTCCTAGATCACGAAAATGATAGTTTTAACCCCCTACGGGCTCTATTTCTCGAGATAATCGAGTTTAAAGGTAAAGATAGAGTCGATTTTTCAACTTAAAGTTTTCGTAGAGTATGATACACCTATGGAAAGGTGGCACCTCCTAGATCACGAAAATGATAGTTTTAACCCACTACGGGCTCTTTTTCTCGAGATAATCGAGTTTAAAGGTAAAGATAGAGTCGATTTTTCAACTTAAAAATTTCGTAGAGTATGATACACCTATGGAAAGGTGGCACCTCCTAGATCACGAAAATGATAGTTTTAACTATCTACGGGCTCTATTTCTCGAGATAATCGAGTTTAAAGGTAAAGATAGAGTCGATTTTTCAACTTAAAGTTTTCGTAGAGTATGATACACCTATGGAAAGGTGGCACCTCCTAGATCACGAAAATGATAGTTTTAACCCTCTACGGGCTCTATTTCTCGAGATAATCGAGTTTAAAGGTAAAGATAGAGTCGATTTTTCAACTTAAAGTTTTCGTAGAGTATGATACACCTATGGAAAGGTGGCACCTCCTAGATCACGAAAATGATAGTTTTAACCCACTACGGGCTCTATTTCTCGAGATAATCGAGTTTAAAGGTAAAGATAGAGTCGATTTTTCAACTTAAAAATTTCGTAGAGTATGATACACCTACGGAAAGGTGGCACCTCCTAGATCACGAAAATGATAGTTTTAACCCTCTACGGGCTCTATTTCTCGAGATAATCGAGTTTAAAGGTAAACATAGAGTCGATTTTTCAACTTAAAGTTTTCGTAGAGTATGATACACCTATGGAAAGGTGGCACCTCCTAGATCACGAAAATGATAGTTTTAACCCCCTACGGGCTCTATTTCTCGAGATAATCGAGTTTAAAGGTAAAGATAGAGTCGATTTTTCAACTTAAAGTTTTCGTAGAGTATGATACACCTATGGAAAGGTGGCACCTCCTAGATCACGAAAATGATAGTTTTAACCCACTACGGGCTCTTTTTCTCGAGATAATCGAGTTTAAAGGTAAACATAGAGTCGATTTTTCAACTTAAAAATTTCGTAGAGTATGATACACCTATGGAAAGGTGGCACCTCCTAGATCACGAAAATGATAGTTTTAACTCTCTACGGGCTCTATTTCTCGAGATAATCGAGTTTAAAGGTAAAGATAGAGTCGATTTTTCAACTTAAAGTTTTCGTAGAGTATGATACACCTATGGAAAGGTGGCACCTCCTAGATCACGAAAATGATAGTTTTAACCCTCTACGGGCTCTATTTCTCGAGATAATCGAGTTTAAAGGTAAAGATAGAGTCGATTTTTCAACTTAAAGTTTTCGTAGAGTATGATACACCTATGGAAAGGTGGCACCTCCTAGATCACGAAAATGATAGTTTTAACCCTCTACGGGCTCTATTTCTCGAGATAATCGAGTTTAAAGGTAAACATAGAGTCGATTTTTCAACTTAAAAATTTCGTAGAGTATGATACACCTATGGAAAGGTGGCACCTCCTAGATCACGAAAATGATAGTTTTAACCCTCTACGGGCTCTATTTCTCGAGATAATCGAGTTTAAAGGTAAAGATAGAGTCGATTTTTCAACTTAAAGTTTTCGTAGAGTATGATACACCTATGGAAAGGTGGCACCTCCTAGATCACGAAAATGATAGTTTTAACCCTCTACGGGCTCTATTTCTCGAGATAATCGAGTTTAAAGGTAAAGATAGAGTCGATTTTTCAACTTAAAGTTTTCGTAGAGTATGATACACCTATGGAAAGATGGCACCTCCTAGATCACGAAAATGATAGTTTTAACCCACTACGGGCTCTATTTCTCGAGATAATCGAGTTTAAAGGTAAAGATAGAGTCGATTTTTCAACTTAAAAATTTCGTAGAGTATGATACACCTACGGAAAGGTGGCACCTCCTAGATCACGAAGATGATAGTTTTAACCCTCTACGGGCTCTATTTCTCGAGATAATCGAGTTTAAAGGTAAAGATAGAGTCGATTTTTCAACTTAAAGTTTTCGTAGAGTATGATACACCTATGGAAAGGTGGCACCTCCTAGATCACGAAAATGATAGTTTTAACCCTCAACGGGCTCTATTTCTCGAGATAATCGAGTTTAAAGGTAAAGATAGAGTCGATTTTTCAACTTAAAGTTTTCGTAGAGTATGATACACCTATGGAAAGGTGGCACCTCCTAGATCACGAAAATGATAGTTTTAACCCACTACGGGCTCTATTTCTCGAGATAATCGAGTTTAAAGGTAAAGATAGAGTCGATTTTTCAACTTAAAAATTTCGTAGAGTATGATACACCTACGGAAAGGTGGCACCTCCTAGATCACGAAAATGATAGTTTTAACCCTCTACGGGCTCTATTTCTCGAGATAATCGAGTTTAAAGGTAAACATAGAGTCGATTTTTCAACTTAAAGTTTTCGTAGAGTATGATACACCTATGGAAAGGTGGCACCTCCTAGATCACGAAAATCATAGTTTTAACCCTCTACGGGCTCTATTTCTCGAGATAATCGAGATTAAAGGTAAAGATAGTTTTAACCCTCTACGGGCTCTATTTCTCGAGATAATCGAGTTTAAAGGTAAACATAGAGTCGATTTTTCAACTTAAAGTTTTCATAGAGTATGATACACCTATGGAAGGTGGCACCTCCAAGATCACGAAAATGATAGTTTTAACCCTCTACGGGCTCTATTTCTCGAGATAATCGAGTTTAAAGGTAAAGATAGAGTCGATTTTTCAACTTAAAAATTTCGTAGAGTATGATACACCTATGGAAAGGTGGCACCTCCTAGATCACGAAAATGATAGTTTTAACCCTCTACGGGCTCTATTTCTCGAGATAATCGAGTTTAAAGGTAAAGATAGAGTCGATTTTTCAACTTAAAGTTTTCGTAGAGTATGATACACCTATGGAAAGGTGGCACCTCCTAGATCACGAAAATGATAGTTTTAACCCTCTACGGGCTCTATTTCTCGAGATAATCGAGTTTAAAGGTAAACATAGAGTCGATTTTTCAACTTAAAGTTTTCGTAGAGTATGATACACCTATGGAAAGGTGGCACCTCCTAGATCACGAAAATCATAGTTTTAACCCTCTACGGGCTCTATTTCTCGAGATAATCGAGTTTAAAGGTAAAGATAGAGTCGATTTTTAAACTTAAAGTTTTCGTAGAGTATGATACACCTATGGAAAGGTGGCACCTCCTAGATCATGAAAATGATAGTTTTAACCCTCTACGGGCTCTATTTCTCGAGATAATCGAGTTTAAAGGTAAAGATAGAGTCGATTTTTCAACTTAAAGTTTTCGTAGAGTATGATACACCTATGGAAAGGTGGCACCTCCTAGATCACGAAAATGATAGTTTTAACCCTCTACGGGCTCTATTTCTCGAGATAATCGAGTTTAAAGGTAAAGATAGAGTCGATTTTTCAGATTAAAGTTTTCGTAGAGTATGATACACCTATGGAAAGGTGGCACCTCCTAGATCACGAAAATGATAGTTTTAACCCACTACGGGCTCTATTTCTCGAGATAATCGAGTTTAAAGGTAAAGATAGAGTCGATTTTTCAACTTAAAAATTTCGTAGAGTATGATACACCTATGGCAAGGTGGCACCTCCTAGATCACGAAAATGATAGTTTTAACCCTCTACGGGCTCTATTTCTCGAGATAATCGAGTTTAAAGGTAAAGATAGAGTCGATTTTTCAACTTAAAGTTTTCGTAGAGTATGATACACCTATGGAAAGGTGGCACCTCCTAGATCACGAAAATGATAGTTTTAACCCTCTACGGGCTCTATTTCTCGAGATAATCGAGTTTAAAGGTAAACATAGAGTCGATTTTTCAACTTAAAGTTTTCGTAGAGTATGATACACCTATGGAAAGGTGGCACCTCCTAGATCACGAAAATGATAGTTTTAACCCTCTACGGGCTCTATTTCTCGAGATAATCGAGTTTAAAGGTAAAGATAGAGTCGATTTTTCAACTTAAAGTTTTCGTAGAGTATGATACACCTATGGAAAGGTGGCACCTCCTAGATCACGAAAATGATAGTTTTAACCCACTACGGGCTCTATTTCTCGAGATAGTCGAGTTTAAAGGTAAAGATAGAGTCGATTTTTCAACTTAAAAATTTCGTAGAGTATGATACACCTATGGAAAGGTGGCACCTCCTAGATCACGAAAATGATAGTTTTAACCCTCTACGGGCTCTATTTCTCGAGATAATCGAGTTTAAAGGTAAACATAGAGTCGATTTTTCAACTTAAAGTTTTCGTAGAGTATGATACACCTATGGAAAGGTGGCACCTCCTAGATCACGAAAATGATAGTTTTAACCCTCTACGGGCTCTATTTCTCGAGATAATCGAGTTTAAAGGTAAAGATAGAGTCGATTTTTCAACTTAAAAATTTCGTAGAGTATGATACACCTATGGAAAGGTGGCACCTCCTAGATCACAAAAATGATAGTTTTAACCCTCTACGGGCTCTATTTCTCGAGATAATCGAGTTTAAAGGTAAAGATAGAGTCAAAGTTTTCGTAGAGTATGATACACCTATGGAAAGGTGGCACCTCCTAGATCACGAAAATGATAGTTTTAACCCTCTACGGGCTCTATTTCTCGAGATAATCGAGTTTAAAGGTAAAGATAGAGTCGATTTTTCAACTTAAAGTTTTCGTAGAGTATGATACACCTATGGAAAGGTGGCACCTCCTAGATCACGAAAATGATAGTTTTAACCCACTACGGGCTCTATTTCTCGAGATAATCGAGTTTAAAGGTAAAGATAGAGTCGATTTTTCAACTTAAAAATTTCGTAGAGTATGATACACCTACGGAAAGGTGGCACCTCCTAGATCACGAAAATGATAGTTTTAACCCTCTACGGGCTCTATTTCTCGAGATAATCGAGTTTAAAGGTAAAGATAGAGTCGATTTTTCAACTTAAAGTTTTCGTAGAGTATGATACACCTATGGAAAGGTGGCACCTCCTAGATCACGAAAATCATAGTTTTAACCCTCTACGGGCTCTATTTCTCGAGATAATCGAGTTTAAAGGTAAAGATAGAGTCGATTTTTCAACTTAAAGTTTTCGTAGAGTATGATACACCTATGGAAAGGTGGCACCTCCTAGATCACGAAAATGATAGTTTTAACCCTCTACGGGCTCTATTTCTCGAGATAATCGAGTTTAAAGGTAAACATAGAGTCGATTTTTCAACTTAAAGTTTTCGTAGAATATGATACACCTATGGAAAGGTGGCACCTCCTAGATCACGAAAATCATAGTTTTAACCCTCTACGGGCTCTATTTCTCGAGATAATCGAGTTTAAAGGTAAAGATAGACTCGATTTTTCAACTTAAAGTTTTCGTAGAGTATGATACACTATGGAAAGGTGGCACCTCCTAGATCACGAAAATGATAGTTTTAACCCTCTACGGGCTCTATTTCTCGAGATAATCGAGTTTAAAGGTAAACATAGAGTCGATTTTTCAACTTAAAGTTTTCATAGAGTATGATACACTATGGAAAGGTGGCACCTCCTAGATCACGAAAATGATAGTTTTAACCCTCTACGGGCTCTATTTCTCGAGATAATCGAGTTTAAAGGTAAACATAGAGTCGATTTTTCAACTTAAAGTTTTCGTAGAGTATGATACACCTATGGAAAGGTGGCACCTCCTAGATCACGAAAATGATAGTTTTAACCCTCTACGGGCTCTATTTCTCGAGATAATCGAGTTTAAAGGTAAACATAGAGTCGATTTTTCAACTTAAAAATTTCGTAGAGTATGATACACCTATGGAAAGGTGGCACCTCCTAGATCACGAAAATGATACTTTTAACCCTCTACGGGCTCTATTTCTCGAGATAATCGAGTTTAAAGGTAAACATAGAGTCGATTTTTCAACTTAAAGTTTTCGTAGAGTATGATACACCTATGGAAAGGTGGCACCTCCTAGATCACGAAAATCATAGTTTTAACCCTCTACGGGCTCTATTTCTCGAGATAATCGAGTTTAAAGGTAAAGATAGAGTCGATTTTTAAACTTAAAGTTTTCGTAGAGTATGATACACCTATGGAAAGGTGGCACCTCCTAGATCACGAAAATGATAGTTTTAACCCTCTACGGGCTCTATTTCTCGAGATAATCGAGTTTAAAGGTAAACATAGAGTCGATTTTTCAACTTAAAGTTTTCGTAGAGTATGATACACCTATGGAAAGGTGGCACCTCCTAGATCACGAAAATGATAGTTTTAACCCTCTACGTGCTCTATTTCTCGAGATAATCGAGTTTAAAGGTAAAGATAGAGTCGATTTTTCAACTTAAAGTTTTCGTAGAGTATGATACACTATGGAAAGGTGGCACCTCCTAGATCACGAAAATGATAGTTTTAACCCTCTACGGGCTCTATTTCTCGAGATAATCGAGTTTAAAGGTAAACATAGAGTCGATTTTTCAACTTAAAGTTTTCATAGAGTATGATACACTATGGAAAGGTGGCACCTCCTAGATCACGAAAATGATAGTTTTAACCCTCTACGGGCTCTATTTCTCGAGATAATCGAGTTTAAAGGTAAACATAGAGTCGATTTTTCAACTTAAAGTTTTCGTAGAGTATGATACACCTATGGAAAGGTGGCACCTCCTAGATCACGAAAATGATAGTTTTAACCCTCTACGGGCTCTATTTCTCGAGATAATCGAGTTTAAAGGTAAACATAGAGTCGATTTTTCAACTTAAAAATTTCGTAGAGTATGATACACCTATGGAAAGGTGGCACCTCCTAGATCACGAAAATGATAGTTTTAACCCTCTACGGGCTCTATTTCTCGAGATAATCGAGTTTAAAGGTAAACATAGAGTCGATTTTTCAACTTAAAGTTTTCGTAGAGTATGATACACCTATGGAAAGGTGGCACCTCCTAGATCACGAAAATCATAGTTTTAACCCTCTACGGGCTCTATTTCTCGAGATAATCGAGTTTAAAGGTAAAGATAGAGTCGATTTTTAAACTTAAAGTTTTCGTAGAGTATGATACACCTATGGAAAGGTGGCACCTCCTAGATCACGAAAATGATAGTTTTAACCCACTACGGGCTCTATTTCTCGAGATAATCGAGTTTAAAGGTAAAGATAGAGTCGATTTTTAAACTTAAAAATTTCGTAGAGTATGATACACCTATGGAAAGGTGGCACCTCCTAGATCACGAAAATGATAGTTTTAACCCTCTACGGGCTCTATTTCTCGAGATAATCGAGTTTAAAGGTAAAGATAGAGTCGATTTTTCAACTTAAAGTTTTCGTAGAGTATGATACACCTATGGAAAGGTGGCACCTCCTAGATCACGAAAATGATAGTTTTAACCCTCTACGGGCTCTATTTCTCGAGATAATCGAGTTTAAAGGTAAAGATAGAGTCGATTTTTCAACTTAAAGTTTTCGTAGAGTATGATACACCTATGGAAAGGTGGCACCTCCTAGATCACGAAAATGATAGTTTTAACCCACTACGGGCTCTATTTCTCGAGATAATCGAGTTTAAAGGTAAAGATAGAGTCGATTTTTCAACTTAAAAATTTCGTAGAGTATGATACACCTACGGAAAGGTGGCACCTCCTAGATCACGAAAATGATAGTTTTAACCCTCTACGGGCTCTATTTCTCGAGATAATCGAGTTTAAAGGTAAAGATAGAGTCGATTTTTCAACTTAAAGTTTTCGTAGAGTATGATACACCTATGGAAAGGTGGCACCTCCTAGATCACGAAAATGATAGTTTTAACCCACTACGGGCTCTATTTCGCGAGATAATCGAGTTTAAAGGTAAAGATAGAGTCGATTTTCAACTTAAAAATTTCGTAGAGTATGAAACACCTATGGAAAGGTGGCACCTCCTAGATCACGAAAATGATAGTTTTAACCCACTACGGGCTCTATTTCGCGAGATAATCGAGTTTAAAGGTAAAGATAGAGTCGATTTTCAACTTAAAAATTCGTAGAGTATGATACACCTATGGAAAGGTGGCACCTCCTAGATCACGAAAATGATAGTTTTAACCCTCTACGGGCTCTATTTCTCGAGATAATCGAGTTTAAAGGTAAAGATAGAGTCGATTTTTCAACTTAAAGTTTTCGTAGAGTATGATACACCTATGGAAAGGTGGCACCTCCTAGATCACGAAAATGATAGTTTTAACCCTCTACGGGCTCTATTTCTCGAGATAATCGAGTTTAAAGGTAAACATAGAGTCGATTTTTCAACTTAAAGTTTTCGTAGAGTATGATACACCTATGGAAAGGTGGCACCTTCTAGATCACGAAAATCATAGTTTTAACCCTCTACGGGCTCTATTTCTCGAGATAATCGAGTTTAAAGGTAAACATAGAGTCGATTTTTCAACTTAAAGTTTTCATAGAGTATGATACACTATGGAAAGGTGGCACCTCCTAGATCACGAAAATGATAGTTTTAACCCTCTACGGGCTCTATTTCTCGAGATAATCGAGTTTAAAGGTAAAGATAGAGTCGATTTTTCAACTTAAAGTTTTCGTAGAGTATGATACACCTATGGAAAGGTGGCACCTCCTAGATCACGAAAATGATAGTTTTAACCCTCTACGGGCTCTATTTCTCGAGATAATCGAGTTTAAAGGTAAACATAGAGTCGATTTTCAACTTAAAAATTTCGTAGAGTATGATACACCTATGGAAAGGTGGCACCTCCTAGATCACGAAAATGATAGTTTTAACCCTCTACGGGCTCTATTTCTCGAGATAATCGAGTTTAAAGGTAAACATAGAGTCGATTTTTCAACTTAAAGTTTTCGTAGAGTATGATACACCTATGGAAAGGTGGCACCTCCTAGATCACGAAAATCATAGTTTTAACCCTCTACGGGCTCTATTTCTCGAGATAATCGAGTTTAAAGGTAAAGATAGAGTCGATTTTTAAACTTAAAGTTTTCGTAGAGTATGATACACCTATGGAAAGGTGGCACCTCCTAGATCACGAAAATGATAGTTTTAACCCACTACGGGCTCTATTTCTCGAGATAATCGAGTTTAAAGGTAAAGATAGAGTCGATTTTTGAACTTAAAAATTTCGTAGAGTATGATACACCTATGGAAAGGTGGCACCTCCTAGATCACGAAAATGATAGTTTTAACCCTCTACGGGCTCTATTTCTCGAGATAATCGAGTTTAAAGGTAAAGATAGAGTCGATTTTTCAACTTAAAGTTTCGTAGAGTATGATACACCTATGGAAAGGTGGCACCTCCTAGATCACGAAAATGATAGTTTTAACCCTCTACGGGCTCTATTTCTCGAGATAATCGAGTTTAAAGGTAAAGATAGAGTCGATTTTTCAACTTAAAGTTTTCGTAGAGTATGATACACCTATGGAAAGGTGGCACCTCCTAGATCACGAAAATGATAGTTTTAACCCACTACGGGCTCTATTTCTCGAGATAATCGAGTTTAAAGGTAAAGATAGAGTCGATTTTTCAACTTAAAAATTTCGTAGAGTATGATACACCTACGGAAAGGTGGCACCTCCTAGATCACGAAAATGATAGTTTTAACCCTCTACGGGCTCTATTTCTCGAGATAATCGAGTTTAAAGGTAAAGATAGAGTCGATTTTTCAACTTAAAGTTTTCGTAGAGTATGATACACCTATGGAAAGGTGGCACCTCCTAGATCACGAAAATGATAGTTTTAACCCTCTACGGGCTCTATTTCTCGAGATAATCGAGTTTAAAGGTAAACATAGAGTCGATTTTTCAACTTAAAGTTTTCGTAGAGTATGATACACCTATGGAAAGGTGGCACCTCCTAGATCACGAAAATGATAGTTTTAACCCACTACGGGCTCTATTTCTCGAGATAATCGAGTTTAAAGGTAAAGATAGAGTCGATTTTTCAACTTAAAAATTTCGTAGAGTATGATACACCTATGGAAAGGTGGCACCTCCTAGATCACGAAAATGATAGTTTTAACCCTCTACGGGCTCTATTTCTCGAGATAATCGAGTTTAAAGGTAAAGATAGAGTCGATTTTTCAACTTAAAGTTTTCGTAGAGTATGATACACCTATGGAAAGGTGGCACCTCCTAGATCACGAAAATGATAGTTTTAACCCTCTACGGGCTCTATTTCTCGAGATAATCGAGTTTAAAGGTAAAGATAGAGTCGATTTTTCAACTTAAAGTTTTCGTAGAGTATGATACACCTATGGAAAGGTGGCACCTCCTAGATCACGAAAATGATAGTTTTAACCCTCTACGGGCTCTATTTCTCGAGATAATCGAGTTTAAAGGTAAACATAGAGTCGATTTTTCAACTTAAAGTTTTCGTAGAGTATGATACACCTATGGAAAGGTGGCACCTTCTAGATCACGAAAATCATAGTTTTTAACCCTCTACGGGCTCTATTTCTCGAGATAATCGAGTTTAAAGGTAAACATAGAGTCGATTTTTCAACTTAAAGTTTTCATAGAGTATGATACACTATGGAAAGGTGGCACCTCCTAGATCACGAAAATGATAGTTTTAACCCTCTACGGGCTCTATTTCTCGAGATAATCGAGTTTAAAGGTAAAGATAGAGTCGATTTTTCAACTTAAAGTTTTCGTAGAGTATGATACACCTATGGAAAGGTGGCACCTCCTAGATCACGAAAATGATAGTTTTAACCCTCTACGGGCTCTATTTCTCGAGATAATCGAGTTTAAAGGTAAACATAGAGTCGATTTTTCAACTTAAAAATTTCGTAGAGTATGATACACCTATGGAAAGGTGGCACCTCCTAGATCACGAAAATGATAGTTTTAACCCTCTACGGGCTCTATTTCTCGAGATAATCGAGTTTAAAGGTAAAGATAGAGTCGATTTTTAAACTTAAAGTTTTCGTAGAGTATGATACACCTATGGAAAGGTGGCACCTCCTAGATCACGAAAATGATAGTTTTAACCCACTACGGGCTCTATTTCTCGAGATAATCGAGTTTAAAGGTAAAGATAGAGTCGATTTTTGAACTTAAAAATTTCGTAGAGTATGATACACCTATGGAAAGGTGGCACCTCCTAGATCACGAAAATGATAGTTTTAACCCTCTACGGGCTCTATTTCTCGAGATAATCGAGTTTAAAGGTAAAGATAGAGTCGATTTTTCAACTTAAAGTTTCGTAGAGTATGATACACCTATGGAAAGGTGGCACCTCCTAGATCACGAAAATGATAGTTTTAACCCTCTACGGGCTCTATTTCTCGAGATAATCGAGTTTAAAGGTAAAGATAGAGTCGATTTTTCAACTTAAAGTTTTCGTAGAGTATGATACACCTATGGAAAGGTGGCACCTCCTAGATCACGAAAATGATAGTTTTAACCCACTACGGGCTCTATTTCTCGAGATAATCGAGTTTAAAGGTAAAGATAGAGTCGATTTTTCAACTTAAAAATTTCGTAGAGTATGATACACCTACGGAAAGGTGGCACCTCCTAGATCACGAAAATGATAGTTTTAACCCTCTACGGGCTCTATTTCTCGAGATAATCGAGTTTAAAGGTAAAGATAGAGTCGATTTTTCAACTTAAAGTTTTCGTAGAGTATGATACACCTATGGAAAGGTGGCACCTCCTAGATCACGAAAATGATAGTTTTAACCCTCTACGGGCTCTATTTCTCGAGATAATCGAGTTTAAAGGTAAACATAGAGTCGATTTTTCAACTTAAAGTTTTCGTAGAGTATGATACACCTATGGAAAGGTGGCACCTCCTAGATCACGAAAATGATAGTTTTAACCCACTACGGGCTCTATTTCTCGAGATAATCGAGTTTAAAGGTAAAGATAGAGTCGATTTTTCAACTTAAAAATTTCGTAGAGTATGATACACCTATGGAAAGGTGGCACCTCCTAGATCACGAAAATGATAGTTTTAACCCTCTACGGGCTCTATTTCTCGAGATAATCGAGTTTAAAGGTAAAGATAGAGTCGATTTTTCAACTTAAAGTTTTCGTAGAGTATGATACACCTATGGAAAGGTGGCACCTCCTAGATCACGAAAATGATAGTTTTAACCCCCTACGGGCTCTATTTCTCGAGATAATCGAGTTTAAAGGTAAAGATAGAGTCGATTTTTCAACTTAAAGTTTTCGTAGAGTATGATACACCTATGGAAAGGTGGCACCTCCTAGATCACGAAAATGATAGTTTTAACCCTCTACGGGCTCTATTTCTCGAAATAATCGAGTTTAAAGGTAAAGATAGAGTCGATTTTTCACTTAAAGTTTTCGTAGAGTATGATACACCTATGGAAAGGTGGCACCTCCTAGATCACGAAAATGATAGTTTTAACCCTCTACGGGCTCTATTTCTCGAGATAATCGAGTTTAAAGGTAAAGATAGAGTCGATTTTTCAACTTAAAGTTTTCGTAGAGTATGATACACCTATGGAAAGGTGGCACCTCCTAGATCACGAAAATGATAGTTTTAACCCTCTACGGGCTCTATTTCTCGAGATAATCGAGTTTAAAGGTAAACATAGAGTCGATTTTTCAACTTAAAAATTTCGTAGAGTATGATACACCTATGGAAAGGTGGCACCTCCTAGATCACGAAAATGATAGTTTTCACCCTCTACGGGCTCTATTTCTCGAGATAATCGAGTTTAAAGGTAAAGATAGAGTCAATTTTTCAACTTAAAGTTTTCGTAGAGTATGATACACCTATGGAAAGGTGGCACCTCCTAGATCACGAAAATGATAGTTTTAACCCTCTACGGGCTCTATTTCTCGAGATAATCGAGTTTAAAGGTAAACATAGAGTCGATTTTTCAACTTAAAGTTTTCGTAGAGTATGATACACCTATGGAAAGGTGGCACCTCCTAGATCACGAAAATGATAGTTTTAACCCTCTACGGGCTCTATTTCTCGAGATAATCGAGTTTAAAGGTTAAGATAGAGTCGATTTTTCAACTTAAAAATTTCGTAGAGTATGATACACCTATGAAAGGTGGCACCTCCTAGATCACAAAAATGATAGTTTTAACCCTCTACGGGCTCTATTTCTCGAGATAATCGAGTTTAAAGGTAAAGATAGAGTCAAAGTTTTCGTAGAGTATGATACACCTATGGAAAGGTGGCACCTCCTAGATCACGAAAATGATAGTTTTAACCCTCTACGGGCTCTATTTCTCGAGATAATCGAGTTTAAAGGTAAAGATAGAGTCGATTTTTCAACTTAAAGTTTTCGTAGAGTATGATACACCTATGGAAAGGTGGCACCTCCTAGATCACGAAAATGATAGTTTTAACCCACTACGGGCTCTATTTCTCGAGATAATCGAGTTTAAAGGTAAAGATAGAGTCGATTTTTCAACTTAAAGTTTCGTAGAGTATGATACACCTATGGAAAGGTGGCACCTCCTAGATCACGAAAATGATAGTTTTAACCCTCTACGGGCTCTATTTCTCGAGATAATCGAGTTTAAAGGTAAAGATAGAGTCGATTTTTCAACTTAAAGTTTTCATAGAGTATGATACACCTATGGAAAGGTGGCACCTCCTAGATCACGAAAATGATAGTTTTAACCCTCTACGGGCTCTATTTCTCGAGATAATCGAGTTTAAAGGTAAAGATAGAGTCGATTTTTCAACTTAAAGTTTTCGTAGAGTATGATACACCTATGGAAAGGTGGCACCTCCTAGATCACGAAAATGATAGTTTTAACCCTCTACGGGCTCTATTTCTCGAGATAATCGAGTTTAAAGGTAAAGATAGAGTCGATTTTTCAACTTAAAGTTTTCGTAGAGTATGATACACCTATGGAAAGGTGGCACCTCCTAGATCACGAAAATGATAGTTTTAACCCTCTACGGGCTCTATTTCTCGAGATAATCGAGTTTAAAGGTAAACATAGAGTCGATTTTTCAACTTAAAGTTTTCGTAGAGTATGATACACCTATGGAAAGGTGGCACCTCCTAGATCACGAAAATCATAGTTTTAACCCTCTACGGGCTCTATTTCTCGAGATAATCGAGTTTAAAGGTAAAGATAGAGTCGATTTTTCAACTTAAAGTTTTCGTAGAGTATGATACACTATGGAAAGGTGGCACCTCCTAGATCACGAAAATGATAGTTTTAACCCTCTACGGGCTCTATTTCTCGAGATAATCGAGTTTAAAGGTAAACATAGAGTCGATTTTTCAACTTAAAGTTTTCATAGAGTATGATACACCTATGGAAAGGTGGCACCTCCTAGATCACGAAAATGATAGTTTTAACCCTCTACGGGCTCTATTTCTCGAGATAATCGAGTTTAAAGGTAAAGATAGAGTCGATTTTTCAACTTAAAAATTTCGTAGAGTATGATACACCTATGGAAAGGTGGCACCCCCTAGATCACGAAAATGATAGTTTTAACCCTCTACGGGCTCTATTTCTCGAGATAATCGAGTTTAAAGGTAAAGATAGAGTCGATTTTTCAACTTAAAGTTTTCGTAGAGTATGATACACCTATGGAAAGGTGGCACCTCCTAGATCACGAAAATGATAGTTTTAACCCTCTACGGGCTCTATTTCTCGAGATAATCGAGTTTAAAGGTAAACATAGAGTCGATTTTTCAACTTAAAGTTTTCGTAGAGTATGATACACCTATGGAAAGGTGGCACCTCCTAGATCACGAAAATCATAGTTTTAACCCTCTACGGGCTCTATTTCTCGAGATAATCGAGTTTAAAGGTAAAGATAGAGTCGATTTTTAAACTTAAAGTTTTCGTAGAGTATGATACACCTATGAAAAAGGTGGCACCTCCTAGATCACGAAAATGATAGTTTTAACCCACTACGGGCTCTATTTCTCGAGATAATCGAGTTTAAAGGTAAAGATAGAGTCGATTTTTAAACTTAAAAATTTCGTAGAGTATGATACACCTATGGAAAGGTGGCACCTCCTAGATCACGAAAATGATAGTTTTAACCCTCTACGGGCTCTATTTCTCGAGATAATCGAGTTTAAAGGTAAAGATAGAGTCGATTTTTCAACTTAAAGTTTTCGTAGAGTATGATACACCTATGGAAAGGTGGCACCTCCTAGATCACGAAAATGATAGTTTTAACCCTCTACGGGCTCTATTTCTCGAGATAATCGAGTTTAAAGGTAAAGATAGAGTCGATTTTTCAACTTAAAGTTTTCGTAGAGTATGATACACCTATGAAAAGGTGGCACCTCCTAGATCACGAAAATGATAGTTTTAACCCACTACGGGCTCTATTTCTCGAGATAATCGAGTTTAAAGGTAAAGATAGAGTCGATTTTTCAACTTAAAAATTTCGTAGAGTATGATACACCTACGGAAAGGTGGCACCTCCTAGATCACGAAAATGATAGTTTTAACCCTCTACGGGCTCTATTTCTCGAGATAATCGAGTTTAAAGGTAAACATAGAGTCGATTTTTCAACTTAAAGTTTTCGTAGAGTATGATACACCTATGGAAAGGTGGCACCTCCTAGATCACGAAAATGATAGTTTTAACCCCCTACGGGCTCTATTTCTCGAGATAATCGAGTTTAAAGGTAAAGATAGAGTCGATTTTTCAACTTAAAGTTTTCGTAGAGTATGATACACCTATGGAAAGGTGGCACCTCCTAGATCACGAAAATGATAGTTTTAACCCACTACGGGCTCTATTTCTCGAGATAATCGAGTTTAAAGGTAAAGATAGAGTCGATTTTTCAACTTAAAAATTTCGTAGAGTATGATACACCTATGGAAAGGTGGCACCTCCTAGATCACGAAAATGATAGTTTTAACCCTCTACGGGCTCTATTTCTCGAGATAATCGAGTTTAAAGGTAAAGATAGAGTCGATTTTTCAACTTAAAGTTTTCGTAGAGTATGATACACCTATGGAAAGGTGGCACCTCCTAGATCACGAAAATGATAGTTTTAACCCTCTACGGGCTCTATTTCTCGAGATAATCGAGTTTAAAGGTAAAGATAGAGTCGATTTTTCAACTTAAAGTTTTCGTAGAGTATGATACACCTATGGAAAGGTGGCACCTCCTAGATCACGAAAATGATAGTTTTAACCCTCTACGGGCTCTATTTCTCGAGATAATCGAGTTTAAAGGTAAACATAGAGTCGATTTTTCAACTTAAAGTTTTCGTAGAGTATGATACACCTATGGAAAGGTGGCACCTCCTAGATCACGAAAATCATAGTTTTAACCCTCTACGGGCTCTATTTCTCGAGATAATCGAGTTTAAAGGTAAAGATAGAGTCGATTTTTCAACTTAAAGTTTTCGTAGAGTATGATACACTATGGAAAGGTGGCACCTCCTAGATCACGAAAATGATAGTTTTAACCCTCTACGGGCTCTATTTCTCGAGATAATCGAGTTTAAAGGTAAACATAGAGTCGATTTTTCAACTTAAAGTTTTCATAGAGTATGATACACCTATGGAAAGGTGGCACCTCCTAGATCACGAAAATGATAGTTTTAACCCTCTACGGGCTCTATTTCTCGAGATAATCGAGTTTAAAGGTAAAGATAGAGTCGATTTTTCAACTTAAAAATTTCGTAGAGTATGATACACCTATGGAAAGGTGGCACCCCCTAGATCACGAAAATGATAGTTTTAACCCTCTACGGGCTCTATTTCTCGAGATAATCGAGTTTAAAGGTAAAGATAGAGTCGATTTTTCAACTTAAAGTTTTCGTAGAGTATGATACACCTATGGAAAGGTGGCACCTCCTAGATCACGAAAATGATAGTTTTAACCCTCTACGGGCTCTATTTCTCGAGATAATCGAGTTTAAAGGTAAACATAGAGTCGATTTTTCAACTTAAAGTTTTCGTAGAGTATGATACACCTATGGAAAGGTGGCACCTCCTAGATCACGAAAATCATAGTTTTAACCCTCTACGGGCTCTATTTCTCGAGATAATCGAGTTTAAAGGTAAAGATAGAGTCGATTTTTAAACTTAAAGTTTTCGTAGAGTATGATACACCTATGAAAAAGGTGGCACCTCCTAGATCACGAAAATGATAGTTTTAACCCACTACGGGCTCTATTTCTCGAGATAATCGAGTTTAAAGGTAAAGATAGAGTCGATTTTTAAACTTAAAAATTTCGTAGAGTATGATACACCTATGGAAAGGTGGCACCTCCTAGATCACGAAAATGATAGTTTTAACCCTCTACGGGCTCTATTTCTCGAGATAATCGAGTTTAAAGGTAAAGATAGAGTCGATTTTTCAACTTAAAGTTTTCGTAGAGTATGATACACCTATGGAAAGGTGGCACCTCCTAGATCACGAAAATGATAGTTTTAACCCTCTACGGGCTCTATTTCTCGAGATAATCGAGTTTAAAGGTAAAGATAGAGTCGATTTTTCAACTTAAAGTTTTCGTAGAGTATGATACACCTATGGAAAGGTGGCACCTCCTAGATCACGAAAATGATAGTTTTAACCCACTACGGGCTCTATTTCTCGAGATAATCGAGTTTAAAGGTAAAGATAGAGTCGATTTTTCAACTTAAAAATTTCGTAGAGTATGATACACCTATAGAAAGGTGGCACCTCCTAGATCACGAAAGTGATAGTTTTAACCCTCTACGGGCTCTATTTCTCGAGATAATCGAGTTTAAAGGTAAACATAGAGTCGATTTTTCAACTTAAAAATTTCGTAGAGTATGATACACCTATAGAAAGGTGGCACCTCCTAGATCACGAAAGTGATAGTTTTAACCCTCTACGGGCTCTATTTCTCGAGATAATCGAGTTTAAAGGTAAACATAGAGTCGATTTTTCAACTTAAAAATTTCGTAGAGTATGATACACCTATAGAAAGGTGGCACCTCCTAGATCACGAAAATGATAGTTTTAACCCTCTACGGGCTCTATTTCTCGAGATAATCGAGTTTAAAGGTAAACATAGAGTCGATTTTTCAACTTAAAGTTTTCGTAGAGTATGATACACCTATGGAAAGGTGGCACCTCCTAGATCACGAAAATGATAGTTTTAACCCTCTACGGGCTCTATTTCTCGAGATAATCGAGTTTAAAGGTAAACATAGAGTCGATTTTTCAACTTAAAAATTTCGTAGAGTATGATACACCTATGGAAAGGTGGCACCTCCTAGATCACGAAAATGATAGTTTTAACCCTCTACGGGCTCTATTTCTCGAGATAATCGAGTTTAAAGGTAAACATAGAGTCGATTTTTCAACTTAAAGTTTTCGTAGAGTATGATACACCTATGGAAAGGTGGCACCTCCTAGATCACGAAAATGATAGTTTTAACCCTCTACGGGCTCTATTTCTCGAGATAATCGAGTTTAAAGGTAAAGATAGAGTCGATTTTTCAACTCAAAGTTTTCGTAGAGTATGATACACCTATGGAAAGGTGGCACCTCCTAGATCACGAAAATGATAGTTTTAACCCTCTACGGGCTCTATTTCTCGAGATAATCGAGTTTAAAGGTAAAAATAGAGTCGATTTTTCAACTTAAAGTTTTCGTAGAGTATGATACACCTATGGAAAGGTGGCACCTCCTAGATCACAAAAATGATAGTTTTAACCCTCTACGGGCTCTATTTCTCGAGATAATCGAGTTTAAAGGTAAACATAGAGTCGATTTTTCAACTCAAAGTTTTCGTAGAGTATGATACACCTATGGGAAGGTGGCACCTCCTAGATCACGAAAATGATAGTTTTAACCCTCTACGGGCTCTATTTCTCGAGATAATCGAGTTTAAAGGTAAACATAGAGTCGATTTTTCAACTTAAAGTTTTCGTAGAGTATGATACACCTATGGAAAGGTGGCACCTCCTAGATCACAAAAATGATAGTTTTAACCCTCTACGGGCTCTATTTCTCGAGATAATCGAGTTTAAAGGTAAACATAGAGTCGATTTTTCATCTTAAAAATTTCGTAGAGTATGATACACCTATAGAAAGGTGGCACCTCCTAGATCACGAAAGTGATAGTTTTAACCCTCTACGGGCTCTATTTCTCGAGATAATCGAGTTTAAAGGTAAAGATAGAGTCGATTTTTCAACTTAAAGTTTTCGTAGAGTATGATACACCTATGGAAAGGTGGCACCTCCTAGATCACGAAAATGATAGTTTTAACCCTCTACGGGCTCTATTTCTCGAGATAATCGAGTTTAAAGGTAAACATAGAGTCGATTTTTCAACTCAAAGTTTTCGTAGAGTATGATACACCTATGGAAAGATGGCACCTCCTAGATCACGAAAATGATAGTTTTAACCCTCTACGGGCTCTATTTCTCGAGATAATCGAGTTTAAAGGTAAAGATAGAGTCGATTTTTCAACTTAAAGTTTTCGTAGAGTATGATACACCTATGGAAAGCTGGCACCTCCTAGATCACAAAAATGATAGTTTTAACCCTCTACGGGCTCTATTTCTCGAGATAATCGAGTTTAAAGGTAAAGATAGAGTCGATTTTTCAACTTAAAGTTTTCGTAGAGTATGATACACCTATGGAAAGGTGGCACCTCCTAGATCACAAAAATGATAGTTTTAACCCTCTACGGGCTCTATTTCTCGAGATAATCGAGTTTAAAGGTAAACATAGAGTCGATTTTTCAATTTAAAAATTTCGTAGAGTATGATACACCTATAGAAAGGTGGCACCTCCTAGATCACAAAAATGATAGTTTTAACCCTCTACGGGCTCTATCTCTCGAGATAATCGAGTTTAAAGGTAAACATAGAGTCGATTTTACCACTTAAAAATTTCGTAGAGTATGATACACCTATGGAAAGATGGCACCTCCTAGATCACGGAAATGATAGTTTTAACCCTCTACGGGCTCTATTTCTCGAGATAATCGAGTTTAAAGGTAAACATAGAGTCGATTTTTCAACTTAAAGTTTTCGTAGAGTATGATACACCTATGGAAAGCTGGCACCTCCTAGATCACAAAAATGATAGTTTTAACCCTCTACGGGCTCTATTCGAGATAATCGAGTTTAAAGGTAAACATAGAGTCGATTTTTCAACTTAAAAATTTCGTAGAGTATGATACACCTATAGAAAGGTGGCACCTCCTAGATCACGAAAGTGATAGTTTTAACCCTCTACGGGCTCTATTTCTCGAGATAATCGAGTTTAAAGGTAAAGATAGAGTCGATTTTTCAACTTAAAGTTTTCGTACAGTATGATACACCTATGGAAAGGTGGCACCTCCTAGATCACAAAAATGATAGTTTTAACCCTCTACGGGCTCTATTTCTCGAGATAATCTCGTTTAAAGGTAAACATAGAGTCGATTTTTCAACTCAAAGTTTTCGTAGAGTATGATACACCTATGGAAAGGTGGCACCTTCCTAGATCACGAAAATGATAGTTTTAAACCCTCTACGGGCTCTATTTCTCGAGATAATCGAGTTTAAAGGTAAACATAGAGTCGATTTTTCAACTTAAAGTTTTCGTAGAGTATGATACACCTATGGAAAGGTGCACCTCCTAGATCACAAAAATGATAGTTTTAAACCCTCTACGGGCTCTATTTCTCGAGATATCGAGTTTAAAGGTAAACATAGAGTCGATTTTTCATCTTAAAAATTTCGTAGAGTATGATACACCTATAGAAAGGTGGCACGTCCTAGATCACGAAAGTGATAGTTTTAACCCTCTACGGGCTCTATTTCTCGAGATAATCGAGTTTAAAGGTAAAGATAGAGTCGATTTTTCAACTAAAGTTTTCGTAGAGTATGATACACCTATGGAAAGGTGGCACCTCCTAGATCACGAAAATGATAGTTTTAACCCTCTACGGGCTCTATTTCTCGAGATAATCGAGTTTAAAGGTAAACATAGAGTCGATTTTTCAACTCAAAGTTTTCGTAGAGTATGATACACCTATGGAAAGGTGGCACCTCCTAGATCACGAAAATGAAAGTTTTAACCCTCTACGGGCTCTATTTCTCGAGATAATCGAGTTTAAAGGTAAACATAGAGTCGATTTTTCAACTTAAAAATTTCGTAGAGTATGATACATCTATAGAAAGGTGGCACCTCCTAGATCACGAAAGTGATAGTTTTAACCCTCTACGGGCTCTATTTCTCGAGATAATCGAGTTTAAAGGTAAAGATAGAGTCGATTTTTCAACTTAAAGTTTTCGTAGAGTATGATACACCTATGGAAAGGTGGCACCTCCTAGATCACAAAAATGATAGTTTTAACCCTCTACGGGCTCTATTTCTCGAGATAATCGAGTTTAAAGGTAAACATAGAGTCGATTTTTCAACTCAAAGTTTTCGTAAAGTATGATACACCTATGGAAAGGTGGCACCTCCTAGATCACGAAAATGATAGTTATAACCCTATACGGCTCTATTTCTCGGGATAATCGAGTTTAAGGTAAACATAGAGTCGATTTTCAACTTAAAGTTTTCGTAGAGTATGATACACCTATGGAAAGGTGGCACCTCCTAGATCACAAAAATGATAGTTTTAAACCCTCTACGGGCTCTATTTCTCGAGATAATCGAGTTTAAAGGTAAACATAGAGTCGATTTTTCAACTTAAAAATTTCGTAGAGTATGATACACCTATAGAAAGGTGGCACCTCCTAGATCACGAAAGTGATAGTTTTAACCCTCTACGGGCTCTATTTCTCGAGATAATCGAGTTTAAAGGTAAAGATAGAGTCGATTTTTCAACTTAAAGTTTTCGTAGAGTATGATACACCTATGGAAAGGTGGCACCTCCTAGATCACGAAAATGATAGTTTTAACCCTCTACGGGCTCTATTTCTCGAGATAATCGAGTTTATAGGTGAACATAGAGTCGATTTTTCAACTCAAAGTTTTCGTAGAGTATGATACACCTATGGAAAGGTGGCACCTCCTAGATCACGAAAATGATAGTTTTAACCCTCTACGGGCTCTATTTCTCGAGATAATCGAGTTTAAAGGTAAACATAGAGTCGATTTTTCAACTTAAAAATTTCGTAGAGTATGATACACCTATAGAAAGGTGGCACCTCCTAGATCACGAAATGATAGTTTTAACCCTCTACGGGCTCTATTTCTCGAGATAATCGAGTTTAGAGGTAAAGATAGAGTCGATTTTTCAACTTAAAGTTTTCGTAGAGTATGATACACCTATGGAAAGGTGGCACCTCCTAGATCACAAAAATGATAGTTTTAACCCTCTACGGGCTCTATTTCTCGAGATAATCGAGTTTAAAGGTAAACATAGAGTCGATTTTTCAACTTAAAAATTTCATAGAGTATGATACACCTATGGAAAGGTGGCACCTCCTAGATCACGAAATGATAGTTTTAACCCCTCTACGGGCTCTATTTCTCGAGATAATCGAGTTTAAAGGTAAAGATAGAGTCGATTTTTCAACTTAAAGTTTTCGTAGAGTATGATACACCTATGGAAAGGTGGGGCACCTCCTAGATCACGAAAATGATAGTTTTAACCCTCTACGGGCTCTATTTCTCGAGATACTCGAGTTTAAAGGTAAAGATAGAGTCGATTTTTTCAACTTAAAGTTTTCGTAGAGTATGATACACCTATGGAAAGGTGGCACCTCCTAGATCATGAAAATGATAGTTTTAACCCTCTACGGGCTCTATTTCTCGAGATAATCGAGTTTAAAGGTAAACATAGAGTCGATTCTTCAACTTAAAAATTTCGTAGAGTATGATACACCTATGGAAAGGTGGCACCTCCTAGATCACGAAAATGATAGTTTTAACCCTCTACGGGGCTCTATTTCTCGAGATAATCGAGTTTAAAGGTAAACATAGAGTCGATTTTTCAACTTAAAGTTTTCGTAGAGTATGATACACCTATGGAAAGGTGGCACCTCTAGATCACGAAAATGATAGTTTTAACCCTCTACGGGCTCTATTTCTCGAGATAATCGAGT